>OZ005751.1:960000-1087500 GCA_963930835.1 Spongia lamella | reverse complement strand
GGCGGGAAGCAGTGAGGAGCCACATGATAAAAAAGGTAACGTGTGTTAATTTTCTGCATGATATAGTTTATTATTTAGCACTCCATATAGAAAAAATATTGAATTTGTGATTCAGTGGTTCAAATAATTTGACAATACATAGCTATAACGTGACCATATCCATGCATGCAGCTTTAATAGTTAAATGGTCTTCTAACATCTTTAATAACAAGCATGGCATAACGTGGCTTTTCTCTACTTGATTTAACAACCAATGACCACTCAACCTTAAAATTGAAATATTGGCATCGGTTTTTCTTTAGTAGATGTTTCATCTAAAAGGAGATGACATCATCATTATAGTGCATCACTAGTAACCATCCTATAGTAGGAATCCTATGGTCATCTTTGATTTGTACTGACAGTCAGATTCCATAGTTTAGCATAAATACATAGTAGGTTACAGTATAGCTAACTATATTGCTATATCCACGCATGCAAGCAACTTAATATGAAGGACATTATTTTATGTAGTTGGTTACTGCTGCTGCGGATGTTTAGCCTTGCTTTGGGCTGCGATAAACATCTACATGATTATCATTGGTAAGGTTGACTATATATACATATATATAAGTAGTAATGTAGCAACATCATGGAATGCATTGTCTTCCTATAGTGTAATACCATGCAGCATTTGTTCTACCCTAGTGTATATAGCTATAGTTGTACCATTAAGTAACTGAGCAATATATATAAATAAGCTATAGCTAGCTACCAAAATTAATTCACATATTCTGGTGCTACATTATGTAGGAGCAGTTAATGAGTGTTCCATTGAAAATCAGATCAGAATCTATCTTATTGTCCAAGGATGCTTCAACTTGGTACAACTTACATTGTGTGCATCATCGATATGTGTCAGTGCAAAAGACAAGGAAAGCAGTTTGTCTATGTGTCTTGGCTGTGTCAACTTGATATTGATATTGTTCTTTATTGCTTGGACAATAGCAGGAAGTGTGTGGGTGTGGAGGTCACTCGGGGATTGGCAAGATGATCATTCAGTATGCAATAACGCAATGATCATCAGTGCAATAATATTTGTGGTATTGCACTACGTGGGGATTCTGCTGCTGTGCTGTTGCTGCACCTGCCTGTTATGCGTTGCATGTAATAAATCTGATGATGAGTAACATGCATGCATGAACTAAACCATGACTGACTGTGTGCTGAACTAATTAGCTGCATTAGTATATTAACTGCATTAGTATTAGCTAACTATATATGCATATAATTATGTTGTGTGACTATTATAGGCAGTAGCTATAGCTACTTGTTCTACGTGATGAGCTATTTGTTGTTTATCTGAGCTGCATGACGAGAATATTACATCTACACATTACTATAGCCATATATAGCTATGTATATATATATATATATACTTGTGCGCGATGTAATGCTATAGTGTTTTCAAAGTAAAATTGGACTGTCTAGCTATGAATAGCTATATGGTTTAAAACTATAGATTGTGCATATAGCTATAGCTATACATGGCTATTAACCTATAGCATATAGCTAGCTATATCGGACACTGTGTAGGTATAATCAATTTGCAAACATGCTAGCTTGGAGGGTTTTTGCAGAGCCATGCAGTCACATATACAAGTTTCTTCAAAAATGAAACCAATGCATGCCATGCAATTTATCATGAGATGAGACAATGCATGCATTATATATACTATAGCACTGCATGATTCTATATACTATCAAGCTATATGGAAATTAACCTATATTATAGCTAGCTAGCTTTCTTACTTAAATTACATGCATGAAAATGTATAGTTATCATGCAAACATTATCATGCTGAGCTCATGCAAATATAATGAAAGTAGCTACATAGTTATTACCAGTAGCTATATATATAGGCACTGTGCATGTGTCAACACCATTTTCACAAGTATATATATATTACATGAACTAGCTGTCAGCTAGCTATATTAGGGCTGTGGTAATTATGCTGGAATTCTATATGGCATTATGGGCCTTTGGTCATATCACAAAGATCGATATATAGCATGTACAGTGTACTACTCTAATAGAGCAATCACATATATTTGCCGGGCGCAGTTTTTGGGAATCGTTCATTTTATAGTCTATATATAGAACTGCGTGACAGCTACATATAGAAAAGTCTATATTGTTGTATCACTGAGTTTAAAATTTGCTAGCTCGTGATTCCTCGCAAATAAAGCCCGCTATACTACGAAAGTTTAAGAAATCACGTGAGCGTATTGTATAAATTAAAACCCACCATTGAAGCGTCGACGGCACGACCGCACAACTTGAAAAGATACGCACACCTCTCACTTTAAAATGCCTATGCGAGGATGTATCCGTAGAGGTAAACTCCTTATATAGCTGTCTATTTTATATATATAGTCTATACGGAGCTATATATATATATATAATATATCAGTAGCTCAGTACTATAGCTATATATACGTAGCTAGCTAGTATCCGGCTATATAGCTCAGTATACCGTGCATGGGGTATATAGCTATAGCTATAGTTAATTCATTGTTCCAAAGAATTAACCATGTTTCTTATTAATTCATGGATTTTTATGTACATGTTGACAAGATACAATAATATTGAAATGAAAAATAGCTTTTGTGAAAATATCAAAGTAGCTATAAGCTTAGCTATAATATAGTGACAAGACAATCTGTATGGTCTATACAATAATTAACCAAATGACAATACTTTCATAATAGAAATGCATGTCTTAATACACACACATACACACGCACACACACACACACATGCATACACACACACACACACACACACACACACACACACACACACACACACACACACACACACACACACACACACACACACACACACACACACACACACACACACACACACACACACCAGGGAAAATAAATTCAGGAGGGGCAAATTGAGATTTTCAAAATATAGAGGAGGCAGGACTTCAACTGACTGTTGAGTGACCTGCTGACTAAGTGCAAGTTTATCATTGCGGCCCATGCAACTTAGGGGGCAAAACCATTTTGAGGCCCCTAAACACACGTGCACACGCGCGCGCGCACACACACACACACACACACACACACACACATACACACACACATACACACACACACACACACACACACACACACACACACATAGACATACATATACACACATACACATGCATATGCACACATGCACACACATACACATACATCAGTACACACACACATACGTGTGTGTGTGTGTGTGTGTGTGTGTGTGTGTGTGTGTGTGTGTGTGTGTGTGTGTGTGTGTGTGTGTGTGTGTGTGTGTGTGTGTGTGTGTGTGCGTGCGTGTGTGTGTGTGCGTGTGTACTGATGTGTGTGTGCATGTGCGTGTGTGTGCATGTGCACGCGTGTGTGTGTGTGTGTGCACACGCACACACGCACAAAGGAAGGGCCATAAGCACACTATAAATTACCACCCTGTAGCTATAGCTATAGCTATATACTTGAACACATTAGTGCTCTAATAATGCAGTCATCACCATCAGTCATAATCCATAGCTACATGATTAATAATTGTTATGTTCATAGTTGGTTGTTGTTGCTGTGGGTGTATAGCCTTGATTTGGGCTTACATGAATCTCTACATGATCATTATTGGTAAGATTGACTATAGAGTATAACTATAGCGGCTTTACGCCGCATGCTAGCCAACAGTTTTACCATACAGAGTATATATATCCAAGGTGCATGTATATACTAGCTAAACTGAAACACCCAGAATTCTTACCTGCTAATGGTGACTCCAAGGCTACTGGATGATAACTTCATCCATTTTTTTATTCGTTGTCTTTCTTTGAGCTATGCGTATACCTATATTTGCTTATAGGCTATATAGATGTCAAAATTGAGAATATATACACCAGCTAGCTAGCTAGTTGGCTATTGTTGAGTGAAGCCATATAGCTGTCACAGTATATATGTTATACTTTTAAATATACTAAGTGACTGCATGTTTCTATATGCATGCATGTAACTATAATGTATGTATAGGATTAACTACTGACTGTTCCGTTGAAGATCTGGTCATAGTTTATTCTATTGTGCAAGGATGCTTCAACTTGCTGTACCTTATAGTGTATGCATCGTCAGTTTGTGCTAGTGCAAAAGACAAGGAAAGTACTTTGTCTACTTGTCTCAGCTGCTTCAACTTGATCTTGATAGTATTCTTTATCGCTTGGACAATAGCAGCAAGTGCATGGGTGTTGAGATCATTGGATGACTGGATTGATGAATATTATTTACAATGCAATAACGAACTATACAATAGTACATTAATTTTTTTGGCACTCCACTATGTGGTGATTCTGCTGCTGTTCTGTCGCTGTTCCTGCATGGTCTATATACACCAGCAAATTAATGACAAGTAACATGCATGAACCGGCTAAACTCACTATAGCAATGCACTGAGCTAGCTGATTTACAGTTTGGAAATTACTGTTTACACTGTCATAATTATATGGACTTAGCTTTTAAACTAGCTATTGCATATATATAATTGCATGTAATTTGCCAATATATAGCTAGCTAGCTATAAAATATATAGTGACAACCATGCATTGACATAGTCGGTCTAGAAGCTCACTCAGACTAACAGCCTTTTCTGTAGCTACACCTTCCAGTGCCTCTATAGTTCACTAGTATAAAGTTGATGATATAATAAAGCTAGCTATATATAGACATGCATGCAGATGTTAGCTAGCTAGCATGTTGGCTGGGGCAAGCCTGAACTCTGTATAATTCAAATGTGGAATGCGACATTCCAGTGTCCTGACACAATTTACAGCTTATACAGATTTCAGCTGGTACACCGCCTACACTGGACCATGCAGGGTCCATATTGTTTGCAGCAGAATATAGCTTTAAGCGTTACTATGATGTAGTGGGCATGTGTGCATGTTGAAGTCTGCTGTCTGCACAAAACAACTGATAGCTATACAGCTCAGCGGGATAGGCTGACGCCTAGCTCAGTTTTACTCAATATACACATGCATGGTACAATTTATTAAGCACCTGCGTGTGCATGTATGGCAAAAAAATAACATAAAACACACTAAACGCTCAACACCGGCACTGATCGTGCAGTCCTGAAAAGAAACCCTAATGAAAGCACACCATGCAAGTCGTATTGCGGTCAGTGCCAAAATTGTCACAGTCAGCACTAATAGACTCACGGTTCAATCGCCAAAACCAGGACCCATACGGAAGCGTAAATCACTCCAATCGACGACGGAGCTCAGCATCCGCGGTAATACTGAGCGGCCAGCCAACCGAGGTTCAGTACATGATAGCGCGGGGCCCCTAGGTATAGCGGCTAGCCGGCTAGCTAGCTATCATAGTTGTCCAGAGGAGATGGACATTCATTTATCAGTCGTTACAGATGATTCTGAGTCCAGTAGTAGGATAGTGTTGTGACAGATAAAGCGGTCAACGCACATCACGTGATCCCGACAAATTACTCCGGCAGTGTAACACAGCGCGAGAAAGAAAATGTTACATGGCTCAGTTAAGGTATATAGGTATAGCCATTCAAGAAAAATATTATTATGAATTAGCTGTACCTTAATTCCGATGATGTGTCGCCTCACGTGACCTGGCTAATACTTCTATATATCCCGCCCGGGGGTCCGGCTTGTGATTCAGTTGCGTAAAATTCGTTACAGCTATATAGCTGTATATGACCTCCTCGGGTATAAATAGAGAGTGCTGATTACAAGTTAATTGATCAGATATAACTAGATATAGCTATAAGCTAGCTATATCAACGAAAGGTATATATAGCTAGATACCTATACTTCCCGGGCATATATAACTGTAGCTGTATACTGCATGCATGGTATCTATATAGTCGCTATATAAGTGCGCTACTGATTATACAAGCGGCTTTGTTTTGTTGCTAGCGTGACACGTTGACTGTGGACCGGCGGTCATGACTGTGCAACAAAGCATAACTCGCATCCGACAATTGGTGGCCGTTCAAGTTGATGATGGATGGGTACTAGCTGAGAGAATCTGGACGACAGCAACAACAACTGTACAAGGCGAGGTACAAGCTACTGACCAGGTACCAAGGTATAACTATAGGCTATAACTATAGTTAGCTATATACATACACGCGGTATATAGCTATATGCATGATGCATCTCCTCTAGCTGGACAATTAAATTTTGTCACTGTGTTCTATAGCTTTATTGTAAACAGCCAATTAAGGATATCCTTAACTATAAGATATTGTTATAGCTATACAATATTTAAAAGAATAACTAGCTATAAAAGCAAGTTATATACCATAACAAAAGAGACTGCCAAACAAAACCCTTCAGTTAACTATATAGCTATAGTTAAATGGATAAATTATAAAGTAAGCTATACCTATAAACAAAGATCCAATTCATTAAGATTGTAAGTAGCTATATGGCTATATATAGCTACTTATTATTAATTTGGTTTTTGCTGCATATATAGAAGATCCAGCACCTCTCTGAAATTTTCATTGGCCTCTATATAGCTATATTATAAAAGACAATTATAGTGTTAGGTCTATCATCCTGTTCACCAGCTTCACCCACATAGCTATATTACCTAGCTAACTACCAATCAAATAGCTATATATAGCAGTCATAAATCTCACTGTATAAAATTTGATTTCGGTCATGCAACATAGCTATAATTAGCTAACTATATAATTATGGGTACATTAGCCTACTTCGGCAGAATTGCAACATCTGTATTATACATGTAACTGCCGAGGGTATACATATATAGCTAGCTAGCTATAGTCTGTATCCTCAGGTAATTAACTGATTAATCATATTATTAATGTGAAGGGACTTATGCTACAGATGCTTGACTATATATTGCACATGCAATTTGAATTACCTCAAAAATCCACCTAATTTAATTTAACTGCATGCATGGCTATAATATGCTTTAGCTACCAAAGTGTTGTCTTGATTGAAGGTTTTAGGTTTCTGGAGGTAGTTATAATTATTTTGGATACATTTTTATCAGGTTTATCTTTGTAGCTATATTAGCTATGATCCGTTAGCTAAATGCTGTATTTCATAATTTTCATGATCCCATAGCTAGTTATATCGCTTTATCATGTCACAGCTATAGCTATGTGGTTTGCTGTATAGCCGTCAATAATCCTCACAATTTTATTAATATTGCTGTAGCTAATAGCTACAAAATTTTTATGACCATGCACTGTATGCTAGTATGCCACTTGGATGGGCAACGGTGTGTACACAATAAATTTTGCATTCTTAATTCCTTATATAGCTAGGTATAAGATCTGTCACACAATTGGTATTTTATGTCTATAGAGTAACTTTTAATATTATCCATGTGCACATAAATTACAATAGCTACACTGTAACTATAATTTGCTTTGCATATGGCTAGCCATATAGCTATCTGTGTGTATATGCATGCTGGCTATACAGCCGTCCATATTTACAGCCACCTGCAATTGAAATGGGAAATGCATACCAAGCTCCACCAACTTATAATTCTGCTGAAATGGGATCCAGTGAGGAGTCTGATAGTCGATGCTCCAAAAAAGGTTTCATTCTTACATAAAATGTCTAGCTATATACATAGCTATAGCTATAAATATATAGCACCGATCTGCTAAATTAAAGTAAAGAATGCTATAACTATTTGTTTGTAACCATAATGTTCTATATACTGATTGTATACTCTCACTGCTCTGTGTACATGTGTATAGTGTGTGTGTGTGTGTGTGCGCACGTGTGCATGTATGTGTGTGTTGTGTGTGTGTGCCGGTGTGTGTGCGTGCATGTGTATACATGTATGTGTGTACATCTCCATGTCTGTGTGTCAGGATGTGTGTCACACATATACCATGTTGTAGTTACTAGTCTACTGCATCAAATTTGAATACTAAACCACTTCTTGTTGTGTGTAGTTTGGATTTGCTGTGGTGGATGCTTGATCTCGGTTTGGACTGTTGTGAGTCTTTACATGATCATTATTGGTAAGAACTTCTGCTGTATAATGGCTAACCGTGAATGTACTCTATGTCCACTCTTTAACTGTTATCATAAGCAAACTGTTCATAGATATAGACTACAATTAATTATACAAATTTGTTCAAATAGCCAGCTATTTATAAGGAAGAGCTTACCTCAAAAAGTTGATCAAAAATCCCTACACAGCTAGCTAAGTGTCAGCTAATATATAAGCGCTGCATTGAATTTGAATATAACACCAAGCTGTAGGCAGTACTGATAAACCCAGGAGCAAAGCCCAAAGGATACAATAATCAATTGTATACCAAGAGTTATATATTATAATAGGTTATATTATATATAAACTCTTGATTGTATATATATACATATAGCTATATACAATATAATATATAGTAAGTATATAGGCTGTATACCTAAGCTATGACTATGTACATGCATGCTTTCTCGGTATGTATATATATATTTATACCAACCTTTTATAATTATTGCAAGACTTGTATCTGATAGGAGCATGCATGTATTCAGTAACTTGTAGCTACTTATGGGGAAGGTTATGAAGGAGAGCAACCTCTTAAAATTTACAATTAATCATATTATGCATGCATGTAGTAGTTATATAACCATGTAATGATATATGCATGCAGGAATAATTGCTGATAAGTGTCCAGTTGAAGATAACATTGACAGATATCTTATTGTACAAGGAATTTTAAACCTCCTGTATCTGATATCGTGTGGATGTTCAGGTTGTGCTTGTTCACATGACAAGAACAGTTGTTTGGCCATCTCTCTCTGTTGTGGATGTAACACAGTTTTCGTGTGTCTGATAGTTGCCTGGACGGTGTTTGGAAGTATATTGGTATGGAGATCACTGGATGAATGGTTACATGACCATTCAGTATGCGACAGTGCACTATTCATTAGTGCAATGGTTTGTGTGTTGCTTCACTACATGATCCTGTCTATACTGACCTGTTGCTGCTTCTGCTGTTGCTGTATCAAATTATGTTTCTCAACTAGCTAAATAGCCATGCAGTATATTCATGTAGACTTGCCAATAAACATTAATATATAACTATACGTAGTTATGGCATATATAGTTATCATAGTGCGTGTGTGGTTCCTCAGTGTATAGCTATATAGCTATACATAGTTACAGCTTATTACAGTACATACAGCTACTTGTATCATGTATTAGATTTAATGTGTACCACTTATCTTTGTGACAATTGCATGTGCTATATAGCTACATGTAATGCATATACAGTACTGTAGTCAGTATCACATGATCATGAGGTGTTTCAGGGAGCACTCACCCACATCACTGGTTATGACCCATTGTTGCTGTGGTCCACTGCATGAATATCAGTCCAGAAAAACACTGTGCCGGGTTATCTTATCCCACAGCCACCCTAGCAACCAGACCATGCAGCTACAAAAAGTCCTCCATCATCTATATCAGCATTACATCAATAGTGATAGCATGCAGTGATTCTATAAGAAAGTGACAGTTGGTATAGAAAAGTCTATATTGTTATATCAGTTTAAAATTTGCTAGCTCGTGATTCCTCGCAAAATTCGCACAAATTAGTACCTTGCAAATAAAACCCGCTATACGGTATAATATTGACATGAAAGTTTTAAAAAATCACGTGAGTGCATTATATATAAATTAAAACCCACCATTGAAGCGTCGATGGCATGACCACACAATTAACTTGAGAAGATACGCGTATATATATATATGCATGGCACCTCTCACTTATGAGACGATGTATCCGTAGAGGTAAACTCCTATATATATATATATAGCTAGCTGTCTATTTTCAACATGTATATATATATAGCTACCGTAGTATAGCTATACGTAGCTATAGCTATAGTGGCTACACAGTAAAAACAAGTGTGCTATTTTAAGTGTCCTCAAATTTGACACACCATTTTGTGTGTTATTATAGCACAAACGTGTAAGTTTGACACATTTGTATGTGTTAAAATGCACCTGGGTGTGTAGTGTGTCAATTTTGAGTACATTTAAAGTGTGTTATAATTTATGACATTTTATGTGTCAAAGCTACACACTAGTGTATTAAAATAGCACAGCTACTGTGCTATGCGGTAAAACAGAACACATGGAGTGCTATTTTGACATACCAACTCTGTGCTACAATAGCACTGCCATGCACATATTGGCTTGTTATTTTAGCACACCATTTTTAGAGTGTATATAGCTATAGCTATATATATAGTTAATTCAGGATTTAGCTATATATAAGTTAGCACACCATTGTTCCTCAAGTCCAAAAGAATTAACCATGTTTCTTATTTATGCATGCATGCATGGATTTAGCTATATGTTGATGATGCATGCAGACACAATAGCTATATACTGAATATTGAAATGAAAAATCATTAGCTTTTGTGAAAATATCGAAGTAACTATATATAAGCTTAGCTATAATATAGTGACAAGACAATCTGTATGGTCTATACAATTAACCAAATACAATACTTTCATAACATATCTTAATATATACACACACACGCACACACGCGTGCACGCCCATACACACACACACACATGCACACACACACACACCAGGAGAAAATAAATTCAGCAGCAAATTGAGATTTTCAAAAATATAGAGGGGGCAAGACTTCAACTGACTGTTGAGTGCAGCTGCTGACCAAGTGCAAGTTTATCATTGCGGCCCAACTTAGGGGGCAAAACCATTTTGAGGCCCCTAGAAAATCCCTCCTAAACACACATGCGCACACACACACACGCACGCACACACCATCATCATCATCATCATCATCATTAATACTGGGCAGGCACACTGCAAAATGCGAAGTATGAAGTTCATACAAAATTACCACAATGAGCATACCAAAGTTGAATTTGGTATGCTCATTGTGGTAATTTTGTATGAACTTCATACTTCGCATTTTGCAGTGCAGCATACGCTGATGGGCCCAGGGGGTGGTCAACACCCCAGAAAAAAGATAACATAATACAAATCAGCTATATAACTATAATTAATTATCTACAATAAATTCAATTATAAAACTCAGTGCATGATGAAAATGATTGTAAGTTGGTAGATTCGATTATATGTATTGGTAGCTTATAGTTCGTGGATAGAATGAGTTCTGGTAATAGTTGGTCCGTGCACTGGGGATAATGAAATGGTAAGGATGATGATATCTAGTGGAGCGTTGTGTTGGTTGAAAACGTTGTGGAATGGAAGGTGCTGCCTATAGCTGATTGTATACATTATCTTGTAGAACATTTGTATTCTGTTGATTTTCCGTTGAAGCTGGAGAGGTGGCCAATTTAATTCATGCAACATGGTTGTCACACACGCACAAAGGAAGGGCCATAAGCACACTATAAATTACCACCCTGTAGCTATAGCTATAGCTATATACTTGAACACATTAGTGCTCTAATAATGCAGTCATCACCATCAGTCATAATCCATAGCTACATGATTAATAATTGTTATGTTCATAGTTGGTTGTTGTTGCTGTGGGTACTGTTTACACTGTCATAATTATATTAGCTAGCTATATAGCTATTATCTTAAAAATTGTTTTTAAGCTATAGCAAGAGGCTATAGCTAGCTATTGCATGTAACTAGCTAGCTATATAGCTTAACCATTGACATATTAATCGGTCTAGAAGTTCACTTGGACTAACAGCCCACCAGTGCCTCATATAAAGTTAATGATGATATAATAATAATAGCTATAAACAGATGTTAGCTATAGCTATATAGTATGTTATAGCTAGGGCAAGCCTGAACTCTGTAGCTATATATATAATTCAAATATGGAATATGACATTCCAGTGCCAGTCCTGACACAATTTCAGCTGGTACGTAGCTATCAGTATAGTACTGGACCATGCAGGGTCCATATTGTTTGCAGCAGGACATATATAGCTTTAAGCGTTACTATGATGTAGTAGGCATGCACATGTGCATGCATGTTCAGGTCTCAGTGCTGTCTGCACAAAACAATTGTCAGTATACACATGCATCAGTGTAGTACAATTTATTAAGCACCTGCATGTGCATGTATGGCAAAAACTGAGCCATAACATACTAAAACACTGAACATGCAGTCAGTCCAATCAAAACACGGGCACTAATCATGCAGTCTTGAAAAAGAAACCCTAATGAAAGCACACCATGCAAGTATTGTGGCAAAACCATCAGCACTGATAGACTCTATGTTCAAATTGCCAAAATCAGGACCTAGATGGAAACGTAAATCACTCCAATCGACGATGGAGCTCGTGCAGTATCCTCAGTATATCATGTAGCACGGGGTCCCTAGCTAGAGTGACGTAGCTAGCATATACTGAGTTGTCCAGAGGAGATATGAACATTAGTTACAATTTAATGAGTCTGACTCCCTGTTAACGGTGTTGTGACGATAAAGCAGTCAACGCACATCATGTGATCCTGTCAAATTACTCAGTCGCTCATATCTGTAACACGGCGCGGAGAAAGAAAACATTACCGACATGGCTCAGTTAAGGTAGATATAGCCATTCAAGAAAATTTTATTATTAATTACCTAAGACTTATATATGCCCAGTTTTGATGTCGCTTTTAACCACAATTTTTATTATTCTTAGTACTTGGTTGTATAATTATTATTGTTACTAGCAACGATGACATACAACCAAGTACAGTAGCTTAAGGTCAATCACCTAGCGGTAATTAGCCCAAAAATTCACTACAATATAGCTATATGCTACTGTAGCCTAAGAAAGCTACACATATAGCAAATTCCTTCTCACAGGTCCCTAATGGGATAGTGTGTATAAAACTTGTTCTTAGTATAGAGTCGGTTTTTTTAATGAGATATTATATGGTACAACACACTGATAACACACTAAACTAGCTACCATACGTAATAAGTATGTAACACCTTTAAACAAACCATACAATCACTTACCACGATTGGCTTCGTGGTTCAGTGATGGCTAGCTTGCATGTAGACTATAATAACATTTGGTTTTTTGATAGCCAATCACGCACCTAACAGCTTCCTAGTAGTAGGGCCGGGCTGAGACGGGAAATCCAACAGGCAAATTGAATTGATCCATTTCAGCATATCTATGATTTCAGGCACTTATACAATAGCACTCCACACGCGATCGTCGTGCATTCAATGGGTTTCTTAAAATCCCCTATAATTCAAGAATTATACTCGATTATTTGTCTATTCTAATAAGTGCCAATTGTTTTGCAAAGGGGCGGTATGGAATGCAAGCCAGTAAACACGTGCCTGTGACGTTGCACACTAAACACATTAGCTATAACAGTAAGTTATATACTATCTATGGACTATGGTTTAAATACATTGTAAATGGGTCCGGCGTGTGATTCACGTAAAATTAATTATGACCTCCTCGGGTATAAATAGAGTGTTGATTACTGATAAATTAATTGATTCAGCTATAGCTACCAGCTATATAGCTAGCTAGACCATCCGTGTTATTTTGGCGGCGTATAAGCTACTGTATATACTAGCTATATCAACGAAAGGTATCGGCTATAAGCGCTAACTACCGATTATAGCTACTTGATACAAGCCTGACTTTGTTTTGTTGCTAGCGTGACACATTGACTGCATGTGCATGTGGACCGGCGATGACTATGCAACTAAACATAACTCGCATCCGACAATGGGTGGCCATTCCAGTTGATGAAGGATGGGTAATAGCTGAGAGAGTCTGGACGGCAGCAACGACAACTTTACAAGGCGAAGCTAATGACCAGGTAACTATGTATATAGCTATAGCACTATATATACATGCATATATATATACTACTGCATGATATAGCGGCTGCATGCACATTTCTAAGAGCGGCCATTTGTCATGCAGCCCACGTTCTATTTATCCTAATATATATAGCTATATATGCATGCATACATGAATATAACTATATATATGTATTAGTTAAAGCATTGCCGCGAGTGCTATAAGTGAAATAAAGCACGAGGCGTGCGGCCGAGGTGCTAATAAAGCACGAGGCGCAGCCGAGTGCTTTATTAGCAACGAGGCCGCACGCCGAGTGCTTTATTTCGCGTATAGCACGAGCAAGGCAATGCTTTAACTGTTTTATAGAATTTTCAAGACTAATGCTTCGATACAAACGCGCTCGCTGGTTGATTTAATCTTGCTTAACCGTCAGTGGTGGTAACCCGAGTAAGTTTACTCTATTATCACATCACTTACGCGTCGGTGTTTTTAACGAATCTTGCAGCTAGATCGTGTTCTCTCTCGTTTATATTTGTGTTGTATTAACAAGATAGTTGGTTTGTACAAGACGCCTTGAAATGAATTGGAAACAAAAAGCTAGCCGCATCGCGTTGTTTACAGCCTACTGGTATGTAACACATTCCAATGAGTTGTTTACTAAGGCGTTAAGAGTTCCATGCGTAACTGTACTTTATAAGCTTTGATGTTTCATAAAGCACTGTTGGTGGTTAAATAAAGCACTCTTCACACCTTAACAGTGCTTTATGGAAAATAAAGTACACTTTTGCCCTTTGATCCTCCCACGCAAAATACTATAAATATATAGCTATATAAAAGCAACAAAACAAAAGAGACGCATGGCAAACAAAATCCTTCAATTAATAGTTAAATGGATAAATATTGTTATATATATAAGTAGCTAACAAAGATCTAATTCATTATACATTGTTAAAATAGCTATATATATAATAGTATAGTATAGAGCTATAGCTCAGTACTTATTGTTTGGCTGCAATTCTAACTAGCTAGCTATATATACATAGCTATCACCTCTCTGAAAATTTCATTGGTCTATACTCACCAGCTTAGCCTATATAATAATTTATATATATAGCTACCAATATATTATAAATCTTACTGATTTCGGTCATGCAACATATAGCTATATAGCTAGTTAGCAACCTCTACGTAGCTATGTCATATTCATGTATAATTCATGGTATAGCTATAGCTATATAGCTAGTCTGTATATCGCAGCTGATTAACTGATTAATTATATTAATGTGAATTAAGGGACTTATGCTACATATGCATGACTATATTGCACAATTTGAATTACCCCAAAAACCACCTGATTTAATTTAACTGGCTAGCTATACACATGAGCTACATGCTTTACCAAAGTGTTGTCTTGATTGCAGATTTTAGGTTTCTCTAGGTAATTTTGGGTACATTTTTATCACTGAGGATTTTCCTTGTATATATATTAGCTATACGAGCCAATAAATGCTGTATGTATGGCTTTATCATATTATATGCATGCATGTCATGCATGGCTGGTTACAGTGGTTAGCTGTCAATAATCCTCACAATGTTGCTGCATAGCTACAAAAATTTATGACCACTGCATGCTAGCTATTATGCTTGCTTGCATGCATGCATGGGCATGCAATGGTGTGTACGTATTGCTGTGGTAGCAACTTTTTATCATGCAGTTTTTTGACCATGTATTTTAGTCTAAAAACAGGTAAAAAAATGCCACCATATAGCTAGCATTCAGAAATGCAAAGCCATTTTAACAGATATCATGGGCAGATCTTATATATAGGGCCTACTGAGGGGGGGGGGGGAAACAGGGTGTCTGGAGGGCACACACCCCTTAAAGTCAGTATAGGGTAATTTATGTTACAAAGCATGCATAAAGCAATAAAAAAATAGTTCAAGTAAAGTTTCTGTGAAGGATATTTCTGTACCTTTATAGTAGGGGGCAAAAAGTGAAGTTGGACAGGGGAATTGCCCTTTGCCCCTCCTCAAATCCGCCTATGTATGACAGATATAGCTACACTTATATATATATAGTTATTAGTTAGCTACAAAATATAGCTAGCTATAGATATTCTATATAAGTAAGAACTCTCACACAATTGCATGGTATTTTATGTCTAGCTAGCTATACATAGAGTAACTTTTAATATTAGTACCCATGTATGTGCACATTATGTAATATAATTATAATTTGCATTGCATATAGCTAACTATGCATGTATATGCATGCTAGCCTATATATATACAAACTGTATCTATATACAGCCACCTGCCATTGAAATGCGAAATGCATATCAAGCTCCACCAACTGATAACCGATGCTCCAAGAAAGGTTTCATTCTTATACATGAAATATCTATAGATACTATATAGCTATATAGAATGCTGTTTGTAACCATAATGTTCTACTGATTGTATATACTCTCACTGCTCTGTGTGTGTGTGTGTGTGTGTGTGTGTGTGTGTGTGTGTGTGTGTGTGTGTGTGTGTGTGTGTGTGCATGTGCATGCGTGCGTGCGTGCGTGCATGTGTGTGTGTGCGTGGATATGTAGTGTGTGTGTATGTATGCCGTATGTATGTGTGCATGTGTGTGCACTGTGTGTATGTGTTTGTGTACATGCGTGCGTGTGTGTGTGCGTGTGTGTGTGTGTATATATGCATCTCCATGTCCATGTGTCAGGATGTGTGTCACATATACCATGCATTTCAGTTGTACTATAGTCTACTGCATCAAAGTTGAACACTAAACCACTTCTTGTTGTGTGTAGTTTGGATTTGCTGTGGTGGATGCTTGATCTCGATTTGGACTATTATGAGTATTTATGCGATCATTATTGGTAAGAGCTTCTACTGCAATGGCTAACCATGATTGTGCACCATGCCCACTCTTTAACTGTGATCATAAGCAAACTGTTCATCATTAAGTAATCATTAAGTACGGTATAGTACTTAATATATATAGTAGGGATTGCTATGAAAAACTATGCATGGCTTCCAGAATTTTCGCACTTTTAAAAATAACCTTACAACAGGCTTTAGCCAAAAAAACCAACCTGGATGCTTTAATACTGCTGTAATTAGGCTGTATCTTTGTTAAACGCAGCGAAAAGTATAACATTTCGATCCACAGCGAATTTTAAAAATTTCGAAATTGGTGTAGCTATGGCTCCAGATTTTTAGACAACTGAACAAAGGTAATCACATCGGATTTACGAAATTGCTGTTCCGATGAAGGCTGGATTATCCAGTGCCGCGCCATGACGATTCCATTACTCTTCCTTGTTCTTCTCTATTCACAAAAGAACAAAACACACGTGACATAAATAGATCTCGCGGGTTATTTGAACATTTGCCATGTAAGTGATTTGTTAAGAAGCGCCTGTAAACAAGCGCACAATAATTATGTTAGCGCCTGTAACGATCTTGTGCGCCTCTAGGCGCTCTATAAAAAGCAAACAAACTAGCATATTAAATCAAAAATAAAAATTTAAAAAGTGAGTAGGGATCGATCTATCACTACTGATACAAAAAGGCTATAGGAAACAAGATATGGCATGAGACTAGCTATACGCTAAAGATCATGTGTTTTGGTATGACATAATTTTAAAGTTTAATCCCTACTTTTGGCTCATTTCACTATTGCTAAGTTCGCCAAAAGTAGGGATTAAACGATTAAACTTTAATAAATTATATCATACCAAAATCTTTAGTAGTCTCATACCATATAGCTATATCTTCTATTCCTTGTTTCCTTACCGGCTTTTGTAGTGATAGATCGATCCCTATACTCACTTTTTATTTTTGATTATGGATTATGCTAATATATATATATGTAATATATAAACCACGGCTACAAGGTGTATTCAACAAATATACGACCCGAGTCCGAGGTCAGAGGAAGTTTACCACTGATAAACCCTGAGCCCGAAGGGCGAGGGGTTTATCAGTGGTAAACTTCCGATGACCGAGGACGAGGGATAGATAGATAGATATAGATATACTATATGGAATACACATTTGTTCAAATAGCTAGATATTTATAAGGAAGAGCTTAGCTACCTCAAAAGTTGATCAAAAATCCCTATATATACCATATGCACTAGCTAAGTGTCATGCAGCTACTACATAAGGACTGTTATTGAATTTGAATATAACACCAAGCTGCAGGCATTGCTGCATGATAAACCCAGCCAGGACAAAGCCCAAAAGATATGCAATAATCATTGTACCAATTAAGAGTTTATAATACTGATAGGTTATTATAAACTCTTGATTGCATGTATACCGCAATTAATATAGCTGTAATGTTTTATAGCTATCTGTGTATAGCTATATATATACCAACCCTTTGTAGCTATTGCAAGAACATATCTCATATCTGATAGTAGCACTGATGTACATTCAATATAAACTTATAGCTATATACTTGTGGGGACAGTCATGAAGGAGAGCAACCTCTTAAAATTTAGTTAATCATATTGTATATCATGCTGCATGTAGCTAGTAGTTATATAACCATGTAATGATATATGCATGCAGGAATAATTGCTGATAAGTGTCCAGTTGAAGATAACATTGACAGATATCTTATTGTACAAGGAGTTTTAAATCTCCTGTATCTGATATCATGTGGATGTTCAGGTTGTGCTTGTTCACATGACAAGGACAGTTGTTTGGCCATCTCTCTCTGTTGTGGATGTAACACAGTTTTCGTGTGTCTGATAGTTGTCTGGACAGTGTTTGGAAGTATATTGGTGTGGAGATCACTGGACGAATGGTTACAAGACCATTCAGTATGCGACAGTGCACTATTCATTAGTGCAATGGTTTGTGTGTTGCTTCACTACATGATCATGTCCATACTGACCTGTTGCTGCTTCTGCTGTTGCTGTATCAAATTATGTTCTCTACTAGCTAATAACTGGTGAACAGGATATTGCCAGTGCAGACTTTTCTTCAGAATCTATTGCTACCTTCATGGATATCTTCACAATCATCATCATTTTAAACAATCTTTGAGATTATTTCATTACATTTACCCATTGTAACTTCCAATAATTCTTGTATTATGCTTGTGAATGTTCTATAATTATTCTCATTAAAATTGCAACCTATTATTCTCAAAATTATGCTGGCATATTAGGCTCAGGCCTAATTGTCGTTGTGACAATTGTGTTTCCTTTTGCTATACAACCTATATAGCTATATAGCTAACGCATGCATATACAGTATTGTGGTATCACATGATCATGAGGTGTTTCAGGGAGCACTCACCCACATCACTGGTTATGACCCATTATTGCTGTGGTCCACTGAATATCCAGAAAAACACTGTGCCGGGTTACTCCTCTTATCCCACAACCGCCCTATATACCAACCAGACCATACAGCTACAAAAGTCTATATAAGAAAGTGATGGTTGGTACATACATGTGCTAAGCTTACCACTGGGGATGTATACCAATAATATACTGGTATACTCTAATAGAACGCTCACATTCAGTGTCATAATGAGAATTAGAGAAGGCTTAGATGGAGGAATACTATAAGATCCTTTATATAACTTGACCGGTAGATGTTGATAAGGTCATGATGGTGTCTGTGGCTTTTCTCCCATGCATTATCTAGCTCAGTAGCTATAGCTACCGGTAAATCATGAATATAGCGGCCGCAATGCATGCACTGATGTAGCTGTTTAATTCACTAACTTGCATATATACTGGTTCTATCTTTACAAAATATTCAGCTTGTCCACCATTATAGCTTGCAGGCTGCTAACTAAAAATATTAATGACTAGCTAAACAGACAAACATACATAAAAATGTTCAGTTACAGTGTATGCATGCATGGTGACAAAATGATCATGCATATAACATGCATGCAGTCTCATTGTTATTATATATGATACTATTGCTAGCTAGCTACGTATATTATTATATTAAATGTAGCGCGGAGCATACTAAGGCTCACGTGCAAGTGTAAAAGTCTTACGTAATCGGGAAATAATCACGTGAAACCTCATGAATATGCGGGCAGCAGTTTTGCTTGTTACAATCACTCTACTAGTTACTGATACCGACTTTGTGCGAGCAGACTACACGTTAGATGACTCAGTTGGTTTAGGAAGAATGTTTGATGGCATAGGCGGACTAAGCGGAGGCGGGGTGAGCTAAGGGTGGAGCAGGTCCCGACCATCATTTAAGACGCATGCAAATTATATACCCATGCATCGATGTACACGTCATGCATGTATACGTTACTGTACTGTTGCTGCGTGCATCTTCTGCAAATCTATAGTGTATTAAAAAAGACACTATCAATGTGCCCTACTCACGTGACTCTTATAGGTCTTGTAGAACAAACTGAAGCACTGCATAATCACATAACTTTATTAATATACAGTTATATACTGAACTGATGCACATGACGTGCAGCTATTAGTTTAGGAAGTGTAGCTAGCTATATTTAGTTGGTTACCAGCTGAAGTTCCTAATTCCTATGGATAATTACTGGATGAGAGTAAGTATTACTGACACATGTCACAACATGTCTATAGTAGGGAATATCATCAAGTTTGGCATGGAATTTGGCAGATTTTGATAAAATTACCTAATTTTAATTCCTGCTTGTTTGTGTATGAAGCATTGGCCTGTCAAATTAACATGCTCCATACTTTATTATAAGCAATTGAAGGAAATAGCTACAAATAAAAATTGCTACCTTCCCAAATCCATTCATTAATCAAAGTACAGCATCTATGCATGTACATCATGTTTGCGCATAACTAGCTATAGGTTGAATTTTCCTCTTTTCTACTTCTCTAGGCTACATCTCGGCTACTAGTGAGCTACTCAGAGCCTTATCGTAGCCAAATTCTGGACTATCTGTTTCGTGTGAGTTTTATATGTCACTGTATACATGTTAGTTAGCTATCCCACCAAGCATAAAGTTGGTTTACTTTTATTAGCCAAACTTTGGAGCTTCCTTACACATTCTTAAAGTAGAAATAGGAGGAGATGCACAAAGCACAGGTTTGTTGCTAATGCATATACCTGGTTAAAAATTTGCATGTAGCTATATACTCTACACAGCGATTGGTGTATACTCAGGTAGCTACATATAGACTTCAGTTAAAACATTATATACATATACACATGCAATGTACCTGTAAACATGTATAGATTTTGCAGTGCATGTATGCGTCACAGTGAAGACGTCATTACATCCCTATATCATGTGACATATAGATGGAGGGTTGGAGGGTTAGGTGTGTAACTAGTTATTAATTGTATTTACAGATGGTACGGAGTCATCACACATGCATACTGCTGATGATGAGAACTATCAGAGAGGATATGAATGGTGGCTGATGGTAGAGGCTAAGAAGGTAGTCATGTCATAATGTTGTTTCTTGTTACATTATAATTACATATAGAGGAATCCCAATATCAAGCTCTATGGCCTGTCTTGGGCATTCCCTGCCTGGGTAAGTATATACTCATTGTGTTAGGCTAATGAAGAGCTTTGATAATAGGTGGGTAATGGGACTGGTAGTCCTTACAAATATCCTAACTTGACTGCCGGCTACATCTGCAAGTGGATCAAGGGAGCAAAGGATCATTACAACCTCACCATTGACTATGTTGGAGTGAGCAACTTCTGTAGATGAGTTTACCAGCTATATAGCTATATTAGCTGTTGTTGTATTTTATTTCAGATTTGGAATGAACGTAATTATGACAGTAATTACATTAAGGTTATTTAATTCTTTATTGGTACATACACAGTATGCATACAGCTATTACATTAGGTGCTACGTAAAGTGTTGGATGCAAACAGCCTTGAAAATACCAAGATAGTTGCTGCTGATGGAAGTTTTGGGAGTATTTCTAGTAACGTTCTCTCTGACAAAGAATTGGCAGATGCTGTGAGCATTATTGGGTGAGGGTGTTGGCCTATGACATCATTGACTGGTGTATACAACTTCATCATTAATCATCCACAGGGCTCACTATCCAGGAACTAACAGTGATAGTGACGCTATGAAGACTGAGAAGCCACTGTGGGCCTCTGAGGATTATAGTACCTACAATGATGAAGTGGGTACTGGCTGTTGGGCTAGGGTGAGTATAGTGGCTAGCTATGTACAACTGTCAGGATCTCTACCTATGCAATGTAACACCTTATATGGTTTGACGTATAACTTAACACATTTGAGATGTTATATTAGCTACAGTTTTCCACAGATTTTAAACCAAAATTATGTGAATGGATACATGACCAGGTAAACGTATAATACTGATAGCTGTATGTGTGATGTACACTATGTAGTACCATCTCCTGGAATTTGATAGCCAGTTATTATTATGGCTTGCCATTCTATCGTGATGGCCTCATGACAGCCACAGAGCCTTGGTCAGGATCCTACAATGTTACTGGGACCATATGGGCATCAGGTGAGCACAACCAGTGCATTATCTAATGTTGTGATGCCCTCTGATCTGTTTAGCTCACACGACGCAGTTTGTTCAGCCGGGATATTATTATCTAAAGCATGACTATGGATCAGGCAAACTGGAGCATGGAGGGAGTTACGTCACTTTTGTGAACAAAGATAAACCAAGTGACTTCACAATTGTCATTGAAACAATGGTATAATTTTACCATATTAGCTACTTAAAGTAGTACATATTTTATATATGTATGTATTGTAGACTCATGATCATTCAAAATGTATTCGTCCATCTTTACCACCATACACTGTAACTGACCAAAATGCAACATTTGTACTTAAGGGAAGTTTTGTAAGTTTGTCTGTTTATTGATTAAAGATATAGTTTAGCCAGTCATCAATATTTATAGGCATCAACTAGCAACCTAAATGCATGGTACTCTAAACCCAGCTATAATGGTGGAGAAGCGGAATACTTTGTAAAGAAAGAACCAGTACAAGTAAGTGAATTAAAATTTATACAACTATAAACTGGTTGTATATTCATGTTTTACTAGATAATGGGAGGAAAGTTCACTATACCGCTAGCTGCAGATACCATCATGACCTTATCAACATCTACTGGTCAAACTAAAGGCTCCTACAGTATTCAACCATCCAAACCATTCCCTGTTCCTCATGGTGATGACTTTGAATGTGAGTGTTCTATTAAGGTGTATTTGAACAGGTGGGTTATGTAATGGGTTTAGCTTATGAAGAGTACAGTGAAGCTGATTATTTTGCTGATCAGACTGGAGTGTGGGAGATACGTCAGGACAGTAAGGGGATGAAAGGCAAAGTGATGGAACAGGTGAGGGAAAAATGATGATGATATGCTACACACTAAAATACAGAGCAACAAAAAGTTTCAAAAATAGCTACCCAATTTCAAAAACAGCCTGAATACATTTCTATATACAGCCATAAAAGAACTCTACTTATGTTCAGTGGTCCTGTATACTATCTATGTGCAAGCATATGCTTTAAACACATGAATATTTACGCATAAATAAAGAACATGGCTAGTTGGTTTGTGGTTGTTCTATTAGAGTGTTGTGTTTTGTAGGTCATCACTCAACGACCCATCACATGGTGTAATGATGCAGATCAACCGATCAGTGTTATTGGTAACATCCAGTGGTAAGCTTAGAATATGCAATATCAAATGTCACTTCATTCTCTCTTACATACAATCTCTACACAGGACAAGTGTTAATATCACCATTGATGTAATGCTGATAGATGATGGAGGCCTTTTTGTAGCCGGTCTGGTTGATAAGGGCGGTTGTGGGATAAGAGGAGCAACAGGAGTGTTCTTCTGGATTTTCAGTGGACCACAGCAACAATGGGTCATAACCAGTGACGTGGGTGAGTGCTCCCTGAAACACCTCGTGATCATGTGATACAACAATATCCATCACATGTATATAGCCGGCAGTAAAGTGATCTCAAAAGGAAACACAACTGTTAACAAAGATACCTGGTACAAATTAAATCTAAATATACAAGTAAGTATGTACTATATTTGCAAATACACCTGTATAATTATAATTGCATTGGAAATTACATACCTATTACAGAGAGGAGATGCTGCAGTACAACTTGATGGAGGACCTTTAGCTTCGGTGAAGGTTTCAGCCAAAGCTGGCTTTGTTGGGATCGGAACCTCATCGTTTATTCGTGCTGCTTTTGATAGTATTCTAATATCAGATGGTGAGTAAGTGATTTTCACATTGCAAAAGATTATTTTGTAATATTCCAGTGATGTGAACAACTGTATGTGACCAAACCAGCTATATAACTGAACAGTAGTAACTCTGTCTTTATTAGTGTTGAAGTTATACTGAAACTAGTTATGTTTATATAGTGATTTATATCATCACATCGTCATGATTGTATAATTATGAGTTCAAAGTTTTATTTAGCTATTTGTCCACTGCAGCTGAATACGTTATACGTTTCAGTGAATATACTGGTAATTATGTCATTTCAGTAGATGAAATTTTATAAATAATTAACTGAAGGTACCAAACTTTGACTGTGTGTTACATTAAGTCAGTCATGTATGGCTATCCAGACCATATACAGATAGCTATAATTATTAAGTAGGCGCATGTAACTTTTTGGTGCTGCTAGGGTCCTGAAAGATTATTATGCTTACAGGGGCGGATCCAGGGGGTCTTTGGGGTCTCGAGACCCCCCCCTCCAGAAATATATCAAAGAAGCCAAAAGAGTGATGTATTGGTATAAAAACACACTAAAATGTATTATTTCTTGAAATAAGTGTCATTTTAGCACTTTATATAATAAAACAACCTATATCTTCCAAGAGGTTGCACCCACCACACCCCCTACTCCATATTTGGCTAAATACTTCCTTGTATTTACTTAAATATGCTCCATATCTTATAATAAGCATGATTTTGGTGTTGTAATAACAAAAAAACCTATAGCTTTGGGGGGCTGTGCCCCCCAGACCCCCTGCTTCAGAGATACACCTCTGTGTTCAGACCCCCCTCTCAGAAAATCCTGGATCCGCCCCTGGCTTATGTATAAGCATGCTATGAAATATAAAAAGCAAACAAACTAGAATAGTTAAAAATTAAAATTTTAAATAGTGAGTAGGGATCAACCTCAGCTCCAAAAAGTAAGGAAACAAGGAAATTTTGGCATGAGAGAACACCAAAGATTCTGACATGAGATCAGTAATTTATAAAAATTTAATCCCTACTTTTGGCAAACCTATACTTGTCAATGAATGAGCCAAAAGTAGGGATTAAACTTTTCAGTATAAATTACTGAATCTTTGGTGTTCTCTCATGCCAAAATGTTATTCCTTGTTTCCTTACTTTTTAGAGCTGAGGTTGCATGATCCCTATACTCACTATTTAAATTTAAATTTTTTAATTATTCTAGTACAGATATCTATGTACTCATGCACTGGGAGAGACAAAAATCCATAATCTCTAGACAGACACAAGTAAAACAATCACCAAGTTAGCTACTAGCTGTCTTGGTGATATAATACTATCATTACTGTATTATCACTTTGTACAAAATATTCATGATTTATTATGACTAGTAGCCATATGCTAAGCTGCTACTACAGTGCATGATCATGGTAAACTTGTAATATCAACTTGATGTCCTCAATAAGACACTGTAGTATAATAATAACATCATTCAATAACCGTTACGCAGCTATTGTATATACATGACCATACCATCTGATATTTGAATATCGTCAAAAGCAGCATGGATGAATGCAGAAGTCCCAATGCCAACAAAACCAGTTTTGGCTGATACCTCCACTGTAGTTAATTCTTTCCCATCAAAATGTATTGTAGCACTCTTTTTCTAAATATGCAAGTATAATATAAGCCTATTAACTAAATCAGTCAAAAATTCAGAACTCTTAGTGGCTTTTCATGTGGTAGGAATACTGTTGTATTTAAATTATACAACAGAACATTCACTGCTTTTGGTTGTTTTCCAGTAGCCAGCAGCAAAATTAACTTAAATATTTGTAATGCCTTGTTTTCTATATACATGTTCATACAGTTGGAATAAATGCTTCACAGCATTTACATATACTCAATACATGGTTATATGCAATGCAACAAATCAGGCTATATTATCATACAGTCAATTACATACTCGCACATCTAGGCCCAATGTATACCACTGATTAGTATTGATGGTTATGCTTCCTTGTGAAATCACATCACTGCCAGCTACACAATGCACATGTTAGAATGTACCTTTGGATTAGCACACTTCAGTTGGAGAACTTACACAGGTCACTGGATATTAGCCATCGTTGTTGCTTTCCACTGAAAATCCAGAAGAACACTCCAGTGGCACGCCTGATGCCACAGCCACCTCTATCAACCAGAGCAGCCAAGAACAGTCCACCATCATCAATCAACATTGCGCTGATACTAGCATTGGTGCTTTTCCTAGCAATGATAGCACAACATTAACTGTATATATAGTAAAATACATTAGTTTCATCCATGGATTTAATGGGTAACAAGAGATAATTATATTTTCAAATATAAAAGGTAATTAATGAAGTTATTTGAAATACATAGCATAGACAGATTGTGACTTACCAGTTGTAGTTACCAATGATGCTGATTGGTTGATCTGCATCATCACACCATGTAATGGGTCGTTGGGTGATAACCTGTATGTAGCATGCATAGGCCTGGTCATGTGATCCTTTACAGAAACAGTTTAACCTGTTCCATAACTTTGCCTTTCATCCCCTTACTGTCCTGACGTATCTCCCACACTCCAGTCTGATCAGCAAAATAATTGGCTTCACTGTACTCTTCATAAGCTAAACCCATTACATAACCCACCTGTTCAAATACATCCTAATAGAACACTCACATTCAAAGTCATCCTTATGAGGAACAGGGAATGGTGTGGATAGAGGAATAACGTAAGAGGCTTTAGTTTGACCAGTAGATGTCGTTAAAGTGAGAATGGTGTCAGGTAATAAGTGAGCAGTAAAAGTTCCTCCTTTTATCTGATCACAATCAATGAACTGCAAGTACAGCTAATTGAACTAACCTGTACTGGATCAATGTTTATGAAGAAATTGGATTTCTCCCCATTGTATCCAGGTTTAGAGTACCATGCATTAAGCCTGGTAATTTTTGCCTATCAATTCAACAGATAATGACATTAGTAACAAAAGGGACAAACTCACAAAACTTCCCTTAAGCACAAATGTTACATTTTGCTTAGCCACAATGTATGGAGGTAAAAATGGCCGAATACACTTGGAATGACTATGAGTCTAACAAGAGCACTAACATTTAAATTTGCACAGAAAATGCATAAGAATATACCATTGTTTCAATGACAATTGTGAAATCACTTGGTTTATCTTTGTTTACAAAAGTGACATAACTCCCTCCATGCTCCAGTTTGCCTGATCCATAGTCATGCTTTAGATAATAATATCCCGGCTGAACAAACTGTGTTGTGTGAGCTAAACAGATCAGAGGGCATCACAACGTTAGATAATTCAGTGGCTGTACTCACCTGATGCCCATATTGTCCCAGTAACATTGTAGGATCCTGACCAAGGCTCTGTGGCTGTCATGAGGCCATCACGATAGTATGGCAAGCCATAATAATAACTGGCAATCAAATTCCAGGAGATGGTACTACATACATACATACATACAATACTAGCAATGCTCAATTGCATTGTACCATACCTTGTCATATTTCCATTGACATAATTTTCATTTAAAATCTCAAAAATAACAACATACGAATTACGCATCACACTTGGACAGTATATGCTTATATATATATCATATATCATATGCATATATCTACATTATTAGTAACTCACCCTAGCCCAACAGCCAGTTCCCACTTCATCATTGTATGTACTATAATCCTCGGAGGCCCACAGTGGCTTGCCAGTCTTGATAGCGTCACTATCACTGTTAGTTCCTGGATAGTGAGCCCTGTGGGTGATTAATGATGAAGTTGTGTACACCAGTCAATGATGTCACAGACCAATATCCTCACCCAATAATGCTCACAGCATCTGCCAATTCCTTATCGGACAGAATGTCAGAAGCAATCTCAAATTTTTCATCGGCAGCAACAATTTCAGTATAATTTAAGCCAAAAGAATTAAGTATTTTGCGTAGAACCTGAGCATGTACACCTGCAGGTAAGGTCTATGGGCAAACAAGGAGTAAAGTTTCATACCTTAATATAGGTACTATCATAGTGACGTTCATTCCAAATCTGTAATGATTATACCAAATAAGTACATTGTGAAATTATAAATAGCTCACTCCAACATAGTCAATGGTAAGATTGTAATGATCCTTTGCTCCCTTGATCCACTTGCAGATGTAACCGGCAGTTAAGTTGGGATACTTGTAAGGACTACCAGTCCCATTACCCACCTATTGAGTGTAAAGCTACTCAACACTTGTGTATACATGCAGATCAGATGATTGTAAGCTTTACAAGTCATAGTTGTAATGCACGATACAAAATAAGTGGATCAAGTCATCTGGATGATCCAGGGGTCAAATGATTCCTGGACCTCCCAGATAAAGCAAGGTGTGTAAATATAGTGTCTCTATCACTGCAAAGAAAATTCAACTAATAACAAATACCCTCTAACATAGCAGTCACAAACATCAGTGACTGCTCTATTAGAGAGTATTATTTTATTAATCTACTCTAAATTTCCAGGTGGTACAGGTCGATCCACTTTCAACCTTGTGTTGAGTCATTCTATATGCAATCTTACCCAAGCTGGATATGCCCAAGAAAGACCATAGAGCTTAATGTTGGGATTCCTCTACATAAAATACAATATATCAGTATAGTAACAGAAATGGTGATTCAAACAACGTGGGCACCTTCTTAGCCTCTACCATCAGCCACCATTCATATCCTCTCTGATAGTTCTCGTCATCAGCAGTGTGCATGTGTGATGACTCTGTACCATCTGTAAATACAATAACTAGTTACACATGCTCTTCAGTGATTCTCCATGTATACCATCTATACACGTACAAAGCATAAAGATAGCTAAAAGTAGAGCTATTGCTGTGCAGCAGTGTAATTGACCAACCTGTGCTTTGTGCATCTCCACCTATTTCTACTTTAAGAATGTGCAGTGAAGCTCCAAACTTTGGCTATAAAATGAAACACACTGCAATTAACTTGATGCTATACATCTCATGATCTTAAACTCACAAGAAACAGATAATCCAATATTTGACTACGGTAAGGCTCTGGATAGCTCACCAGCAGGCGTGACGTAGCCTACATGAAGGGAAAAGTGATGATAAGCGCTGGCGCTACAACGCAACAATGAATGAATGAATGAATTAATGATTCGTGCGCTAAACTATGAGCAAAAAATGGCAAATATTATAATGCTGAGAGCTGAGAGCTGAGAGCTGAGAGCTGAGAGCTGAGAGGATCAGCTAGTGAGTAGGAAAAAATGTTTTATAGTTAGCAACTCACCCCACCTCCGCTGAGCCCGCCTATGCCATTAAACATTCTTCCTAAACCAACCGAATCATCTATTACGTAAACTGCACACACATACTCAATAGTGAGTGACAGAATAACGAGCAAAGCTTTTGACCAAGCTAGTAGCTTGTTGTTCATTTTAGCACGTGATGTATTACTTAATGCTTCCGTAGTCTTAGCGTACGGAAGTATGCGGGAATCATTGAAACGAGCATTAAATGGAAGCAGTGCGGATTAATGTAAAGTCATAGATGGTATAAGGATTCTACTTTGATTTTTCGTATTCTAAAAGTACACGAACGCAATGAGGCAAATTAAAAATGTTATCATTTTCACATTAATATTTATATTCGTGAACATTTCTATGGAGGATGAAGTCAATTCAGCAACACTCTTATATAAGATAGAAGGAAAGGTGCAAGTTACAGACTCACCAGTAACAGACTGGGCGCCAAGTGCAAAAGTAATAGTGGACGGTGGACGATTTATTGGTTTTATTAAACAAGATGGCAGCTTTGTGATAAATAATGTCCCACCTGGCTCATATCTGGTTGAAGTCTCTTCTCCAAGATACATTTTTGAACCAGCCAGAGTAGATATAAGTAGTAAGACAGGAAAAATGCGTGCTAGAAAGTCAGACTTGTTACGCCCGACAGCTGTGACATCTCTACCGTACCCTCTGAAGTTTAAAGCAAGCGGTCAGGCAAATTTCTTCGCAAAGCGTGAGGAATGGAGTTTGGCCTCCACCTTGATGAACCCAATGGTACAGCGTAAAACATTAAAACTTTAGTTTACTCGATTTACTTTTAGGTGCTGATGATGTTAGCACCAGTCCTTCTGATGTTGGTTATACCAAGAATGATGAAGAATTTGGATCCTGAGTCTCAAAAGGTATTTTAAAATTATACCTCATGTGTTTGCTTTAATGCTGCATATGTAAACATTTCATGGGAAAAGTTTTGATGAATTTGATGATTTGCTAACAATTTGTCAAAAAACTTTATATCAAAATTTTCCTCCATCAAATACGCTATATAGTATGTATATTTATCCTAGTCCCTAGTCTCATCATGTGGCCAGACCGCTTTTCAGCGCAGGGCATTTGTCGCTTGTAGTGTATATAATCTAAGAGTTTGATTCATGTGTCTTACAAGAGATGGAGTTCCTTGAAGCGGTTGAACACTAAAACAAGAACAGGTGTATATTGCGTGGTTCTCTGCTATGTGTTATTTTAGACTGTGTCATTGGGAAGCCAAAATCCTTTGCAGTATTAATTCGCTGGAGCAACTTTCACCTTGCAAGTATTTTTTCCTCTTTCTGGCATTGATCCCAAGAACAACAAAGGGCACAAAGCATCTCTATCCTACTCATCTTACTAAGATAACAACCATTCGAAATCCATCGCTTGAGCTGCTTCAAGGAACTCCATCTCTAGATCTTGCGTTCATACCCCTTGTATAGAAATCCATGGGTTCAGTGACGTAGAACAATTTGATACCCTACAACTTGTAGGTGTCAAGAACAAGTTGCCTATATGAACCGTATCACACACTTTTGGCACCAGCACTTATACTGCAAGTGATAAACGCCCTGCGCCAAAAAAGTGGTCTGGCCACATGAGACCGGCTATATTTATCTAATACAAAACTATTTTTATTATGGTTGAAATTTTTAGGAGATGGAAGAGCAGATGAGCATGCTACAGGGAGGTAGTAACAATTTGCCAAGTATGGAAGAGTGGTTGACTAACCTTCTTGGTGGAGGATCTAGTAAAGCACAGCCAAAGAAACTAAAGAAAGAGAATACAAAAAAATCTCGTGAACGTCGGTGATTTTTGTTATACAATTATTTAACTAAAAAATTAATCAAGATATATATAACATATCGTGGGTATATTCTAATTTTCGCGGAACATTTTCGCGAATTATACAAAACATTCGTGGTTGAATAACGCTAATACTTTAGCGCACCTTGATTTTCTATTTTTTCTATTTACTCTCGTATTTACTAAGATGTGATTTTAGGCGTGGCTCCATTATTTTTCAGCAATGCGTGGATTTCAGATTTGGTGCCTTTTGATGGCAGCGTTGTGCGCTCAAGCATCAACGCAAGCCAAGCCAAACATCGTTTTCATTCTAACAGATGATCAGGACAGGACAGCCAATTCGCTTGATTACATGCCTAATCTCAACAAGATAATGCGCGAGGGCGGTACCGAATTTACTCACTATTATGTCTCCACTGGTCTGTGCTGCCCCAGCAGAGCAACCATCTTGCGAGGACAGTACTGTCACAACACGAAGATATGGGACAATGGAGATTTGAACAATCGCACATTTTTAAGCGGAGGCTTCAAAAAATGGATGAATTTGAGTTTGGAAACATCCACAATTGCTACCCTGTTCAAGGCTGGAGGTTATGAAACAAAATTATGTGGAAAGTATCTGAATGGATATGACGACCAGTCTGCTTCACATGTTCCTGAGGGATGGGATCATTGGCATGGGATGACTGACACAGCATACTTTGGTCCACATTTTTCTGACAACGGTAAACTTCTCAAGACATCAAAGACCACATATCAGACCGATTACATCAGGGATCAAGGACTTGAGTTCATTACAACACATCGAGACAAGAGTAAACCATTCTTTATGTACCTGTCGCCATTTGCTCCCCACGCCCCATCCCAACCAGCACCGCGACATGCACACTTGTTTAATGACACAAAAGCTCCCAGATTTCCTTCATATAATCCTGATGACAGTATACAATCCCAGAAACCATCATGGCTGAAGACACTCCCCAAGTTGACTGAGAAACAGATGGATTCTATAGATGAATTTTACCGAAACAGGTTACGTGCTTTGCAAGCAGTAGATGAGATGTTACTAAACATAACCAGTGCTCTTGAACAAGAAGGCATTTTAGACAACACCTACATATTTTACTCTACTGACAATGGACAGCATTTGGGTGACTATCGCTTACCAGCCGGCAAGAGGCAAGCCTACGACACAGACGTAAATGTTCCATTTCTCGTACGAGGACCTGGTGTGCAGGCAGGTATGAAGAATAGTCAGTTAATACAGAGTGTCGATCTACTTCCTACATGGGTGGAACTAGCCGGAATACAAGGCCCTAGTAATACTAAACAGCAAGACGGAAAAAGCATGGTGACTTTATTGCATGGGAGTAATGAAGGAGGAGAATTCAGAACTGCTGCTATTTTAGAAATGCTCGGGGGCTCTTCAAACATGGGTTCCACTTATAGCAAATATCCTGATTTTGAAAGAAATCGATTTTGGAACAACACGTATGTTGCTATACGAGTAACCGGTAGCATTCCTCAAATATATGAGAAAGCAAATTTTATGTTTGCTCTGTGGTGCACTGGAGAGACAGAATTGTATAACCTCACAACAGACCCCCATGAAATCAAGAACATGGCCAGTGAACTTACTACACAGGAGATGATGGGACTACAAGAGATTGTTGTTAAGTTATCAACTTGTGCCGGCTTAGAATGTCATGATATGAGCAGCATCATGAATGATGTCATGGTAAACTTGGAATATCATCTGAAAATCGCACCATCCACCAGTGCCCAGATACCATGTCACAATCCAAAGGACCTACCAGGTAGTTATGATGATACACAAACTTTCATTGATGATTCTGAATATTGCTATGAAGACATCGCAGAGTGCAGCAAAAAGCTTTTTAAATTTGGATTCCCATTTTCCGATGATGATGAAATCCCCAAACACATTTCAGATGCTTGGGAAGTTTACAAAGAGATACAAAATGCAAATTAATATTAATGGACAATTCTATATTATGAACTTTATTTATTGTGTTATTTGCAATAGCACTGTAACTACATCTGTGTATACTATGTTAAAAAATTGTTAAAAATTTGAATTAGTAATCTTTATACATATAATAAGTGCTATCTACTGCATTCCTTATAACCCCATCCTCCGCAAGCTGCAAATACTACGAAGAAGATTATTACTATCTAAATTAATAAGACATGACAAGGAATCATAAGTGATACTACAAATTTTGTATCAACTCACTAAAATTGCAACCAATATGAGACTGCACAGAATTGCGTGCCAATTTGGTTTGCAGCGAGTCCGTTTATAAAAATAGGTACCACTATCTGTCACTGAATCACACTGCAATACAAAAGTATTGATAATCAAAATATCACAGAATCTGAATCAACTGACGTCGCCTATGTCAAAATTTGCTGATGAAAATGGTAATAATCTAACACGATCACCAGCCAGTGAGCCTATCAGTAAAAATTAAAACTAAAATTCAGAAATCTATATGCATTACCGATGTCATGTACTTCAATTTCTTCTAGTTCGTCCAACTGATTTCTGTATGTATTAATAGACTCCAATTGAGGGAGAAATCTTCGAGAGTAATATTCCTAGAAAAAATCCCCCACCCAAGGAAATTAATTAATTTATCATAACCAAAAGGGGATTTTCTACACATACCATCTGCTCTGAGATGGTTGAATCAAAACTGACATCTTCAGATGTTTTTGACGGTTTACGATGCAGAACAAACCTGCAACCAATATTATACCTACATGGTCACCCAACTTGTTAAGTCTTATTTACCGTCTTCTTATATCTGATAGGAAAAGAAATGCTTTTGACCTTTCAAATTCCTGCATTGGTGTAAAGAAGCAGTGTTAGTAATGAAGAAAGCCAGCCTCTTACATCGTCAGTAATGCAGAGATACATTATTGTACCATCTCGCATATAATGCAGCATATAACTGTGGGTACAGAAACAAGAATGCAAGCATGACCTAACGTGGGGACTGGGGGTACTCAACAAATGCTTACTTTCCACTGGCGTAGGTTGCTTTATCACGAGACGTATTGTCAGAGCTTTCCAATACTTTTCGACTAAATTCTATAAAGTTTCCGTCTACAGAGGAGTAGTGTGAAAGCACCTGGTCCCCCCTTAGTACTGAACAAAACAAAATCCCTTTATTATCACCGGCCATACCAAAATTGTTACCAACTCTAAATAGTGCGCAACATCGAGTCCAGCTCGTGATGTCAGATGAGCCTTCAAGGAAATAAAGAGATTGAGATAGCTTCTTGTTCACCAGACGGTACTAATGCAGTTTTTATTTTGCATGGAGAAGATCACACTCTAGGAAATGCCTTACGTGGGGTGATTTCTCAGAAGTGAGAATTGTATGGTCACGTGCATCGCGCATGTTATGAAAGTTTTATCCAATAAGTTATTTATTTGCAGAATATTGCAATTATATATAAGCTTGACTTTTAAAGTTCAACATTTTGATATGAGGATGTTCAGTGTTTTCTCTGAAGAGTAGTAGAGCAATAATATAAATTATGCTCAGTTTAATGTTTGCGAGACATTTGTGGTAAGACAGTTTTACCTTCTCTACTATATCATCAGTTCTAGGGAAACCCCTGGGGTTGTTCAAAGGCCGCACCTTTTATATATATGTGAAGTCGTGTGTGTTCATAGCCAGCACATTCAAAACTATCATTACAGCCGACTGAAGGGTCTACAAACAAGGAAAATTGCTTACGAGACAAAAGACCAGTGTGGCTATAACAGAGAGTATACGTAGCTACATAATAAAAATGGTAATATTTTAGCTACTCTGTCTGTAGGCATTAATCCCTACAGGCCACAATATTATAGGGCTCAAACGAATATTCAACTATGCCTCAAAATCATCTCTGTGTAGTTTATAGTTATAGCCACTAAACCAATGGCAATGGCGTGTGAACCCCAGCTAACCCCGCTGTTTTCATTCAATACTGACAAGCAATAAATAGAATATTTATAGTAACGTGAGCTTAGATTGGAAATGTAGAAGGTGATAAATATAATATAAAGGTTACAATAATAAATATGATAAAATATAAAAATGATAAATATGCTTTGATGTTGGTGATAAAAGGACAATTCTTCCTGCATACATGATGGTTACTAAACTGTACACTTCATTATGGTATGTGTGCATGTGAATATTATATGTATGTTATTGTACACATAGTCCTGAAGTGTCTTTTTGTACATACAATGTTCCACATCCATCAAAACACTGTATCAACGTGAGGATACAGACCAAGGGTGCTGCTGCCATTGATGTTCTACAACAAGGACTGGAAGACTTGAGTAATATTTGTGACCACATCATGGATGTTTTTCAGGTTCTGCATAACTATGTAACTGTATAATATAGCTACATTTATTTATTCTTTAGAGGGAAATTGGCCCATGAAGATTTCATGCAGTCAAAGTTTTGAAGTACATAATTATTGATTTAATTTCAAAATGCAATGTATACTATTTAGGTACAAACCTTAATTTTATGTACCTTTATCTTCTTAGTTCAAGTTGCCCCCATAAAAGTAGCTTCCAGCACTACCAAGCTACTATACGTAATCAGCTAATGTTGTCTGTAGCTTTGTTCTTTGTGATTGTGAGTTACCAACTTACCGTTTGATCTCTAGTTCAGCCACGTTACTTTATACGAGTGTATAGCTTTTTATTGCTTGGTTGGTTACCATAGTACTTACTCAATGACGGTGTACATAGGGCACTGGGTCGTTTGTTCTATTTGTACAGCTACTATACTACAATGTTCACCCATTTCAGGAAGATCCATAACAGCATAGCTAGCTATAACTAATCAGCGGTTGGGCATTGGTTTAGCCTGTTTGCAGTGCTCAAAATATTGGTTCAGTTGGACATTGCACATTTTGTGATCAAAATTGACATTTGTCTACTAGACATTTTTGATTTTGGTCGGACAAAATATCCAAGCAGAAAATTGTTTTAGAACTACTACTTTAAACTTACTGTCATGTTCAGTACGTACGATCCTACTGTCCTAACAAAGTACATAAAAGTCTGATCAAAATCATTTTTGTTCGGACAAGATGTCTTAGCATAACTTACTGATTTTAAGCACTGTATCATAGTCTGGCCATAGATTACTATACCATAGATTATATGACAATCTATGGTCTGGCGTACCCGACCCTTATGCGGCGTCCATTTTCAGGAGGGCGCCGCATAAAAGTTTCGCAAATTACAATACGTGGTTATAAAGCACCTTATATTGCGATTGTAGGCGGGGCTCGCTCACTCTACATTTTAACGATGGCATATAAATTAGGTATCTCAGGGATTACCCACGTTATACCTGGAAAATGGATCGTTTGTTTGAGCTCTTGCTGCTGGATGCGTTAGTGAAGTCAGCTAGGGAAGAAGAAGAGGACAGGCCGGATAACTTCTTCGTGTTACCAGCTAACGACAATCGAGTATGGCAGGACGTGTTTAAGAGATGCGTTGAGGAGAATATGGTGGTCGGTGTAGAGTTCACTACAGCTGACCAAAGCCAGAAGCCAATACGTGCGGCTATCTTAAGATTAGCTCGACAGTTCAATAGACAGGCCATCTTTTTGCGAGCACCAATTGGACCTCTTAGTACCCATGATCAGGTGAGATAGATACTTTTGCAAGATACGAGCTGACTTGTTTGTTTCTCTTTCAGTTGCGCAGAGAGCTAGGTGGAGTCGAGTATACTCCATCATTTCTCATCGTGTCATTTCTGGAAGACCGTGGCGAAATACGTCGATGTGAGGGAAGCTTGGAGGTCAGGACTGCATTCGAAACTGGCAAGATACGGAGGGACTTTGAGGAATGTCTGGAGAGACGTGCACGAATAAGGGTAGCAGAGAATTTGGCTGAACGTCTGGCATCAGGCCTGGCTGCAGCAATGCAAGCAAGAAGAAAACAAGAAGAAGAAAGAGCTAACGAGACAGCTGAACAACGTAGAGCAAGGGAAGCTCAGGAACAAGTAAAACGTTGGGAACAAGAAAAGGAGAGACAAAAAGAAGAGGAAGAAAGGAAAAGGCAGGATGAACAAAAGGAGATAGATGAAGCCAGAAGGGCTGCTGTAGAGGAACGCCGGAAAAGACGACCAGAATACGTTGCTCAGTTATTAGCCATGGATCTTAATAAAGCACCAGTCAGAGATATCAAGGATATAATGAAGAAACTTGAAGTGAATCCTGCTGGGCTTCCAGAACGCAAGGACCTGATTTCTGAGTTGAAACGAGGAGTCCCAGAACTTCGTATGAAGTTAGATAATCCATCTTCTACTCCAGTTGGTATTACTCAACCGCCGCCTTCACCTTCTTCACTGAGTGAAGACTTTTCTAATATGGATCACGATATGCTACAGGCCATTGCCCACAGAATTCGAAAAATTGACCTTCAGAGGGCCGAACTGCACGAGCTGAAAAGTTTGCTGGCCCAAGCCCAACTTACAGTGAGAAACTACCCAGATCGTAACAGCATGGTGCAGGCATTGAAGCGTGTGGTGGATGCTGCAGAAAGAACCAAGAACCAAGCATCATATTTTGGAACAGTTTACCAGTCCAAGTTATCCAATAATTTATCGGCTGGTAAGTCTGCAATGCTATATAGCTAGCCTATAAGGGTACAAAGAATTATAAGTGCATTTAATTTGGACTTAGATGACACTGACATTAACAGATTTGAACGGAGAAATTCAAATGCTGAGGAGCGTGACAACATTCAGGATGCCAGGGTAGCTGAATTGCAGAGGCAATTAGCTGAGAAGGACCAAAAAATTGAATCACTGTCAGGTGAAGTCAGGAAGTTGGAGATCAAGGCAAAAATTGCAGAACACAGTGGCAGACAAGTCTTCCCACCGGGACCTTAGAGCTATAGAGTTGATGTTGCATGCATGACCATTTTAACACATGAACGAGTCTGCATGCATATACAATCTACATGCATGCATGCATGCATGGGATACAAGAACTCTGCATATTAAAATGTGTTTGTTTTTATGTTTGCAATCGTATACTGATTTAGCTGGCTGTACACATTGTACGGGTGCATCATGCAATGGCCGGGTGACTGGTAAGGTAGGAGGTAGGGGTAAAATTCCTAGATAGTTGAACTATTTCTGAGATGATTTACTGGCATGCCACTGCATGCTCCATCTAGCATAACCACTAATAGCTCTTTGTGTATACAACAAATGATAATAGTTATAGGGGAATTAATGCTGCGTGCTGTCTCATGATCAGTGGCCCGGAGTTAGAATAGAGGAACACACAAAAGCCATTCATGTATGTTGAAAATAAATCACCACTGCATGATAGCAACAATTCATCCTGCATGCATGGCCTTTTCAGATTGCATCATGTATATATATAGCTATGCACACCTGCATGCAATAATGTACATTAGGAGGCTATATAGGATACAGCAGTGGAGGAACCTATTCAGAACTGGGAAGGGATATTTAATTCTCTGGACACATTTGTATAGAGAAAATTACAATCCTATATATATAAATTATATGGAGTGACAGTAAAAATAGGGGGCAACAGGCCACTGGCTCCCCGGCTTTCCTACTCAGGCTACTCCACTGCATGTGATAGCTAACTCAGTTGCATGTGGTGTATATATAGCTGTAGTTAGGCAATGAGAAGAAATGCCATGCAGCTGAGTGTGAAGAGATCTCATCAGTAGCTATATATAGCTTGAAGCTGTTAATACAATAAACCAATCTTCAGCCTTATTAGTGTTGATGGTTAATGTTGAAAGTTGAAACTGAATTAATATATATAATCTTCCACAGTTGGTATTTTCAGTTCTAATTTAATTTATAACTCAGCTGTTTACGTAATTACAAGTTCCGGGAATCCCCTCATTCTTTTCCTAGAAATGGATCGTTTGTTTGAGCTCTTACTGTTGGATGCTTTGGCCAGCGCGGCTAGGGAAGAAGAAGACAGGCCGGATAATTTCTTTGTGTTACCGCCTGACAACAATCAAGTATGGCAGGACGTGTTCAAGAAATGCACCGAAGAGAATATGGTGGTCGGTGTAGAGTTCACCACAGCTGACCAAAGCCAGGGGCCAATACGTGCGGCTATCTTAAGGCTAGCTCGACAGTTTAATAGACAGGCCATCTTTTTGCGAGCACCAATTGGACCGCTTAGTACCCATGATCAGGTGAGATCTGAATGTTGGTGTGAATTAATTCGAAACGTCCTGTACTTTTTCAGTTGCGCAGAGAGCTAGGTGGAGTCCAGTATACTCCGTCATTTCTCATCGTGTCATTTCTGGAAGACCGTGGCGAAATACGTCGATATGAAGGCAGCTTGGAGGTTAGGGCAGCATTCGAGACTGGCAAGCTACGCAGAGACCTTGAGGAATGTCTGGAGAGGCGTGCACGAATTAGAGTAGCAGAGAATTTGGCTGAACGTCTGGCATCAGGCCTGGCTGCAGCAATGCAAGCAAGAAGAAAAGAAGAAGAAGAAAGAGCTAAAGAGACAGCTGAACAGCGTAGAGCAAGAGAAGCTCAAGAACAAGCAAAGCGCCGGGAACAAGAAAGAGAGAGACAAAAAGAAGAGGAAGAAAGGAAAAGGCAGGATGAACAAAAGGAGATAGATGAAGCCAGAAGGGCTGCTGTAGAGGAACGCCGGAAAAGACGACCAGAATACGTTGCTCAGTTATTAGCCATGGATCTTAATAAAGCATCAGTCAGAGATATCAAGGATATAATGAAGAAACTTGAATTGAATCCTGCTGGGCTTCCTGAACGCAAGGACCTGATTTCTGAGTTGAAACGAGGAGTCCCAGAACTTCGTATGAAGTTAGATAATCCATCTTCTACTCCGGTTGGTATTACTCAACCGCCGCCTTCACCTTCTTCACTGAGTGAAGACTTTTCTAATATGGATCACGACTTGCTACAGGCCATTGCTCGCAGAATCCGAAACACTGATCTTCAGAGGGCCGAACTGCACGAGCTGAAAAGTTTGCTGTCCCAAGCTCAACTTCGAGTGAAAAACTACCCAGATCGTAACAGCATGGTGCAGGCATTGAAGCGAGTGGTAGATGCTGCACAAAGAACCAGGAACCAAGCATCATATTTTGGAACAGTTTATCAGTCCAACAACTTATCAGCTGGTAAATGTAATGAACCCGTATACAAAGAATTTATATTTTGTGTTTAGATGACACTGACATAGCCAAAATTGAGCGGAGGGCAGAAATAGCAGAAAAGAACGTTGAGGAACTTGAAGATGTTCGGTCCAAATTAGATGCCAGAGTAGGTGAATTACAGAGGCAGTTGATTGAGAAGGATCAGAAAATCGAGTCACTGACAAGTCAAGTCAGAACAATGGAGATCAAGGCAAGAAATGCAGAGCGTAGTGGCAGAGAAGTACCCCCAAAACCTATCCCAAGAGTGCGTATGTGTATGTGCTTACTTATAAATTAGGTTTACCTTATCATGAATTTTTAGCAACGCACAAGTGGAGACCAAAATTTGGTGAGCTCTCCTAGGGAAAAAGTGCTTGAGCAAGCACTGAGGGATACTCGAGTACTGTTCTCATCCACAAAAGATGATTTTCGCTTTGTAAGTGTTCAACAATTTCTTTCATGATGTAGCTAAACTTGTGTTTTCTTTAAAGATTTCCTTGTTGGACCAAAGTGAGGAGGGAGTGGTAGTGAAGGCCAAATGTAAAAGGGAAGAACTTACTGATATGAACAAGACGTATGCATTAAAGATATTAACAAACTATTACCAGGAGATTGCTACTGTCACCAAGGTTAAATGAGTGATGATTGGTTGTTCCTGAAGTGTGTATGTACATTTGTGTGTGTACGTAGGCACGGGAGGAGTTCAAAAATGAGTACGAGATTCTTAGCCAACTGCTGCCACATCCCAATATTCTCCAACTACATGCTTTCTTCTATGATCGGATGGATCCAAGTTTGGTGCCTGGCATCAAACAGCAAAACAGATCCATCTCGCTTTTTATGGTGATGGATTATCATACACTTGACATGGAAGAACATGTAAAGGACCTCTTTGCGCACCAAGGTCCTAAGGTTAGATAATGTTTGCTTTTCCACTGCATTGCTTTGATATCCATACTCACAGAGCAACAATGTGTTGAAATGGCTTGCTCAGCTGTTGTCAGCCTTAACTTACCTCAACAGCTGTCACATAGCACACTGTGATTTGAAGCTTAAAAATATACTACTATCAAAAGAAGATAATTTAAAGCTTTGTGATTTTGGTTCTGCTATGAAACTTTCACCAGACATGATGATGACATTTCAACGAGGTACTTTGAGTACTAAAGTTAACATACTTAAAACTATTTTACTATTTTAAGGAATGAAAATACCTGGTAATAAACCCCATCAGAGTCCAGAATTGCGTAATCTAAGGGCCAACCAAATGATCAACTACTCAAGAGCTGACGTGTGGGCAGCCGGCGTGTTAGCATTTGAAATGTGCGGACACATCAACCCATTCAACACATTGGATGTGCTTGGTTATACCGAGAATCAGCTACCCCAGTTGATGTACACTCGCTGCAAAGGGTCCCTGCAAGCATTTCCTCTACCAACTGGCTTTACGACCCTTGTCAGCAGTCTGTTAATGTATGACTGGAGAAGAAGACCTGCTGCCAAAGATGCTTTCACTTCTGCACAGGCACTCACATGCTAATAGCTATAACTAGTGGTCACTGTTTTTGCACTTTAGTGCACCAACTGACTTTTCACATGCTGCTAGCATCAATAAATTTTTGTGATTTTTTAAAATGTAATGATTGATTAAATCCTTTATTTAGAGGCTTACTTTGTTTCACCTGCTTGAGCCGCTAATGTACTCATCTACGTTGATCAGGTGCAATAAGCTACTTCTTATGAAATTAGTTAGAACATCAAGTTAATTATGATGACATGCAGATCTTGTTTCACAGCTAAGCTTGTCACTACTATTTAAGGTTGAGATGTATAGTCATCCTTCTCTCCCACATTTTACATTAGCTGGACAATACATAGCCGGCTAATTAGATAGATATATAAGCTAGCTATACAGAAACAGTATTAACACATCTTATGTAGGTTGTCAAGGGAACATGTTGAACAATTAATTTATGTACAAAGTTACCATAATGGATATGTCCCAAGTCAATAGAACACTGCTAATGAGATTAACATTGTCTGCATCCATGCATGTAATTACTAGTAATAATAAGCCTATCTGTGAAGTGTTCAAACCTTTGACTGTTGAATGCATGGCCTTCCTGCTGGTTTCATCTTCTGTCATGCATGCACAAGTCCTTACCATTTCAGAGAGTTGGACTAGCTATTTTTCATTTCACAAAACCATATAGCTAGCCAGCGAGACATCTAAGCAGTGCACAGTGTACCTCATGCATGAGTCAGTATTGGGGCCACTATATCTATAGTTGTTATAGCTTTCCAGCACTGTTTTCTCATCTGTCAGTTTTGCCAATAACACTAAGGTATTTTAGCAAATTATACTGTTTTGATCAGAGTCCATGCCGAACATAATGCTACAGTATAGCTATAGCTACCACACTGCAAAACTGAAGTATGAAATTAACTATTTACCACTATAGCTATATAGACAAGTGGTAATTTTATGACTTTCATACTGTTTTTGCAATGCGTATATATATATCTTGAGACACCTCACACGCTTCTCTAGTCTCCACTGATATATATATAGTCATACAACAACAATGTAACTAAGGTATAAAGCCAAAATATCATTTCGGTGACCACAGAGCCTATAGTGGTGGATTTACTTATAATTGCATTGTCCATGTAGAGCGAATCCTAATGTCGTGAAAAATGAGTAAGACTTGGTTAAAAATTTTTAATGCTGACCTGACATATTATCAGCACTTCTAAATTTATCAAATCTTTTATCTAGCTTTCTTTGCTTCACCTCTCAGCTGTTCACTTGAACTGTTAATGTACTCAATCCACTTGAGCAAGTCTTGGGGTGGATCAGGACACTGTACTTCTTTGCCTCCACACACTTTTTTAATCGCTTCAGTAACTGTTACATTTTTAAAACTAAGCCTAATGTATACTATGCAGTTGACAAATGAGTATGGACCAGTCTCAAAGCGATGTTCAAGGTACATATCACTATTAGTCCAGTAAACTATGCTTGTTCTTATCCTATAGCTTTGAAATAGTCTTAATTCTCTCATAAATCTCACTGTAGTAGCAGTTATTGTTGCCCTAAGATTCTTATTTGCTGCGTATAGTCCAGTTCGTAAGCTCTCAAACTCGACAGCTTTTGTATAACGAGCGTTGTTCATGTGCATTAACACCCCTACATCTCTGGGCATCACGCGACGGTTGACCAATATTGGCTCCAAAAACTCTTCCGGAGTACGAGGTTTTAATGGCGGACTGCTAAAGTACATTACTCCCTTTATTATTACACTAAAAAGGTACCACGCATCAGCCAGAACAAACAGGCAGCACAAAACAATTAAAAATACAATCCAAAACGTACTGAACCTCGTGGTTTGAATTTTCTCTAATTAAAAATCACCACGAGAGCAGGTATCATGTGACTAGAATAATGGAAGGACTACAATGTTCTGACTAATTATATAAGGGAATAATAGAGTGACATAGTAAGTAGATTGACTGTAGAATCAGTTGCTTGTGTTGCCTGAACAAGTATGAGTGCAACTGTTTTGTCTTATTAGGATAATCTATTTAAAGAGCACCATTAATCGACACTAGCATAGTGGATTCCTGTTTTTGTCCTGGTATATATCAGAAGAGTGTCTGCTTATGTCTTCTAAACCTATTTTTTTGAAAGTTGTCCTTTTGGGAGATGGAGGTGTTGGCAAATCATCACTGATGCAACGGTTTGTCAGCAATAAGTTTGACTCAGCTCCCTTTCACACAATCGGAGTAGAGTTTCTTAATAAGGATATTGAAGTTGATCATGAGAAATATACATTACAAATTTGGGACACGGCAGGACAGGAGAGATTTAAGAGCCTCCGAACTCCATTTTACCGAGGCTCTGATTGCTGTCTACTTACATTTGCTGTGGATGATGAACAGAGTTTTCGCAACCTTGCTATCTGGAAAAAGGAATTTCTATATTATGCTGACATTACAGATACGGACAATTTTCCTTTTGTAGTATTAGGAAATAAAATAGATGTTGAGCCACAAGTAGATGCAAGTGCTGTTCGAGAATGGTGTGAATCAAATGGTCACATGCCATACTTTGAGACAAGTGCTAAAGACGCCATCAATGTTGATTTAGCATTTATTTCTGCTATTAAAAGGGTCACAGCATTAAATAAGCGTGGAGACATCAAGATCTCCAGAACTAATGATGAACCAGTAAATTTGTACACAGTAGATCAGACAAAGGCATCTTGTAATTGTTAGAGTTGTACTGGTTGAATCCATAGTTTTTAGAATACTTCTGCATTTGTGTGGTGTGAATTTACATGTCGTATAGAACACGTGATCGTTCGTACTATATATTTCATGATTTGTTTTGGTGCAAGTCTATTGGAACTGGAGTGTATTTTGCTATTCGTAAGATATCGGAACATTTTGTGCTCGGAATGAGTACTCGGCGTAGATCTCGGGTTGACGTGGCGTTCAGCATTGAAGAACACGCTGTTAGAATCTTGGAAAGTCTGGACATGCTTCGCACGAAGAGCGATCTCTGCGACGTGGCCATCGTCTGTGGAGATCGGAGCATACGCGCTCACCGAGTGGTTCTGTCCGCATTTAGTAGTTACTTTAGAGCGATGTTCAACAGCGGCATGAAGGAGAAGGACATGTCAAAGATTGTTTTAACAAATGTTAACGCTGACGCGTTGGCTGCCTTAGTGGATTTTGCTTACACTTGCAAGGTGGATATCAACGAGGAGAATGTGCAGGCGATAACTGAAGCAGCATCAATTTTACAATTACCACAAATAGTAGAAGCCTGTTCAAGCGTCATGACACAGCTCCTTACTCCAGGCAACTGTCTAGGTATCTGCGACTTTGCCCATGGACACGGTTGTGTGGATTTAAGGAGGACAGCAGAGCAGTTTGTGATGGATTGTTTTGTGGATGTATCTCAAGGTGAAGAATTTTGCTTGCTTCCTCTTGATGAAGTGACAAATCTCCTCTCCAGTGATATTTTGAATGTAACCAGCGAAGAGCAGGTGTTAGAAGCCATGCTTCGGTGGATACAATTTGACGTAACAAATAGAACACACTGCATTTCAAGACTACTCAAGTGTGTACGCCTTGTGCACGTTGATCCTGTATATCTTATGGATAAAGTGTGCAAGAATGATTTGTTTATGAAAGACACAGGAAGCCAAGAACTGATTTTTAACACTTTAGCTTATCATGCTGTAAAAAAGCAAAGACCACTTTATGGGAATTTGGGCTTAGTAGAGCCAAGGAAATCTCTTTATGGAACGCTGTTTATTCTCGGTGGTATGAACATGGGCAAAGGTGCTGTTACAATTGAGTACTTTAATGCCAGACGCAACAAGTGGCAGGTGGTCCCAGGCAAGCGGCTATCAGCAAATATGTCATCACGTCGACTGCAGTTTGGTTTGGCTGTTTTGAACTCATGTGTCTATGTGGTGGGAGGTAGAGACGGACTCAGAACCCTTAACACTGTGGATTGCTTAGACCCAAAAACAGGTAAGCTTCTTATAAAATTTCTATTAATGTGATGCAATATTTATCTATACAAGAAGGTTGGAGTGATATCAGAATGTATAATTTTAATCCATCTCTGAATATTATTACAGGTGTGTGGAGTTCTGTGGCACCGATGTCTACACATCGGCATGGTGTGAGCGTGGCGACATTGTGTGGTCCTATGTATGCTGTTGGCGGCCATGACGGCTGGTCGTATTTGAACTCTGTGGAGAGGTAACACCATTTTTGCATAACATGTTTCTGTACTATGGCATAAGGTCCCCATTCCCCAGCTGTCAGTAATAGGTTGTCCCTTCATGGTTAATTAAGTTTCACTCTGTGAATTAAGTAATGGATTTGTGGACATAGTATTTATGTATGGTTAATCATCACAAGTACAACAAAAGCCATCTGGTGTTTTGGTACAGTCAGTATCCGTTCTTTTTGGGTTTCTCACAGGTATGACATTCAGACAAACTCGTGGTCTTTTGTGTGCTCCATGTCCGCTGCTAGAAGTACTGCTGGGGTTGCAGTTCTTGAAGAGAGACTTTATGTTGTCGGTGGAAGAGACTCATTGTCTTGTCTCAATTCTGGGGAAATCTATGATCCGCATACTAACAAGTGGTCACCGATGCCACCAATGTCAGTTGGAAGGCGTGGTGTGGGAGTAACAGCTCTTCATGGGAAGTTGTATGCTGTTGGAGGCCATGGTGCTTCACAACCCCTTGACAGTGTTGAAGTATTTGATCCTCGCACAAATCAGTGGACACTTATTGAAACAATGAAGAACTTACGAGATGCAGTGGCTGTAACATCATTCGGCAACAAGGTGTTTGCCATCGGAGGCTTTAACGGATCATCGTATCTTGATTCAGTGGAGTACTATGACCCAGAAACTGGCGAGTGGTTGAGTAGCCAAAAGATACAGGGAGGCAGGGCAGGAGCTGCTGTAGTGGTTTTACCCAACCTTGCTCCCGATACTATTGCCACACTGGAAGACTAAAAATCACACATTTTGACAATCAGCTCTGAATTTTTTTCAATAAATTATTTGCAATTTATTTTTTTAAATCAATTCATGAATCTATTAAAGCATTGTTTATTAAATTTTTACCTGTACCTACCTGTTATATTTCAGTGGTTTTTTGTATACAATCTTGCATTTGCGCAGGGTGCCCGCGGGTTTCTGAAGCCATACATACGATACTTTATACATTCTCTCTTAAAACTGGAATCAATGCATGGGGAGTACATATAAAGTATAAAGTTTGTTAATCAAATGTTTATATAAAAGAAATAATATGCTTTTGTTTTTGCAGATAAATAGACACTCCTTCCATATTAAAGGATCAAGATGTCGCTGAGTTATCCGCGATGCTCAATTCCTTTATATACAAAGGAATTCCAAGTTCGCGTATATGGTCATGACACTCGCGACATTAAATCCCTTTTGTACTAAACGATGGCGATGCTGCTGAGTTATTCGCAATGCTCGATTCCTTTATGTACAAAGTTGTGCGTATATTGACATGACAATTGCGATATTAATTCCTTTTGTATTAAACGATGATGGCGATGCTGATTCATTTGCGATGCTCAATTCATTTGTATAAAAAGGAAGTGCAAGTTGCGTGTTTGGCGAGACATGTTGCGCAGGGCGTAATACAATTAAGCGGCACGCGCGAATTGTGGCGGGAAAGTTACCACGTGTTATCGCGCAATTCACTGGTCATATATTGCTTTTTAGGCACCGACACAGTGTTGTAAGGTTTGTTTTATACATAATTTATACAAAGCATGTCAGTAGCTAGGTACTTATAATAAGTTATATTGGGAGTAACGATTTATGATATTGCGAGTGCAACTGGTTAATACGTGCAATGGATTGGCTACGCACCTAGACACTGATTCTCCTTCAGGAAACCTTGTCTAGGTAGATAGGTTGTTTCCACATAATATAATTATGCAGTTGGGATATAGCTATAGCTATATACTTACCTGATTTGACATCACCTATATACTGATATCCGCTTCAGGTTGTATACTGAATCAACATGGAACCACCTTCTACGAAGAAGCGAAGAATCTATATCTTCCACTGAAAAAGCTACATGGCTATATATATGCATTTGGCTGAAATTGCCTACCTAAGTATCGTAGCCTATAGCTAGTTGTATAGCTGTGAACCTTATGTTATCGCGAGTGTACTACTAGGCACACGTGACGTTTGTAATAAAAGGGATGAGGATGTCGCGAGTGTATCTTAGGGCACACGTGGCGTTTGTAATAAAAGGAATGAGGATGTCGCGAGTGTATCATAGGGTACACGTGACGTTTGTAATAAAAGGAATGAGATGTCGCGAGTGTATCATAGGGTACAAGTGACGTTTGTAATAAAAGGAATGAGATGTCGCGAGTGTATCATAGGGGTACACGTGACGTTTGTGATAAAAGGAATGAGATGTCGCGAGTGTATCATAGGGGTACACGTGACGTTTGTGATAAAAGGAATGAGGTGTCGCGAATATCTTATACATAATGGCGATCTGATATCCTTTATATACAAACCTAATGGGGATTGCGTGTACATGTGATGGATGATTATCCTTTAATGTAAAAGAGATATTGGCGACTGATTTAGCTTTTATACAAAAGTTGTAAGTAGTAGAAATTTGTTTGTTGTCTGACATCCGCAATGCATGGCGTCTAGACATGGTTTATAAGAAACTAGCAAGCTTAAGCTTTCAAATAAATCAAACTAAATTCCTTAACACCAATGTTTCAAAGCGAACGACCGTTTTTCTAAAACTAGTTTCGTACAATACCTCGCAGCGATTCCATTTTTCGATTAAGAACCTTCTCAGACGATTTGTCAAATCTTCTCGCTTGGATTTTGCAATTCCACTAACCATTCTTCAGTAAAAGAACGAAAGGTGAAGTCACGCAATGGAATTCCAACTTTAAATCGGCATAACAAACGACTGGAGCCACTTATAAAAATATTCAAGCGCTGAAGCCTTCCAAATTTATTGAAGATTAGCCAGGAAAAGTTTCAAAGCTTCTCGATAGTCATTCAAAAAAATAGATCGCTTTTTCAAGGCCCTGCTGATCTAGCGTGCGCCGTTCAAACAATTATGGTTAATAAAACAAATTTTTTAAAACCACAAACATAAAAACAGAATCACTGTTACTGATCTAACAAAAACTTTGCTTCTACTCAATCTTCTGCAAACATGTAGTGTTACTGATCCACTTGTGCAGGCCTTAGACCTTCTTCAAAATACTTAGGCACAGGAGAAAAAGCCTCAGAGGCTCATTGATCCTTCTTTCAGTATACCATCATCACCAAGCCAATCTCATGGAGTAAAAATGTACTGATTCCTAGCTGTAATATACACATCAGTAATAGTATATGTATGTACTACACCAGGCAGTAACAAGTCCTCTATTGACAAAACTGATTGTTTGTTTCCCAGTGCAAAAACCCGGTAATAGCATATTTAACGTATAATACATACCACCAGGCAGTAAGTATATTGCTGCTGGGCTGTTCCCCAGTGTAATATTTAACTGACTAATTGCAGTGTATCTGTCTACAGAAAATTTTATCTTGCATGTCTCCCTCTGCACCAGATGATCATGATGTACCCTCCCAAATTGGAACCCTTCCCATGTATTGTACGATGGGTAAACCAGTCAAAATCTACATCATGCAAAGTGACAGGTGAATAATTTGAGTGGTACGTAGCTACCCTCTTGTTAAATAAATGTGGCGGTCTGGCACTGGGCTTTGTCACCACACTTCACAAAACCTGGTCACACAACCACTAGTATCCCTGCCAATTGCACATGGGTATACCAACCCAAGAAACAAGGTTGTGATGCATCACTGCAAGATAAATCCATGGATAATTTATGCAGGACGTGGGCTCTGCCGCTCACAACCACTGGAACGAATAGTAGAGATACCTGTATCCTTTCCATGGGTTTATACATTACCTTTGCCCTATAGTTTACTACCTCATCCGAATATACTTCTGCACTTTATCTATTGCTTGGTAGGCCTTCACCTGTGGTCTTCAGTTGGAAAGCCGTTTCGCCCTCTTGCTGGGCTGTTGACTTGACTGCTACGAGCTGTCGGTTTGGCTGGTTCATTTTCCGGCGCTGCCGTTGGTCCGCTGTTTCTTGCAACGCTGAACTAGTTATGTCACGTGGAGCGCTGCTTCCTACCAAATGTATAAAGGATTGGTTTTATTTTAGTACCTGATAAACAATCTCGAGAAGATACCATACGCAAACTAGTGTCTACAGATACTGGCGTAGAAATATCAGAATCAGCGTCAGCAATCGTCACTTAACGATATGAGAGTAATAAGCCCTATTCGGCCCTATTCTTTCCGAGATTCTTTCTCTCCAGCATTTCTTTGTGCGCGAAAACAACAATGACCGCCAGAAACGGATATATAAATATGCGTACAAATACGGAACACGATGTAGTCCAATAGCCGCATGTGGTTAACAACTTAGGTGCTTGAACGGCTTCAGAAACCCGCGGCACCCTTAACACAGCTTTTGACAAATCTGTGGTGTCACCTGCATAAAACCACCGAACATTGACCAGCTACACAATACATGCAAATGTATAAATGAATTACACAAAACCACTGTATAATTGATACCAACACCTGCACACTATTGACCATTCCAGTGTAACCAAGGATGGAAATTTTCACGAGTTATAAATTTTTGTGACTATTCAAACTCCATAAAAATTTGTCAAATGCACTCTCATCCTAACCATTTTGACTTTGTAGCACATTTAAGCATGTATTGAATTATTAAAATGAGCAATAAATACTATACCGATATACACCGTTTACAAGACCATGCCAGTTTAAATATCAGTTAATAGCAAATAACTTGGTTCCTAATCCACTTCCTCGATCGTCGGACCACTGCTACCACCAGATGGGGCTCCATCGGGTGGCCCTTCTCCAGGCATCCCTCCAGGCATCCCTCCAGGCATCCCTCCGGGCATCCCTCCGGGCATTCCACCTTCCGGCATTCCTCCTGCTTGGTATAATTTTGTAACAACTGGCATGCAAACCTTCTCAAGATCTTTCTGCTGAGTATCATACTCTTCCTTTTCAGCCGTTTGATTTTTGTCAATCCAATCGATGACCTCTTTACACTTGCTTATAACTTCCTCACGTTCTTGTTCACTGACTTTATCTTTCACCTTATCATCCTCCATTGTACTCTTCATGTTGAAGGCATAGCTCTCTAGGGAATTCTTGGCTGAAATACGTTCCCTCTGTTTGTCATCTTCATCCTTGTACTTCTCTGCCTCATTGACCATCCTCTGGATCTCTTCTGCTGAAAGACGGCCTTTGTCATTAGTAATGGTGATCTTGTTTTCTTTTCCTGTGCTCTTGTCTACAGCTGACACATTCAGGATTGCATTTGCATCAATGTCAAAAGTTACATCAATTTGTGGGACTCCCCTAGGAGCTGGAGGAATACCAGTCAACTCAAACTTTCCAAGGAGGTTATTGTCCTTGGTCATGGCACGCTCTCCTTCAAACACTTGAATAAGTACACCAGGTTGATTATCAGAGTAAGTGGTGAAGGTTTGGGTCTTCTTTGTAGGAACGGTTGTGTTGCGCTTAATCAGTGAGGTCATGACACCACCAGCAGTTTCAATTCCAAGAGACAGAGGAGCAACATCCAGTAAGAGGAGGTCTTGCACTTCTTCGCTCTTATCTCCACTAAGGATGGCTGCTTGCACAGCTGCTCCATAAGCTACAGCCTCATCTGGGTTGATGGACTTGTTAAGCTCCTTACCATTGAAGAAATCCTGAAGAAGCTTTTGGATCTTAGGGATACGAGTTGAACCCCCCACAAGCACAATATCATGGATCTGACCTTTGTCAAATTTAGCATCGCGAAGTGCCTTTTCAACAGGTTCCATTGTGCCTCGGAAAAGATCACTGTTAAGTTCCTCAAATCTAGCTCTGGTGATGGTAGTATAAAAATCAATCCCCTCAAACAAAGCATCAATCTCAATGTTGGCTTGAGTTTGAGATGAGAGCGTACGCTTTGCCCTCTCACAAGCTGTTCTCAGACGACGAAGGGATTTTTTGTTCTGGGAGAGATCCTTCTTGTGTTGCTTTTTGAATTCCTTGACAAAGAAATTTACCATTCGATTGTCAAAGTCCTCTCCACCAAGATGAGTATCACCATTAGTTGACTTCACCTCAAAGATGCCATCTTCGATGGTTAAAACAGAAACATCAAAGGTACCACCACCAAGGTCAAAGATCAACACATTCCTTTCAACCCCAGTTTTCTTATCCAGGCCATAAGCAATAGCTGCAGCAGTAGGCTCATTGATGATACGGAGCACATTTAGACCTGCAATTGTGCCAGCATCTTTTGTTGCCTGCCTCTGGGAATCATTAAAATAAGCTGGAACAGTGACAACAACATTAGTGACAGTTTTTCCAAGGTAAGCCTCTGCAGTTTCCTTCATCTTAGTCAGCACCATAGATGAGATTTCTTCAGCAAAGAACCTCTTGGTTTCTCCACGATATTCTACTTCAACTTTTGGTCGACCTCCATCATTTATGACTTCAAAAGGCCACATCTTCCTGTCAGCTTGGACCACACCTTCCTCCCACTTTCGTCCAATCAATCTTTTTGCATCAAAGACAGTATTTGTTGGATTCATGGCAACCTGGTTTTTGGCTGAATCTCCAATGAGCCTCTCAGTTTCATTGAACGCGACGTAACTCGGAGTGGTCCTGTTTCCCTGGTCGTTGGCGATAATTTCGACTTTGCCATGTTGGAAAACACCGACACAAGAATAGGTCGTACCAAGATCAATGCCAACAGCTGGAGCAGTCATTCTAAAGAAAAAAAATCATACATGACAACGTGCAGCATTGATTCCATTGACAATCCGTACCTGTGTGCGCGCAACAGACAAATCGACTTCTACAAAATCTGTAATAACGATGAAGGGCAAGCTGGGACCACTTTATAGCGTAGTTAACCGCTGGTTCCTTCTGGAATATTCGCTAGCACGTGGCGGGACGTGGTTATATGAGGTAATAGTACTGTGTTTTGATTGGCTCGAGTGATGAATATTTGCGCCTAGAACATTCGAGAATGTTTCCTTTTAAGTGATTCATTATGTCATCGCCTGTAATGGTGTTTTCCAGGAAATAGTCAGATTTTACCCCCAGTAATTCCCTTGGAGTAATTAATTCCTTATTGGTGCTAAAAATCATAATATTTATGGTAGAGGGGTTATGCTAAATGCAGTGAAGTCCGTTGAACATTACAAATATTTAGGCATCACAATTCAGAGCGACTTGAAATGGCATAAGCATATCCAATCGATTACCTCCAAAGCTAACCAAACACTTGTTTTATTGAAACGCAACCTGAGAACTCCATCTATCCAGTTAAGAGAAAGAGCATGTCTTAGCTTAGTGCAACCAAAGCTAGAATATTATTATATTATTATTATATTTGCTTTATAGCACACATGGGTTACAAATGTGCATGGCTAAGGGTCTATAGGTGCATTATAACCTATAGCCCTAGTAGCTAACTATAACTAGATAAAATAAACTAATTACAAATGTTATTGTTGACTAAATGAATAAAGTTGACAGGTGGAGGTGAGTTCAGACAGCTGGCACACGGACAGAGGAAATGAAAAGTGTGAGGATTTAACGAATCAAAGTTACTATTAAAATGATTCCAGAAGAGCATCTTTAGATGTTTCTTGATAATATGCATCGGTAAAGTTAAATCAATGATTGGTAAAGCATTCCACAGTCTACATATTCTAACAAAGTAGAAATTCCGTTGTTTATTGGTAGATGAAATATTATGTATTAGTTTAACTCCACAGGATCTGGTGCCACTGGAAGAAAACGAGATAAAATGATTGATATTGAAGCAGTTTGAAGGGAATTTCAAGCTTTTAATTAAGAACATGATATCTGATATTTCAAAACTAGAACGTACATTAAGGGTAACAAATTTAGATGTAATAGACGAGTTCTGTAAGTGGAGGAGTAATATATTTAGTGGCCCTTCATTGAATTTGTTCAAGTTTTGATATGTCTTGTATTAGATGAGGACGCCAGATTATAGAACAATAGGTGAGCTGAGATTTAATAAGAGAAATATATAATTTGAGTTTAGTAGTGGCTGAGTTTGAATGACTAAAAGTACGTCTGATGATGCCTAGTGTTTTATATGCTTTTCCAAGAATGTGGTCATGATGATGGTGCCACTGCAGGTCACTACTAACTATGACACCCAGATCTTTGTGAGACGATGGCGAATTAATTGGACATTCATTAAGAATATATGATGTGGGAAGTTTAGAACTAAATGAAATATGAACACTCTTGGATGGGTTAAAAGATAAACAAGAAACTGCACTCCAGCTGGATAACAAGTTTAGGTCAGCTTGCAGTAGCTGCTGATCAGCAAGTGACTTGATGTGTCTAAAGCATTTGGTGTCATCAGCAAACATTAGAATATGCTGCTATGGTATGGAGCCCATACCTGATAAATGATAAAAATACATTAGAGAAAGTTCAGAGGAGTGCTGCTTGATATGTAAAAGGAATATATACATATGATGCCAGTGTTTAACGAACTACACTGGGAGTCACTTGAGTCACGTAGAGATCAATCTCATTTAATTGTGCTCTATAACATCTTAAAACAGAACATCTACCTACCATCTGAATACATACCTGCATGAATTTCATTCACATGCAGATATCGCAATATCAATTACAAACTAGATCTTGCCATATGCTCCGATTAGCTGAAATATTTTGTAATACCAACATTTACAAGTATTCTTTCGTCCAGACTATGGAACTCTTTGCCACGCCACATGATTGAATCTACCTCAACCGAATCATTTAAGTCAGTATTACGAGACTATTATAGACTTAATAATTAAATAATTAGCTAGCTATCTGTGTATAATCTTCTTTTAGAAGTTTTCACAGTATTGGTAAATAATAATAAGTCCTTCATTCACAATTTTTGGTACTTGTGCAGAGCTCAAAATAATGGTCTGTCACAGGTTTCAGCATATGACCGAGCAAATTCCACTTCGGTAGGACAAATTTACTATACATTTCCAATGAGGAGTCAATGATATTGTATAATGATGTTCCTACTTTGACCAACCAACTCCCAACCCTTATTTTGAGCACTGTTGTGTTGTGCTGGTGACTTTTTAGGCCATGTGAAGTTGAATAGCAGCTCAAATTTTATAAAAATAATGCAGGTGGGAGATCTAGACATCATTCATTGAATCTAAATTAATGTGAAAATTACTGTGATGACTTGATGAGCCTTAATACAAATAATGAACTTCATGTGGCTATGCTGAGTGCATGCATGCAGGCGATGACATGAAGCTGTTATCCTGGCTGTTATTGACTTTATGTAGCCTTAGTTACTATGCATGGATGGTGAAATCATTAAGTTGAAATACACCCTTACATTTAAAAATTGTCATTAAGTTTATAAGCATTATAAATATATACACATTGATTTGCCTGCATTAAATATACAAGTCTTGTACCATCACGTGCTGCTGTTGCCACTGGAATGATCTTTACTCCCCTGTTGTTGCTTGTGGTCTCTCGCTGCTAATTGCAATCGCTGCAAAAATATAATTGAATCTATGGCAACCCGCCAATGCCAGGCATAAAATTTCTTCTGCCTCTCCGGATCACATTGTTTTCTATGCTTTTTAATAATTGCTGGGAATTTCTTGTTATTTATTTCCTCGCTCACGGAACGTAAATATAGCACAGCGTTTTTGCGCTTGGTTTCCGGAGAGTGCGTTGACGATAAATAATCTTCCACACTGCCAAGAGATTTACTTATGAAATCTTCGCCGCGCTCATCACCTTCCCCTGAGGTCTTTGATGGCGAATCGCCACTAGCCATAAAATAAAATCCACAATCGAACGCAACAATCACAATTAATTACATTCGCATCGAGTTACATTAGCACATACTTATAGACTTAATTTATATTATAGTCTATATTACAAAATATACAGTGGTTATAATGGATACGAGGATCCAGCTTTAGTTAGTGCATCCTTCATGGCTGCCATGTCTAAAAAATTAACACACATACACATAGTTTACTTGTAACACACGTATTCACCTTCACGAAGTCTTCTGTTGTCTTCTGCTAGCTCACCATTCTTTGTTGCAAGGAATACAGCATCCTGAATTGCTTCTTCCAATAGTCCCCGAAATCTCTGCTCAATCGTTAGCTTCTGAGACTCAAAAGCTTCCCGGTATGTTCGAAATACCTACAGCAGAGTTATAAATATTGTAAAATATAAAGTACTACTCTAAAGGCAATTCTGTGCTGGCCCTGTGGCTCAATTATTGCAATAGTTCATTTGTTTCACCTTAAAATGCTGCAATTGTTGAATTTCTAGTTCATCTCTCATCCTGTTCTGTAGCTCGGTAATATCAGAGCTAAGACGTTTCTTCTCTTCATTTAATGCTTCAATCTATTTCACAACAGAACAATAGCAATATGATCACATAAGCAATGGTGTGATCATGTGAGCAATAATGTGATCATGTGAGCACTAATATGATCATTGAACAACGAGATCATGTGAGCAATAGTGTGATCATGTGAGTGCATTCTCACTTGTAATGACATCATGTTTCGCTCTGCTCGAAGGTCGATCAATTCTGTCTCCATTTTTACTGATTCCTCCAGTTTGTAAGTCTCTCCTTGAGTAATCTTTAACTACATTTCATCACACAATGAATGTATGAGGCACATGGTGAAGTTACCTTACCCTCAATTCTGCTTTTTCCTGCTCCACTTCAAGCTTCAAACTTTCTAACCGCTCTTGAAGCATTGCCTCGTTTTCTTCTTCCAACTTCTTTCTTTGATCTGACTGCATAAACAACAGCATAATAAACTCTACAATTACACCAGACAATCTATATCAGCAGATTAAAAATCAAAATTTAGAAACTTCTTGCTTGTAATCAGACAAACAATTGTAATAAAGTTGCTCATTTTTGATAGTATTGTAATAATCGATACAAATATTGGCTGTCTGAAATATAAGATAATCAGATATCACAAATGACAATCAGTACAACCAAAAGAATACCTATGCACACATAGAAATTTAATTCGTGCACTTTGTCCCTTTGTGGTATTGACACTTGGAAGTGTTAATCGTCTATTGCGTCATAACTTTATGCAGTGTGTTTCAGAGCCCCATTCAAAGTTCGACACTCTCCTCTCCATATATATTATGTACTCTTGGTACAACTCTACTACAAACACTTGTACACACTCGCCATGTGAATGATGCATGTATATTGTACTATTCATTTTATACTGTGTAGTGAGTTATTCGTAAGGGGAAAACTTGTCACTGATTTTCAGTTTTCTGTAATCTTTTTTGTTTAATGCACACAATGGATATCTGAAAGTTTCTCCATAAAACGTTTTGATATTCCCCTCACCGTTCAACTCACTATACAGTAGTTATTAACAAAGCAATTGTTTCATACAATAGTCGGTTAGTCACCTTGTATTTAATTGGCATTAACTTGAGTCAATAGTATTCTCTATAAGCAATTTTAATGCAACAAATGATAACATTGTTGATATTGTATTCACAACACAAATGGACCACTGCTCAACAACAACACTATAAACATGTACATACTACACTGGTTAGAAAGGATCTAATGAAATTTGGGATGAATACACTATACATTCACACGCACACACATGCACACACACACACACACACACACACACACACACACGCACACACACACACATATACTAACCTCTAGAATTGTTTGCAGTTCTACATTGGTCTGCAATAAAGAGCTGTGGGTCCTTACACCCTAAATATAGCATGTGATCCACTAGTATGCTGACTATCACATTAACTACCTCTTTTTCAGCTTTTATCTTATCCTGTATCTCCTTCAAACCTTTCTTCAGTTGTTTCACCAACTCATTCTGCTGTTTCAGCTGATCCTTGATATTATGAATCAGAGCCACTCTAGCCTTAGCATCCTGCTTGTCATGGCCTCCTGTTGTTGATGGTGTATACAATGAAATCAACTGTAAAACTCTCTAATAGAACGTACACGTGATAGCTCACCTTGTTCTGCAAATTTTGTGTACTCATTTATTTTGATCTGTAAGTCCTCCTTTAAATTGTCTGTTAGTTTCTTTTTCTCTCGATATTCACTGGCTAACTGTATAAGAGGGGAAGAAGAAAGATGACTTGATAAAGTGATGATATATGTATGACATACATATACACACGCTCGCACACACAGACACATACACAGACACACAGACACACACACACACACACTACTTTACCTTGTCTTTTTCATTTTGCAGGCTCACCAGCCGCTGGTGCATTTCCTCGTGGTCTCTTTTGAGTGTGTCCATGACCATATCCAGTATTCCCTAAACAATATCATAAGTATGCTCACCCATACATTAAGCATACTCTATAGATTGTTAGCCTACAAACATTAGTTCAGATACAGGCTTAGACAGAAACACAAGCACACAGTCAAGTTATATTTATTTCTTTCTTCTTCAGTAGCACTCAATAGTTACACATACTTTACTAGCTAAATTCTTTGTCCTCTCTTCTTCATACTTTGTAGAGAGACGCTCCTTTTCTTCCCAAGTTTCTTTCTTAGCAAGTTCTAGATCTTGTATCATTTTCTGCATGTAAAACCAAATGCAATAACACAATAATTCTAAACATTAGGATGCCTCACCTCCATTTTGTTGACCTGTTCCAGGTTGGTAGTGGGAGCCTGGCCCATAGCAAACTGTCCAGCTCCCATTTGTTCCCTCAGTCGTCCTATCTCGTCACGTAATTCACGAATTACTCTGGTATTTTCATCCTAATTAAATACATAAAGTACATTTCTAGAACACATTATAAACCTCGTTCTTCTTAGTAGTGTTCTTAATGTTCTTAGCTCTATTGGCAAACTGCAGTGTCGATAATGACTCAGCATAGTTATAATCTACCAATAACATTATAGTGGATCACATGATCTGGTTACCAGCTCACCGGCAGGAGACACCATGGCCATCATAACAGTAAGGCAATTGCCTCCAAGTGACTCCTGAAGAATCCTGGTCAACTTTGAGTCCCTGTACGGAATATGACCCAACTTCTTTTTTTGATCTGCTAATGCATTGATCACGTTCCCCAAAGCACTCAAACTGTATTAATGGATAGGGATAGATATAAAGCTCACAGTTGAGTAAGAATAACCTCTTGTTGATGTAGGCGCCTTCTCGTAGTGTTTGACCCTCTGTGCCTGCCGCTCCCTGCCTCTCGGAGCCTGCTAGGTCAACCAAGTTGATTTTGGCGGTTAAGCCCTGACCCAAACTGTCATCTTCGTCTCTCTGCTTCACACGTACAATGAACACGCTGTGTGATCTGTATGCATGGAGAATGATCACATGACTCACTGAACATTATAAGCATTACACAATGTGCTCTAATTAGAGAGACCTTAGAAGTTGTGCATACACGGTTAAGAAATAATGACCAGGCTATGTATATATTTTTAGAGTGGAAAATAATCAACCATGTCGATACATCATAACTCATGTTCTAGCTATGCTAACAAAACACAATTTATACTACAAATGTAGAAGACTCTTTTGATGCTTACAGAATGCAAATACCTCTTCTAGAATTGAAGATATTAATGAATATCTAATTAGGTGTAACTTGCACTGACATTGTTGATTTTCACAGACTCGGTCACAATTTATTTTATACACTAGTGTAACTGTTAGGTGACCTTGAGCTGTGTTCGTTCATATCAGTGACGGACATTCGTCTGATTTTGTTTCCCTGATCTTGTAGTCGTGCTATGTCACTGCCGCTGCGTACCACCAACTCTGCCAGTCCCTCAACGTAACTATAGCAACACAGTGAATAACCATGAGCACCAGCTCAGAAATACGTTAATGCTAACTACAGCTACAATATACAACAATACCACACAGGATTAATAGAAATCATATGCGCACACGTACACACACGTACACACACACACACACACACACACACACACACACACACACACACACACACACACACACACACAAACAAACAAACAAACAAGCACACGCACACAAACTTACATCCCCAGTGCAGGGTGTTGTCTGATTTTCATATCCTTCCCTGAAGGGTTGAGCAGATCATGAACGACTTCTTGATATATCTACAACATTAACAGTGAGCTTGAGGTATCTATACCACACAGAATCCTTAAGGAGTACCACTGACCTCAAGATAAGATACAGTGACAAGAAATTTCCTGTTAGTTGCAGCAGACTCAATATGTTCAAAAAGATGTTTATTCATCTATGAGACAATCATATTACATACAACAAAGATACTTGACCGCCTGACCAGTGAGATAATTCCTGGTGCCGATTCACTGCCCGTCATCGTGTAACTTTTACCAGCACCAGTCTAATGGGGGCAGGTCATGTGACACACAGATCACATGATGCTTGGTTACCTGCCCATAAGCGAAAATGGTTGCATTGTAGCCTTCAAGAGCTTTCTCCAACAATGGCTGACCAAGATCCTCATAGACTTTGTGCTATTATATGGAAGCAGCACTAACATTTGTGCAGGATATTTATTTTATCAGGTTGACACATGAAGCAAGCGAACTATAGATAAGTATCTACAAACCACCAGAAAGCTGGAAGCTCACACTGTGTATAACACTAAAAGCTAACATATGTTTTTGAAGTTAACTTGACACACACAGTAGATACTCAACTTACTGAGTCCACATCCCAGAAATAGCTGTGATCAAATGCAAATGATGTTTCCTACAAGGGTTAATACGTTGCAATGATAAAGAAATTTTTGACTCGTGATCTTTACCTTTGTCTGTGGATTAAGGATGGTGGTGTGGGTACCATCTATTTTGATGATACATTTGCAACCATCTTGCTTCTCCTTGGCTGGAAAGAACAACAAAATCATAATCATACTATATAAACACGAGTAATTTTATCACCTATGAATGGACGACACCTGACAACCACGCGGACATTTTCAGCACTCTCCGAAGACTGCAGGTAATTGCATTACAATGATGGAATTCATACAATTGGCGTGCGCACCTACCATGGCGTTTGTTTACATCCTTTGGCACACGTAGAAATAATTTTCTAAATGTAGCACACCAAAGAATGGAACCCGCACGCCCTACCGGTACCAGCGGACCTTCCGCGGACACGTTTACAACAAGACTCAATGTGGCGCAGGTCATATTTAAATATTAAGTACTAAGTATCCAGTAATATATTCTTAAACACAGATGAACAATATAATAGCACAACTATTGCAGCAGAATCGTGCTGCACAACAAAACAGCGAGGGTGCAAAGTTGTTAGAAAATTTGTGGACGGAGCAAAGACGTCAAATTTCTAAAATAACAGATGTAAGTGGTATCTCTATAGTCTATAGGGTTCTGAATACCTTTAGTTGATGCCATGGCAACCGTTAGGAACACTGGAAGTCACCAGAAATGCCTCTGGCAAGAATAAAGAAAATCATGAAAATGGACGAAGAAGTGAAGGTGTTGTATATCTCTTGAAGTGTTTTGTGCTGTCTTCATTTTTTATGATCGCATGCTTCTGTAATGTATAGACCACATTGTGTATAACAGGTTTACTAGTATAAGTAGCAGATTAAAATGTTAGAACATTTTCTTTTCAAAATTGTATGCATTTACCTATGAACATGACAAGATAAAACTTGAGTCGTACAAGAATTATCTATGTAGATGATAAGTGGAGAGGTGCCGGTGTTGCTCAACAGAGCAGTGATCATGTTCATATCGGAACTCACCATAAGAGCTTGGATACAGACAGAGGACGCCAAACGTCGAACTGTACAGGTGACAATCACACACCTGTCAGCGTTACTGGTAACACATGTGTTCATTGTGTTGTTGTGTCGACACAGCGAGGTGACATTGCACTAGCCATCACTAAATGTGATATGTTTGATTTTCTTATCGACATCGTGCCTCGTGAGGAAATCCTTTTCAAGATTAACAGGAAGCAAGGAGCCAATACAGGAAGTAACCCTAAGGTTGTCGTGTGTGTGTGTGTGTGTATGTATGTGTGTATATTATGTAAGGTAGGTGTATTAGGAACAATACTATTACTACAGCAAACACAGATGAACATGTTTCAGTCACTGTCCATGGAGCAGTTACACACTTGCCTACAAATGGCTGTCCAGCAGCTGATCAGTAATGCTACGGATGGCAGTGACACGCCCACCAGCGCTGTACTACAACAAAAGGAACAGGAGCAGAGCGATCCAGAGTTGGTCAATATGGCTCAAACTGTCACCAACCTTAGCACAGAACAGATGCAGCAGTTACTTCAGCTACAGCAACATCAGTCAGCCTTATCCATGCTCAACCAGGCAAATGTTAGTTATATTTTCTTGTCTATAAATAGAAATTATAATCTTTTGTATAAATAGACATTATATTTTCTTTCACATAAATGGAAATCATTTTCCATAAACTTTACCATATTGATAAAAAGGTTGTTTAAAATGAGTTGTTTGCTTCCCACATAGGATGGTCATGAACTGCAAACGCTTAATACCGTGAGCACGGACTCCTTGCTTAACCAACAAGAGGTCACCACCATTGATTACGGTTTACCGCCAGGCTCTGATCAACTCATTCCACCACCATCCTCGTCATCAATGGCAACTGTGAGCACGCAGCTGTCACACCAGGACGGCAGCGAGCTGATGCAACACTTAGAGCAGCTGCATCATCACCAGCAGCCACCCCAGCACAGGGACCCAGCGACAATGACCATACTCCAATCCTTAACAGAACCAACATCATCACCACACACCCAATAAAGTAACAAACACATTCTTTTATAAAAAGATACGATCATATGAATTTAGCCTTAAAAATGTAATTGTTTTCCATCATAATTGTATATTTAATTTTAAATATAAATACTATAATATTCATGTACATGGTGATATGGATTTAAATACATTAATATTATGTGATCAAATGAGGTGTCAGTAGTGGACGTAAAGGTCTACATTTCCTTTTTGATTATCAAAATCAACGGTGATGATGAAATCATCCTCGTCCTTGAACTGTTCGACCATCTCATCCACAAAGTTCACTGTCAAGCTAAAATGATGGATGATAAATTCAAAGCTGAAGTATGCATGCGGGGGTGCATTTTAGAGGGTGGAGAGGCTTTCACGTGTCTGAAATTTTGGAAGCAATATAATTTATTTCAATTCCCTCCCTACATCCTGAAAAGTATTAATAACTAGCAACACTTTCTGGAATTATCATATAGCGCAATTTTTTGACAGGTGGATTTGATGCTATGCTAACAATTCATCAATATTTTCCCTTTCAATAGTTCCCAGTAGTGTAGCTAATACAAGTGGCCTAAGATGCTGTCTGTTAACATCTTCCCCATCAAATTCTCCATCAGTCAATATTTTACCGTCAAAAAAATGTGCTATATGGTAGGTAGTTCTTATGCAGATTGACAACCCTCAATTCACCACACCAACTCCCTAATGAGAAGTAGTGTCCAGACTAAAAACATTCTTACCCCTTTTTTGTTTTCTTGTACAAACCAGAAATCATGTCCACAGGAATGTCATACTTTTTGGCCAACTGTTACAACACACCAAAACACTCTAATAATAGAGCATACAGACTATTATATGTATATACCTCCATTTTAAAGTCGTGACTTGTCAGTGTGTCCAACATCACAGCATGGTAAACCTTCTCCTCCTCCTTCTTCACGTAGACCGTGACTAGAACTAGAAACCACACAGATATACAGTGAGGACAGTGCTGTATGTTCACAATAAACCATTATAATAATTATGATGAACGTTCTATTAGAGCACACCATCATATGGTGAACGCTCTATTAGAGTGTCCAATCTTTTAATCTTTTAACACTCAGCTTGTGTAACTGGCTTGTATTCTTGTACTAACCTTCACGTTTGCAACTCATATTGGCCTTCTTCTTTGGCGGGTTTACATCAAGATTGTCAAATTCGTCCTGTAAATAATAATTCAATCTTGGGTGATTTCTGGAATTATGTACCTTTGCTTGAAGCAAGGATGTGCTAAGACCACGCTTTGTCTCCCGTTCCCTATTAACAAAATACATGCGGTCATTAATTGTGAGGACAAATTTTTGTCCCCATTAACTCAAAATCAAGACTCATGATAGTGAGTTGTAAGGCCAAGAAGCAGCAGTATGGACAACTGAGTGAGTTATTATACAATAACACATAGCGCCACTCAGCTACTAATAGACCACAAATGCTGCTTCTGATTGGCCTTGCACATTTTTACAGCCAGGCTGCTTTTGACTTAGGATCACTATACTTCTATACTCACAACACCTGATGTTATGTAGCAGGGCTGCAGTGGCAACCTTGCTGGACCCCACACTTGTCGAAGTATCATCTTGAGGGACCGGAATGAAGATGAATGGGTAGGGGCCCAGTGTGGTCGTGGGAGTGAGTATTGTCACTTTGCTTGGTGGCTGAAAATCATTCACACTAGATCTTGAATTACTTCCACCTGATCAATTATCAAATAATTGGTGTGTGTGTGTGTGTGCGTGTGTGTGTGTAGTGTGTACGTGTTGTGTGAGTATAGTGTACGTGTTGTGTGAGTGTAGTGTACGTGTTGTGTGAGTGTAGTGTGCGTGAGTATACGTGGGTGTCTATGTGTACACGTGCAAACCTGATGATGGAGAGGTAGGAGACTGCTTAGAGTTCACCTTTTGCATCCTTCGTTCTACAGACCTTATCTCATCCTTCACCTTCCTCTCCGCTCCCTAAAATATTCACAAATGAACAATCCACTTTCTTTCTCCCACGCACACACACACACACACACACGCACACACACGCATGCACACATAAGTAACCATTTGAAATTTGCTGTTTGATTCTTTACCAGACGTCAGTGAAGATTTCTCAGTGTCCTTCTGCTCTGGACTGGGCAGTCCCAACTGTAAATGTAGAGTTTTAACATCTGCATCACTACAAACACAAAACAGAAAATGTTATATCATACTTAAACACAAAACAGTTGCTATAAATAAAAGCTATAAATAAATTTATAAAACCTTCTGGCCATAACGAGTAGAAAACAAATTGTTTTCCTTAGGCGCTATTTATGGGTGACAAGAGCTAAATTAGCACATACATTAAAGTCCTACCATAGTTCTTTGACGCTGGCGGCATCCGAGCTCTGCAATTGAAAGCCGTACATTTCGTATAACAAATTCAAAAAACTCGAAGTTGAGTTTGTGTTTGCAGTATCAGGAGGTGACGGCAGCATTAATGGCGGTGGATTCTTGTCCTCACTCATCTCGTCTTCAATATCTGCCAGTGAGCTGGGCGCGGAGCCTGGGCGTAGGAGGTACTCGTCAGACGACGGCTTTATCTCTACCACAGCGGCCTAAAATTAAGTAACACGGTGTGTTTCCTATCGTGTCACCTTACTAGACTTTTTCTCCCGGGACTGAAGATTCCTGCAAGGTTAGAGGATGTCTTTTTATTGTCGTGTTTATTGTCACAATCCATTTAAAGAGCACCCCATTCTTGGCGCAACTGGTTACATCCAGCTGCGCATTATGTCACGTGATAAGGTAAGGGTTTTTCCCTTTCACGAGACAGATATGTGAGGCCCACAGATTCTTAATTACTGATGAGGCGAGAATGGTCGAGGGACGATTGTTGATTGTCGTCATTGGTGAGATAATTACTTCCTTAGCCCATCGTTCATTTTTATATTTATATGTAGCTGTTGTGGTCGGTGTTTTGGTAAGAAATTGTCATGCGAGAGATGGAACAACTTCATGTAATGTTCCCAACATAATACGAACGAATTTTAAGAACTCCATTGAAATACTGATTGGAGCTAATCGTACATTATCTTGTGAGATTCACTCAGATACTCCACTAAAAAGGGAACCAATATGGCGTAAGAAAATTTCTGAGAAATTTTCAGAACTTCCAACAAACCTAAACTATAGTGTAGAAAATGTCTCGTGTTCTATTTCAACAAACAAGACGTGTATAATCAGTAATTTGACATTGTTAAATGTTGTACGAGGTGAATATGATGGTAATTACAGTTTGACTGCAGAAAATGACTGCGGTAATGCAACAGTTTATGTGTACATCAACATCATGCGTAAGTACCATTTTAAGAAATCCTATGTGACTCTTTAATATTGCAGTTCCACAAAATTGTGTATATGATTACAATAAAGCACCTCAACCGAAAATTTCCCCGCCACCAGTTATTCAAGCCATGGAAGGGCATAGTGTTACTGTCATGGCTCAGTATGAAGGAAATGAAGATGATCCTAATTTAGGAGTGTATTGGTGTGTCTATAAGACTTTACATGATTACTACTGCTATAATACAACTGAAGAAGATGATAATTATATTGTGAAAACTGATGGCTGTCCAACACACAATAAAACTTGTTGCTACTTTACCGTGCTCTTGACAATACAGTCAGTAACACGCGATCTTACCTTACAAACCATAATTGTTTGGCTGCAGAATCCTGGAATCTTTATTCCAGGCAACAGTTCCCTTGGTATGGGTCTTATTATATTAGGGTGTTTTAAATTGTTGCTCATTGTATATTACAGTTGCCAATGTGTACCCTGCCCTTGATAAAAGGATTCCCAGCCTTAGCAACCATTGTGTGGAGCTCAGCGAGGGTCAATCTACTGAATTCACTTGCGTGTACAATGCTAGTACTAATCAAAGCGTAACCATCACAACCTGGAAATTTAATGAAGAATTATTAAAACATAATTCAAGTCATTGTACAATGATCACTCAGTATGGCAATGATCCTGTTAATTTTAACCGTGTTTTGTCAAGAATAACTTTACTGAATGTTAAACCTAACAACACAGGGACTTACACTTGTCAATGTGTATACAACTCAAAAGTTATCGTTAATGACGAGGAGGGGATTGTTTCAGAAGCTGCTAATTTTTGTCTTAAAGTGAAACCGTACATTAAAGTAAAACCAGGTCAGGAGTACATAAGATTTCTTGTATTTTAGCTTCCCTTGGATAGGCTTCCCTTGGCTGTATATAATAATTGGAGTCATGGGGTTGGTAGTAGTAGTATTAACATCGATGGCTGTGGTGGTTTTGATATTGGTTTGTTGTTGGAAAAGACAAAAGAACAAGAAGTCTGACCAGAATTTTGACACACCAGGAGCAGAAACTGTTAATGAAAACACTCGATTATTATCAGGAAGTGAGTGAATATCATGTAATAAACTTCATTGTAGCATATTGCGTGGGTGGATCAAAGGAAAAGGTGCTGTCTCTGTTGGGTGTCTCCATTCGCTGGACTGAGTTTTTTTCATTTTTATGTACTTTTAACAGGTTTTACTTGGTTGATGCATGACATACCGTATATTGCAAATTGTTCGAGGTGGAAAAGTTTCGCGGTTCTCGTGGATTACTTGGTGACCGCGAAACTTTTCCAGCTAAACATTTTCGTTCCAGTTTTTAAATTGGAATGTCACGGTCGAACACTACAGGAAGAAAATAGGACTGTTAATGCGATATACAGCTGGTTATTTCAAACTCCTCTGCCATTAATAAGACTGATTTCACGTGTCCACGTGGTTGGCACGCCGCGCAGCGGCTTTGCCGTAACTGTAGCTCAGGCTACATTGTGTGATTTCCAGCTTGATACAATCTTACAGCCACACTGCCTATAGCTATATCTGCCAAGGTCAGAAAGCGACAAGATAAGCGGTACATATAATAATTCGGAATTATTTAGCAGATGCGTTCGATTTATGAAATCTTGTACGCATGTGAGCACATTTTTATGACTGGGGTGAACGAACCGCGAAGTTTTCCAGCGAATTTGAAGAACCTTGTCCATCCGCGAAACTTTTCCACCTCGAACAATTTGCAATATACGGTATGCTACTATTATGGACTGTACATATGTACAGTTATACATACATAAATACATACACACACTAGTGTTGTTTTGGTACTACCATAACTAAAACTAAAAATTTTGGTATGGCCATTTTACTTTTGGTTAACCAAAACTATAACTAAAATTAATTAGTAAAAATTACTATAACTAAAATTTAAAACTAAAAGTAAAACTTTTGGTTATGACATGTATAAAATCTATGATACATGCTTTCCTACATAAATTTTGAATCTAGCAAGTGATTTGCTATGTATCCCTGAAGAACATTTTCTGTTGCCAGAAGAATTGGTCGTACTTAATACACCTATTCATTTTATAGAGTATCTCCTTCATGCAACTATTATGTAGCTCACAATTTTGATGGTGACATGACGAATTGGAGGTTAGGAAATATTGATGAGTAAAATTTGATGAATTGTACCAGCCTTACATGCAAATAGCTATTGGAAGGAAGGTAGCTAAAATTTTGACAAATTGCAAAAAACATCAAATTCATCAATGTTTCTCCCTTCAAAATTTTGCACTGTACAATACTACAAAATTCAAAACTGTTAAAACCATCAGAAATGGTGATAATTGCATTTCACTCCTATGCTTATGTAAGTTTTTCCAAAAAATTGTATGTAGTCAATTTTTCTTGCTGGAATTTTAAATTGAAAATTACCAAAACTAAAACTAAAATTTGAAAATAAAACTTATGGTATACCAAAATTATACCAAAATCTAAAAGTAATTTTGATAAAAACCAAATACCAAAACAACACTAATACATACATAGCATGAAAATAAGGATTAGAAATTGGTTGCCCATTGATGAAAATTATCATAGACTATATCACTGGCTTTCCCAACACCAAAGTAGACTTTGCTCAGCCAACTGCTACAATTGGTCAGAAAATGGCTAACACGTTGCACCAGATGGAGGTACTGATAACAAAGCAAAGGATTAGCTACAGTCAAATTATTAGACTAAACTTATGCACATGTGAGTTAGTTTGGACGTCTGCATGCATGGTGTCCAGAGAGGCTATGCCATCTCAGCACTGAATTGATCCATTACTCCGCTCCTTCATATAATGATATGACTTAACTAAGTCATGTAACTAAGTGCTCTAGGTATAATTGAGGTGAAATGCAAGGCATTGTGGGGTGGTCTGGTGCTATGATTGAGATCACTTAAATTTATATAATTGATTGTATAGGCGGCCAATATTTTCAATGTATCTGTCTGCAGTGCCAAATACATCTCCACTTGACCCACTAAGCTTTCTATGTCCTTGATTAAAAAGTTTTATTCATACACTGTGGTTAATAACTTATGGTTATTTGATGTTGTTTTGCGCTTAAACGGCTATCAGCCATATAAGGGATGATGTGTCAAACAAGCAAGCAAGAAGACAGGTTTCACTGTTGACCCCATATGGTGGGGCTCGTCCCAATTATAACACCTCTTTTGTCTATATCTGATTTATAGCTATACCCCTTCCTTGGGCTACACCCTTAGGTGATGTGGCTATAAGTTAGATACAGTCCTCATTATAACTTGTTTGTGTCAGATGATAGAGATAACCGAATGGTGAATGTTGCTGCTGATGACCCTTCAATCAATAATCGATGTGAACGTGCAGAAATTCCTGAGAATGGTAGGGAAAGGAGTCCCTCAAGATCGCATAGAGGTAAAGAAGACAAAGCCTCACATTTGCCTTGTGACCATCGTTTGGAAGGTGATTCCAGTTCTGCAGAGCAAACTGAGAATCAAGGTTCTTAGCTTGTGATCAAAGATACTATGTAATTGCATTTATGCAGACAAGCTTATTAGTGGACAAGATTCCTGTTTATCAAGGGCAGGTCTGATTCCTACTCATCAAAGATGTAATCGTCAGCCTGGTGACATGGTCACTGGAGCCACTGGTGGTGCTGCTGCTGGGGAGATACTTGAACGGCCTTGTGGAATTGGCCATGCCAACCAACCAGAACCAGTCACACCTAAATCTCTTATTCAGGGTGTCCGGGATGAGATTAATAAAGCTGCACGCACTAAAAAACCTGAACTATCTGGGTTCTCAACTGAGAAGCCAATTGGTATAGTTATACCAAGTACTTCACTAGGTTGATGGTTGTCTTTATTCTAGAAAGTGAATCAGAAGGACCGCGAACATCACACCCAGCTGCTGTGCGACCACCAGGTAAAAATTTCATAGCTAAAGAATATGCAGTTAGATACATGTAGTTTGTACATAATATTAATTTTGTTTCCCCCTTAAGCGGCACTAAAAGATCTTAATTGTATAGGTTTATGAAAATCTTCAAATGACGTTTATTGCTTGTATTCTTCAACAAGCTTCGATAACCATCATAATAATTACTGATAAAGACTATATTTGTACATATTCAGATTAATTATAAATATTTTAAGTGGCGCTTAATTAAAGGATCTCCTGCCTCCTCTGGTTTCCCCTGCAAAACTTCATTAGCTTATTATAACAACAACACAGTACTTAAGATAATGGCCAGTCATCACTGAGACATATTCCGACCAATTATTTGACCTGTCAAACCAAATTTGGTCAGACATATTTTCCATACAATATCAATGGGAAAGTCATTGAATTTCTGATAGATATACCAGTGTCCTTATCATAAGCACTGACAACAGTATCCCACTAGGGGCCTGTTAGAAGGCTAAGTGCTTTATAAGTTAGCTGCTGATTCAATGCTTAACAAATTGACAGTTTTTGTTGTAGTGAGTGAGTCAGTAATGCCACGAACGTCAAACCTGGCTAATAATGATGTACCTTCAGCAACTATTGTGTCAGGTAAGATATATATCATGTACACTGTTGTGTGATATGTTTTATTTACATCATAGATTATCATGACAAAGTTCTTGATTTGATTGCACCTGATTTTACAGCTAATCTTAATATGGTAACCTTGCTTCCTTATTTACTACAACACCATCTTGTCACTAGAAATGAGGAACATCATCTTAGTATCTTATTGCATTCTCCAAGTGAAAAAGCTCAATTGCTTTTGGGTTATTTAAAGACAAAAGGAGATGAAAGACTTCAAAGGGTTTTATGCTGTTTGAATTTAGCACATGACCATATAGGACATAAGGAGGTAGCAGATAAACTGAAGCAAATAATGAAAGACCATAATATTAGGTGTGCTGACTTCTGCTCAGATCATTGCAAATACAATTGCTAGCTATATAGCTACATGGATACACGTGCATGCATCCAAAGACCACTAACCTAATTATGCCACTATAGTAACTCTGTGTGTAAGCTTTCTATATATACTATATTTTGTTACTACATTTTGTTATTTAATGTATTATTACGTATTTAGCTAGCTGGTAAAATCCATGTTCTATTGGCTTAAATCAGTATTCTAGCTAGTATTTTTAAGTTATATAAACAGTAATTTCAATGCATGTAACCCGGCACATATAAGACATCTGTATTTGTTCAATCCAGTAATTTTAACCATCCTCATCTACATAAACTGTTCTTATCACAATTAATGATAATGTAAAATGATGACTCCTCATTTGATATAGATAAGATTCAGGAATGTAGCTTTAGCAAATTGCATAAATCAGTGTTTATACAGTATAGAGGACACATGCACAGTTCATTGTTAAATTTATGCCACTGCATGAAAACTTTTACCAGTTTGCATGGATGATATCTATCTATAATGTGACTGTCATCTGAAGGATAGCATGCATATATAGCTACATACATGCTACAAACATTGTAACTCACAGATCAAATCAGCCATGCAGAAGTTCCGGCTATGAAAGTGCTGGTGTGGAAATCACATGGTAGCTATGGCAGCATATGGCAGTCATGCAGTTGGGGCACCACTGCTTTAGCCTCACCCCCTGTTTGTTTTACATGCAAGGATGATCAGTTAGCTATGTAGCATGTGCATAGCGACAACTGTGACTATCATCATCAAAACTTTCAAGAGGCCATGGTTTTTCAAAATTTAATATTTCTTTAGAGTGTAAAATCTTAAGACTAAATGTTCATTGATATGTTTTATAACTGAATTAGCTAATCCAGCCCTGGCCCATTTTCTGCATGTATATTCTTGTGCATGTGCTCCGTGCATTCCCGAATATCCTATAAGCATACTTGTAATACTGTTCCCGGCATTCTCCATGCACAATACTCTACGCCTAATTGTTGAATTTGTGTTGTTTGGAGAAGACTGTGTAAGAGCTCTGTTTGCTTTATTGCATAGCTATCTATGTACATGTGAGGTTGCTGTAGCTACCTCTCAAGATACTTTACTGCTCCGTGATCATTAATATAGCTATGCAAATCACTTGCATTAAAGTTAGATCCTGTTGAAGAATTGCAAATGTAATATTAGGGTATAATAATTTATATTGCAGCAGCTAATTAGGAATTACTTGGTAATTACACGATAATTGAAATACGAAGGTGTGCTTATGGCTGAAGAATTGGATGTTGATACAAAACACTTAAATGGTTCCACAGTGTTGTTAGGTAAGATATAAGCGAACATGGTAAAAGCTACGCATATACATAAGCAGCTAAGCGATGTGACCTGTATATTTATTTAATCTACCCGATTTATAGCGCACGTGCTTATAAGGTAGTGGTGTCATTTTTTAATAGCACAGTTTCAACATGCCCGAGTGAAGCCTGATAAAGCAAAGAAGCTAAAGTTTTCAATCTACTCAGGAACTCATGATACTGAGAAAAGAATTCTGGTCAGTCTTCAGCCAGTTTCTGTTTGTGTGTGCCATACCGTAGATACCTGCTTCATGCTGTACATGTGCATGACATGTGACACCACTGCAGACCGCCCGACATCATGACATGACATACATTGGGAGTTCTACTGACATAACCTCAGCCACGTCCAAAGATCTGATAAGGTGAAAGGCAGCTAGACCATACTATACAGTGTTCATGGAAAGTAGCAAAGTTGTCCATTTACAAAAATGTTTGGCTACAATTACAATTGTTGAATGAGTAGCCTGAAAAGGGGCCTAATACTTTTGCATGCATTCAGAAATGACCAAATATGTTCAGAATTGAAATGGGCAGTGGCTGGTTACTATGTTCAGCCCTGGTGTATATTGTAATATGTCAGTTGTATTTCAAGTGCTTATGATAAGGATTGAAATTTGTCCAGACATTTGTTTTCCTATTGTAAATTTATTGACTTACCCATTAGTAAATTTGTCTGTTCAAATTTGGTTTGGTCGGTCTAATGTCAAAGTTGGCTGGAAAATGTCTGATGATTAGCCATTATCATAAGCCCTGTATTTCTCCCTGTGCTGTGAACAGCGGAGCACAACATGTCTGTACATTGAAACTACGTGATAATAGATATCTGAGGATTGTAAAATTAGTTCCCTTGGTTGTTGAAACTCAAGATGTATACATGCAAATGTATACTTGTTTCACACATCGATGATTTGATAATACAGCTTAATGTAGCTGGATTAAATCATTGATTAAATGTTCCAGAATTATGCGTGTTATTTGTATGACGATGTGTGTGTTCCCAGGCTGTACGTTGGTGTTGTAGACAAGGGTAGCAACAAGATGAGCATTCTACCGGCATCTCTGACCGCCATGTCACCATTACAACCAGGTGTGTGTGTAGGCAGTCCATTGTTACAACCATGAATTGCTTTTAGTTTGTGTTCTTTCTGAGAGTAAAAAGAAACTCAATAGTCTTTGTATGCATTCACAACGGTATTATGTTTATGATAGTGACATCAGGTAGTTTACAGAGATGGGTTAAAGGTTATCACATACTTAATTGCCATGTTTTGAATTTCTGTGTTGGCTAAATCTAAATGTGAAATATTAACATGTGTGGAAGTTTACAATGATTGAAGTATTTTGCCATCTGCAGTATACAAATGGCATGATGGAATAATATTGAGGTCCTGGAATTTTTAGTGGTTCCCAGTGTAACAATGCAATGAATTGAAGTGATGTTGTTTATCAGGTGGTGTATGAGAAAATGTTTAATGTTTGGCATTGTCATCCTCCAGGTGATAATTTGGCGGCCATGTTGGATCTTAGTGATGATGGAGGTGAGGAGGCCATGGATGACACTAGAGCACCCAAAACTGCCGAAGAGAAGGCCCAACAACAGTTCCAACTTGTGGAATCATTCGGTAGCGAAAAGCAGAAGAGGCTTCTGGCCAGCGCTAGACAGAGTAAAGTTGATGGGAAAGATTTGGATTCATCCTTGACTAATTCACTGCCTATGGTTGACAGCCAATGTAAGATAATTGTAAAAAATGTTACACCACAAATTGCATTCACATTGCTTCTGTTGAAGTTTTACCATATAAAGTTGGACACCTGTTAAGCCTAGTTATTGTCCTTCACAGTTTTCTGTTAGCAACCTTCACGCTTTAAGGAATCGGAAGAACTGATAATGAGTACATGAGCATGCATCAATTAAATAACAGGCTTCTTTGCCAGTAATGGTGTGAGTACATCACAGGATGCAACAAAGTATGAAGTGGAAGCATCTTGTCTGTGTTAAAATAAACAACATGGCCTTATGGAGTGTAGCAATTTGATATTGAAAATCATAGCTACTTAGTTACTTCAAAGTAAAATATTTTTATCACCGATAATACAGAAACTTTAAAATAGTATACATTTTTGGAATAACTCAGTTGTTTTGGATATTGAAACTGATTTCACTATAGCTGGGGAAGATGCTTCATGTAGTGCTGCTGTTGAGGGTGTTATTCCAGTACACAATCCGGATGCTGGAACACCATCTGAGGTGTACAACATAAATGACAGTTGAGGAAAGCCCATGTGTGTGTAGTGTGCCTACCATTGTGTGCACAATGTGGTCTAGTTATAAGCCCCACCGAGGCAGCCAACCTGGTCGGACCAAGCAGAGTTTTTCAAACCGCCACACCAACTTTTGTGGAGCAGTGGAGAACAGATAAAACGTATTTACTTCTTTTGCTCTTCACTAGTTTAAAGTTTATATTTTCTACAGATACCCAGAATATGTACTAGGTCATCTTCCAAGTTGTGAAGGTGAAGAAAACAGAATTGTAAGGTTATACTATCTCGCTCATCTTATCAATCTCTACCGCAAGAAGAAGAGAAAGAGCCTTAAGCAAACTGGTGTGTCAGTAGTGATAATCTAGTTGGTGGAAGAATTTCCTTTCTTTTTGTTGTGGCTTGCAAACATCGTGTAGGAGTGCGTTGTCATGTGTCCTGTCAGCAGATACCTTTGATAATTAGTATTATTAGTTTATCAGTGTACTTTCTACCAGTGTCTAATTGCAGTGTTGTCTGTGACCCTACCCGAGTCTGTGTGAATGTGTGTGTTGTATGTTCGTGTGTGTGTGTGTGTGTGTTGTGTGCTTATGTGTATGAATGTGTGTGCATGTATGCAGTATGCTTTGTGCCTGTTTATCTGTGTCATGTAATGTGTGATGTACAGTACATTTGTACGCATGTTTGTGTGTGTGCGTGTATGTGTGTGTGTGTGTTTCATATATGAACATCTGTGTGCTCACTGCATCATAAAGTGTGTGATAATTAGGCCATCAACCTTATGAATACCGAGTGATGTATCACATAATCTTACCAATAAAAATATGGTTTATGTAAAGGATTAATTATAGGATGAATATCGATGTATCTGTTGCGAGCATTAGCTTGTCTCCTTAACAAGTCCAGCCTACCCAGCCATGCCGGCAATCAGCCAACCATCTCTCATATTGTCTAGATACAATGGCTGGCATTTCACAACAAATACTATAATTGTTGGTATACTTGTGGATTATGGGTATGCAATCTTTTGTTCATGTCATCTTGAGTCCACGGTTGCTAAGGAGGGGTTCTGTAACAATGGGTACTTGTTTGTTTTGTCTCTAGTTGGGAGAGCCCTGGCTAAATTCATCTTTTTTAAACAGATTTCACAGGTGTGCCCGATGTAGTACAACAGATGATCCTGCCTCGGTTCACAATGTCAGGTGTGCCCAGTGCCACTGACAAACGTGTGACACATGTCATGCCTGACAGACTCCGGGACAAACTGTTATGCCACATCCTCCTGCTGGCATTATTCATTGACAACTTCTCCTTTGATGTCACCGTTCTCCAGAAAGATCTACAGCTTGACACCACAAGGTGATGATACTTCCCCTAAACTTCAATGGGTCATGATGGTGTTATCCTAGTAAAGTATATGTTAAGATCATAAACAGTTTTTGTAATCGAATATTTCAACCATGTTTGTGTATTATTGATCCCCTGAAATGTGATGGCTATAAAATTATTATATCATGTCCGTTAGTATGCCTTATGGGAGTGCATGTTTATATGGATACTTCAGGTCTTTGATAACAAATTACCAAGCTATTTGATATAGCTGATGGTTCTGTTTGTCTAACAGGATATTTGTGAAAAGAGTTTGTTTGTGTGTGGGTCCTTGATATGATGGTAGGTTAACCAGTTGAGTGCACACATATATATCTTTGGGGGTATCAGTAAATACTTCATTTGTAAGTTTATTATTTTTATGCAGTGTAAGTTAGTAGTACGTAGTGTGTGTATGTGTGTTTGTATGCGTGCGTGTGTGTTGTGTATTTGTGGTGTGTGTGTGTGTCTGTCTGTAGTATATGTACAAAGGTTTAGGTTCACACTATCACCCATTGAGTCAATCATCTAATACTCTTCATTCTTATCTCTTTAATGGGTTGACTAATATGTATTCTTGTCCATGATGATCATGAAGGGTGCGTCAGAATTGGTATGCATAATCCCTACACTATGACCTGCTAACAGTCATTAGTTTACGACACAACAGATGTCCCAAAGTGGTTTGTGTAGGATGCCCTGTTGACACTAGTGCTGCTAGCAATTCTGTACTTTACATAATCCCTTATACCACGGAAATAGCTTTTACCTGTGATTTCAAGACCACTGTTTGTGTAGGTAATGTGTGGGCCTACCCATTTTTAGCACCTAGGTGTCTAATACATATTGTGTACACAACACTCGACTGTCTGTAAACTAACTAATGCCTTTTCTCAACAAATAGCATTGGCGAGAGGTTGCGAGCACTTGGGTGTAAAGTGTCCAGTGGTGGAACTACTAAACAAACATTGCCCATGGCTACATTAACGATTCCACCAAGTTTCCCGAAGTCTGCAAAGAAGTCAAGGAAGAGAAAACGCGACACATGAACAATTAAAATAATAATAATGTAAATTAAAATTAAAATTTTGATGCATTACAAAATTACTGGGGAAAATAAGATGTTTTTAAATAATATGTACAATTGCTATATACAACATTACAGTACATGATTGAGAGTGGCTTGTGAATGTGCAACTGCATTTCAAAAAAATCGTAATTTATTTCACAAATTAAGAAACACTAGTACACTACATCACACATTGATGGGATCTTCCGATCTCCACGCTCTTCTGGTTTGAGGAGTTGATGCGGACGAAGTTGAACTATTGGAGTACTGAGCATGTAGCCGACGATCCGAGATCATGTGAGGTGGCTTGGAAGCACCAGTTCTTGACCTCATGTAGTATCTATCATGAGTTGAGAGGTCTTGTTCAGATAACAGTCTCTGGTGTGAGTTCTTTCTATATCCCGTTGAAGACGAAGATGATGATATTGATTGTGGTGAATACAAATGGTCGGGTAAGGTAGTATGGTATGGTGAATTGCTGGAGACCGAGTTGTCGTGTACTGGTACAATGGGATGGCACGGCTTCACTGTTGCATCAGGAAAATACTCTTCTGAGCCACCGACCAGTGTTGACTGAGAAAGTGTCATGGACTCGTATTCTGGAATGTGTAGATCTGCTAGTCTGTAGTCCAGCTCATGATCACTCTCTAAACCGTCCCTCATGTTTGTTGCTTCTCCCTCGCCACCACCCTGACTGGCAAACTCATGCTGCTCCTCAAGGGTTGAGGCAACGCTGATGGTAGAACTGGGGTCTTCTGTTCCTCTACCAGAGGCTAGTGACAGTCGCTGGAGTGGATAGTCCAGGTCAATTGATGGCTTAAGTCTCGACTGCTGTTCCCAGTAGGAAATGGGGTTGAAGTCTGGACCGCACAATGTCTTGAGTCCAGGAAGTCGCGGTTCATGTTGGTGGATACTTGATGGATGAGAGTAGTTCAGAATAGGGTCCGGAGGAGGAGGTGGGCCCAATGATGACTCAGATCCACTCTCTATTGTGCTCATGCTAAATCTACTGTGAGGATGAAACGGAGAGATCTTTCTCTCCATTGGAAGCATTGTAGGGTCCTTCATGCTGGGAGATGGCTTCCTCGTCATGTTTCTAGCTTGTGGAGGTGGTGGCATACCCAGAACATTAGGTGGACCAAGTAACTGTACATCAAGGGGAGACAAGGTCTGCTCCACAGCTGAGGTGATATCGGAGTCAGAAATAAAAGTGGAGTATTCGGATTCCTGTACTTCTGAGGGTGTTTCGTCATTAATCATTGCAGCAGAGTCTGGGAAGCCAGCATCTGAGGTGTGATCTCTCTCGCTGCCTGTGTGGAATCCAGTTTCAGCACTACTCCCTGTGCCACCGCTACCACTAGAATTACAGGCTGATTTACGCAGTGAGTCTATAGAGATGGCTGTGGCATCTGGCATTGCTTCTTCACCTTCTTCCTGGTAATGGCCGACACTGGCATTGTCAAACTCTGTCTTCTTCCGGAAATTTAGCGTATTTGGTGGACTGTCTTGGTAGTCGGGCATCTCTTGCGGCATGTCATACCTGCTCTTGTTTGGACGACGATGCAAGCACTTGCGACCAAACCAGATTACTGCCACACTAAGACAGACCAGAACCAGTATCACCACAACTCCCATGATGACTATCACGTACAACTGAAAGAAATTAGCATCTCCTTCTTCACCACTAATCTGTCCTAAATCAGGTTCGCATCCATTGTGTACTTCATTCACACTGCCTTCTTCTTGCAACATCACCAATTTCGATGTGTAGTTTTTAGCCAATGGTACTGTGATCTTGTCCACAGTGAGATCACTGATGCAACCTTGAAAGTCTTTATCAGGTAGTCTGGTTGACAAATCCATTGCAGGCCTGCCAGTAATAGTTACTGTGCTCGATGGAAATTCCACAAAAAGACTACTCGAACAGGTCATTGTGGCAGCGGTGGTATTATAATCTTGACCATCACCAACAACAAGCATAACATTCTTATTATTTCTAACAGTCAAATCAACAGTGTACCGCTTGTTATCATTGAAAATGCCAGTTAGAGAAACACGACCACATCTCGTGTCACCTTCATAGATGTCATAATTCAAAGAATCATTACCAAACTGTAAACAGACAAAGGAGCATTGTAAGGACCTGTAGCACAAAGATGTATTACACAATTGCAAACTCACCCAGAACACTCTAAGATTGTTCCTTTGGACAGCAGCGCTTAACAGCACGGCCTCCTCAGTTGTGCTTCGAAAACTAAAACTGACTACTTGTTCCACATCTGGCTCTGTGGGTTTTAGTTTGTGCCTACTTTGCTGTATGGCAATGAAAAAATCATTCAATGTCTCAACAATCAAATTTGCTTGACCAGTGAAACCAACTGCGGTCGGAACACCTGAGGTGAGGAAGCATAACAAAATAAAATTTTACAACAAAAAGATGGTAATGAGATTATCTTTAACAACTTAATGTAAACCCCAGTACACACATAAACCAAATGGTAAAGCAGTTTGTATTGGAAACAGAAAAACCACCATCAACAAAACCCATACATGTTATTTATATATGCTAACTCACCAGTACAATTGGATGAGGGTAGTGCACAATCACAGTAAGGACGGGAGTTGAGCAAGAAATCAATATATCCTTCCCTTTCACATTCTGTACCAGACAAGAGATCAACGCATCTTTCCCTTTCGCATTCTGTATCACCAGATCGCAACAACTCCAAATTACAACCATCTTCCACATTGTGTGACTGGCGTTGTTGATCTTCACCGGACAAGTGGACACGCTTCCCATTGATGAATAAATCGCGCATACAACCAACATAATCTGGGTTCCTGATGTGTTCATAAGGAATAGTAGAGCCAGCAGATAGTCCACCAATGAATACTGTACCAGCTACATCATCCATATGTTCCTCAGATGGAAACCTGAATGCAACAAATAAGCTGAGACACGACCACAAACAGATAAATAGATTTTCATACATCACAGGATGATAAACACACCAGGAATAGGCTATTGTATCAATAACTTTGCCATTCAGAGCAATAAAAATGTCAAACAGCCTTTGAACAGAGAGAATTGTTGATGGCAAAACATGCTTTACCACAGATACCCAACCATTCAACAGCTTGGTGTTGTAAACCAGCCTTGATGTTATTTTCAATTTTGGACATTCTTCAGCCTTAATGGTGGGGTCGGTCACCCACCATTAAAGGGATCATTTAGCATAACACTAAGATGGTTGTAAACCTTTACAGGGTTGATTAAGCAGGTTGATAACCCAAGGCTTCCCTTATGGCATTGTAAACCAGTCAAGGAGGCCACCTCGTTGCTCAGTCCATCAACTGTAGGAGGGTATGGTGATATGATACAGGCAAACAGGCACAGAAAAGAAATAGCCAACACTTAAATAACATTAGAATGTTATCAGATTTCTTATAGCAAATTCCCTCAAAGTACTTTGTAATGTGAGCTAGCCACACAGTCTGGCAATTAGAGTTTTAGCTTGCCTGGCAATGGAGCAGTTACCAATATGATAATCATTACTTGTGTCAACAGATGTGTTATCCAATTATATTACTTACTGGTTGCTGTTGGTGATGTCCAGATCCCTGCTGACATTCACAGATGGCTCCTGTGAAGGTGCATGTGAAATTAATGGTCTGTGTTTGTTATATCGTTACAAGAACACACACATACACACACACGATACAGACACATAAGTCACACACAAATATACACACAACACACAGACACAATACACAGGCACGCAGGCACAAGTAACACACATACAGACAGACAGATACACAATACTTACTGTTCCAGATTTCATTATCATCGTGATAAGATACCATATGCCATTAGTTGTTACCATCATAGTATTATCACTGATCTCTCCATTAGGAGTACTACACATCACTACTCTACCATTATCCAACTCCATGCTAATAAAATTGTCACCTTCCCCAACATACAGAAGTAATCCATTTAAAAATTTTGGCGCTACTTGCACAGACACTTGCAAGTCTCTGGAGTTAGCAGACACACCAGGAAGCTGGTAAGATTGAAAGGATCTTGGTTTAAAGCTCACTGTGTTATAATTACAGTTCCTTCCTGAAAAGTTATCTGTGCAAGTACAACGATAGTCCAGTTCATCCTCTGTGTCACTGCATGACCCACCATTAAGGCAAGGATGTGTGTGTTCGCAAGGGTTTTTCAAAATTGAACAGTTTTCGCCGCCATAATCTTCCGTACATGCACATTTGTAACTATTATTTTCATTTGTACATATACCCCCATTCCTACATGGGTTATCCTGACAGATATCAGTCCAGACATTGATAGTAATGGTTACATTGGAGGTGCCATTCCCTCCATCGACTGCTTCCACCACAAGCTGGTAAGGTGTTGAAGAGGGTTCAGGTAATTCTTCAATTCTTAGCTGAGACACATTAAGGGTGACAAATGTACTGGCATCGTTTGGTGTTGAGGTCACAACCTTACGAAATGTTACCTCGCCAAACTCCCCGCTATCATCATCGGTCGCCGTGACATACCAGATAAAAGGGAGTGAACTAGTTGTGAGTATACGTTGGTCAAAGTTGTTAGAAAACTTCGGCAACTCATCATTTAAATTTTCAATGTTAATATAGATAATTTCTTCTTGGTCCATGGGTGGTGTTCCTTGATCTTGTGCTATCACAAACAACTCAATTCTCTCAACTTGTTCAAAGTCAATTGTATCATTAACAACCAGCATACCATTACTGTCTAGAGTTATCAGATCTTCATGGGTTGAGTTAAGCAATTCATAAATAACTGATCCATTATCCCCTTCATCAGCATCAACAGCAACAACACGTCCTATCTCGTAACCAACACGGCTGTTTTCTGGTACAGAAAAAGTTGTGTTCTCAAACACAGGAGCATTATCGTTGATGTCCAATACAGTAAAATTAAAGTTTAATGTACCAGGCAGAGGTGGTTCATCAGGCCCAGCACCACTATCCACTACTATTGTGCCTGAAATAAACGGTGTTTCCTCCCGGTCGATGCCAGTAAATAATATGCTGTGAGTAACAGAATTAGGGAGCATAGTACAAAAATGAGTACTGGATATCATTTCATTAAACTGGGGATTGTTACAATTTATTCCTCCTTTCACAGTCCAAGTATACAGTTTTGATGGCCTTTCTTCTATAAGTGTGTAATAATTTTCTGGAGGTTCAAAAACCAACACAGCAGCTACTATTGGTACGTGTACAGCGGCATTACCCATTCTGGAAGCATCTCCATGGTTGTTGTATGCCAGAATTCTTAGAGTATACTCGCATCTTATACCATTAGCTGACTGGTTCAAGTAGATCGCACCAGTTGTAGAGTTGATGGCAAATAATTCATCGACATTTCCACAAGAGGTTCCAACACCTCTGACGCGAGTGATCCCGTACAGAACGATACCAAATATTCCCTCATCATCATCCGTTGCATTTACACTACCAATGGGTACATCACTGGGAGTAGTATCTGCTACATTTTTAAAATTATACTGAGTATAAGAGAACACAGGTGCATTATCATTTATATCTTCAACAGTGACGGTGACCTCAGTTGAACTAGTTTTTGGTGGAGTGCCCCGGTCTGTGGCAGTGAGTGTAATGTTAAGTTGCCTGTACATTTCAAAGTCAATATTTTCATTGCTTGCCTGCAGTTGCACTGTTACTAGTCCACCAACTTGACTTGTGACGAGATGAAAGAACCTTTCGTCCATTCCACCCAGCACTACACTATCAACTGTACCGTTATCGCCATTATCAGGATCCTTCACTGTGAACACCTGTACAATACTATTAACATTTGTATTCTCTTTGACTGAAATTCCTGTCAAGTTAGAAAATTCCGGCGCGTTGTCATTGACATCTGCGATGGCAATCTGAATTCTACGCGTACTATTGTTTCCATCGTTTGTAAGATATGCCACAGTGCAACTCAGCCAGCCAAAATCATCTACATTGTTCGCAATGATACGCGACTCGCGATCAATTCCTTTTGTCGTTCTAATCGAGCCACTTTCGTCTATCGTAAAGATCTCCTGACATGGTGGTGACCCGCCTTCAAACCTGAAAGGTTTTAAGAAATAAACCAACTACCTTCGTGTATGTATTAAAGGCTGTGAGCCGAAATTTCAAGTAACTCACCTAAACCTGCTTCCGACAGCTGTTATGCTCCCGACATCAACCGTTTCGACGCTTTCGGTGATAGTAAACTGTGCTTGTGCTTTGGTAGTCTCACATATTAGTAGCAACGTTACTACCACTCCAACGAAACTGATAACCATTCTTCCCATGACGAGTAGTGGCCGGGTCTTGATTTTAGACTTCTTACAACTCCCTGCTCTTGCTGCGCGATTTACTATCTACTTTGGTAGCTCGATGTATACATGGACGCAACAGCTGACCCTTTGAAAGCACAAATATAAGCGTGAAATGACAGGAATGAGTCTGTATAATTTGTGGTGATGATCAAATTAACTGACATCGGAAGTTACTATGGAGTATACACATACGTCATAATTTATTTATTTCGTGCGGCGCTTGCTAGTAATAAAACTTTTATAGGGCGCTTATTGTTGTTTTCAGGCCGAATAGCACAATAGAAACCGTATGACTTCCTAAGAGTAAGTACAAGTTAAATGCAAATGCAACACAATTATCCGGCTAGCACATGATGTAGATAATTCTTTTTTAAGTGATGTAGAGATATGGCATGATGTAGCAATTAAGTTACCGGTATAACAATCCCTAGATTATTATACTGAAACCATAATTATATACCCGAATATGTCTTGTAATTCATAATTATAAATCTTTTAGTTAATTCGAAATAGACCTAAATCAAATCTAATAGATCCAAAATGGAGATTTCGCGTTTGCCAATAGTATGGTTGTTGCTGTCTAGTCTGGTAGTAATCTGGGACAGTTGCTTTGTGCTGTTCCGTCCGCATTCGCTACCGGGTGGAAGCCTTCATCACTTCTTTACTCCATGTTAGTTTCCCGGAGAATATGTAGATATTTCAGCTCCGTATTCAAGATGAGAATTGTATTTGTACTGCACCATAGATAATATATCGTGTGGGGTATTTACGACTACACTAAGGGATTTGATAGTGTGGTATGGTGATTTTATGAATTTTTCAGGCGCCTAAAAATGATCAGGAAAAATAGCATAAATTTGTTTAGATTTGCTTGCATACACATGTACACACACACGTTTACATACATATACTAACTCAGACATGCAATATTCGCCGTCGTCACCAGGGTAAGGTCAGCTGCAAAAAACTACTTGACCTTTACTTGATATCAAAGTTATTGGTTGCATAATTATAACCATTTACAATGTTGTTTCTGATTTGCCTTGTATTGTTTATAGTTGTTAAGGATGACTGTTTAGAATAGTCACACACCTTCAATTAAAGACCATTGTATAACTTGTCATATTTAGGGCTCAAACAAATACCGTATAGCATAAAATTTTGATGGTTAAAAAATTGACGAATTTGACAAAAATTTGTCCATTCGTCAAACTAAATCCTACAGAAAACTGATGCTGCTATACTTTTGCTTTGCATTGCACATTAAATATAGAAATTGAGGCTTGAAACAGCTTTCGTCAATGTTTTTTTGTCAAATGCAAAAAGTTGATAATTTATCAAAAATTTAGCTCGTCAAAATTTTATACTGTACGTATACGGTAGTCATTTTAATATTCGAATATTCATCATTAAGTTGTTATGATCATTTCTTAGATATTGTACACACTGGTGAGACAAAACAACAATTCAAATACCTAAAATTGTATTCAAATATTTCCAAATATGAACATTTGCCGAATAGTCGTTTGGGTCCTAGTCATTTTAAGGCATAACCCAAGCCATAGAGGTCTCTGTAAAGAGCCAAAAAGTAAAAACATTCATTTTAGTTGTAATCACCCGAGTCCTAACATGGGAGAATGGCCAGTAACAAGCAAAACACTGTCTCTAGGTGTTGAGTATTAATAATTAATGTTTGCAGATTCTCTTTACATCCAAGTTGATAAGCCTTATGGAGATATGGAGGATGAGTTCATATGGGCACAATCATGGTACAGTGAACAATTTTCACTGTACTATTGTGTATCTACTGATTTATTGCCATCGTTAGGTTGAACTTGGTTGAGGTTTTCCTTGCATTTGTTACCATATTTCTGGTCAGTTGTGTGTGTGCGTGTGTTTGTGTGCATGTGTGTGTGTGTGTGTGTGTGTTTGTATGCATGTGTGTGTGTGTTTGTATGCATGTGTGTGTGTGTGCGTGTGTTTGTGTGTGTGTTTGTGTGTGTATATATGTGTGTGTATATATGTGTGTGTATATATGTGTGTGTGTGTTCGTGTGTGTCTCTCTGTGTGTGTGTGCACGCATGTACTGTACTGTATCGTACTGCCTATTTGTTTTAACGAGTTGGCAAAGATACGTATAATACCATAAATTATGTCTTCTATAATTATTTGTTTGACCTCATCTTATTCATGCATATAATCGTGTGCCCCTTGTTCAAAGTATCTAAATTATAATAGACATCATGTATGTGTTTAAGTTATAAAACTTAGAAATATGGGATATCATGCTCTTTGCCGTGATACTTTGTTTCAGACGCTTTTGAGGAGTCCTCATGCATTGTTGACTGGTCTCATAGTCAGCGTGATGACATTCTGGAAGACGATGCTCTACATGATACAGTACTTTGACATCTGTGCGGGCGGTCATCGGATGGAGCATGTGGATACCCAGACCATGATGATGTACTTTGTACTGCCTAGTGGAACTTGGCTGGTGTTTCCCTTCATAATGATTCTTTATTATAGCAAAAAGCTGTCCCTACTTCTTAGTCAAAAATCACAATCAAAGAGGGACTAATATTACTGTTAGTTTTTAGGTTACAAATTTTGTTTAAATAATTTATTTGCATACATGTTTGAATACATGCACTCTAAATGATTTTGTTGTTGAACTATCACACTTGTGTGAGTGGCTTGGCATTGTAGTAGCACTAGGTTAAGGCCTTATTGTTAGAAAGCATCTATGAAAGTCAATACAACTATTAAACACCTATTCATGCATGCATGCATGCAGACACACATACACACAGACCGGACACACACTGGCACTGACTCTCACAGCAAAACTTTCTAATATAACAAACATACTAGGCGTTATGATGTGTTACTGCTTGAATCTTGGAGCACCCATAGTTTTGGGAGCCTACCCACTAGCCTTGTATATGGTAGCAGTCAGTATATTTTGCTTACCCAGTATCTGTGGAGCTAAAAACATTTATCCAGTGTCACAGTTGATAAATTTATAACAATCACTTTGAGTCATGATTGTCTACGAAGAGCGTGCAAGCTATGTTGCTTCAGTTGCAAATCAACCTTGTAATATGCATGGGTGTGTGCTTTAAAAGATAGCTATATAGAAAAAATTACATGCATGCATGGTTTAGATAAGCTTGTGTTTCTATAAAAACTTTCCCTTAAACCACAAGCCCAATTCCTTAAATTCCTTGCATAGTTATATGAACATGGATATAATTTATATCACAGACAATAGAAAATACTTCAGTTTGACTAAGTTGTCCCTCTAACTAATTTACTTTTCAGTGGCTAACTCTGCCTTTGAGATGTATTTGGACAACAGAGGTTTTTTCTGTTTTGGAGTTAGAACATCCAGGCTTTGCCTTCTGTATGCCCTATCCCATATAACTATCACTTGTTTCTTTGGACTCCAGTACATGTCCTTCCTCTTCAGTATAGAGACCTGTTGTAAATAATTTTTATTATAATGATTGATTATATCCACATAGCTAGCTATATGATGCGTGGAAATTGTTGCTACCCAGTGTGCCACATGGTTGTGTAAGCAGCTACGATTTGTTGATTTTGCATCAAGGTGCTATCCCACACATTGGTTGTTCATTACATCTGCTGGCCTGGGGACCACATGCTTTTTGCAGCACTTGGCTGTTACATGCATGGCATGGTGTGGCTAAGCTAAACTAAGTGTGCCTTCATTTACCAGTGTGTGTGTGATAACTTAGTTGACTGTTTTATTAGGGTGTTTTAATAGCCTAAGCTGAGTTTAATGTGGGGGGCCTCTGTATCCTGCATGTGGTCCTGTGCAGCAAACTACCCCTGAGCAATGATGGCATTATAGTGTAATCTTAACATGGTAAGTAGTGAGCTACTTCAGCTAATCTTCATACCCTAGTTACAATAATTATATACTTCTGATATTTTGAAGAGCCCCTTTAGTAATAATGGTGGTCTCATAGTACCAACACACATTGTGCATGTAGATGCTGATCAGTTGAAACACATGGAGACCTAGACTTACAATCATCCCTAATGGAACTTGGATGTTGTTTCCCTTTACTTCATTGTATGATTTTACATCAAACAGTAATCGAAAGTGTCGTTACTTGTCAGTCAAGTCAAGAGGGACTAATATAGTTTTTGTAAAAACACTGTTATTCTGGGTTACAAATTTAACTATAGGTTTTTATTTACATACAAATGTTTAAATACATGCACACATTATGAATAAAAATAGCTATACAATTCGCACATCTCTATCGTAATAAGGTTCTTGTTGGAGTCTTTCTCTACTGAATACCACTGAACTGGCTGTTATGCTTGCATCGTCCCCAGTTGAGGAATCTTGCCGTTGCAGTATCTTGTTGATTTTCTGAAATTTGCTTCCATACTCTGCCAGATGGCTGAAGGATTGAAGCGAGATTGTTTCATCATCATCTTCTTCCATATTCATGTTGTAAAGGGATCCCAGTGACCCCAGAGGGTCAAAGTCTCCTTCATCTGCGTAATGTTTTAGTTCATCATAATTTGTGTTCTCTATCTCTTGGTTTGCTGCAGTTATTTTTTGAGCTATGAAATTGCTGAATTCATTTAATTTTGTATTATCGTTTGCTGTAACATCTGCAGGAGTGGCAGCAGCACCAGCAGGAGTGTGCTGTTGTGTTTCTGTGTTCTTATTGGTTAAAATGGTAGACATCTGCTGCACTGGCTGTTGCCGCCACTGTACCGGTTGTTCATACCTCCTTGGTGACTGATTGTTATCTAGCAGGCGAGTTACGCTTGAGTCCAGAGCAGATGCAGATGATGCTCCTTGCTGTTCATGTAGTGTTGGTAGGTTTGGTTCATTGGTTGTGACATCTAGCAAAGACGCGGCACTCATGGTATACGCATCGCTCAGCTGACTCCCAGAAGGTTCATGATGATGTTCCGGTGTTCTCTTCACTACACCATTTCTTACTGGAGAGTGTAGTTGCATTGCCTCTTGTAAATCAGTAAATGGTCTTTCAAGGCTACGGAGTTCATGGAAACTAAATTCGTCATTGTCCGATTCTCCACCCCCATCCATACGATAAGGTCGTACATTCTCTGATGATGTAGAACGAGAATGCACTCTTCTGTGACTCTCAATGGATATGTTAGTTCCGATCACAAACTTTCCTCTCCTCGAGATACAATAGTGATTCAACAGTTTCCCACCAACCACCATAATGATAGATAAAAACAGTATAAACAGCAGACATATTACAATAGCAACGTGAAACAACACACTATTTTCTTCTTCCTGAAAAGAGAGAGGAGCAGTTTCTTCTATGTCTGGGCAGGAATGGACGATTCCGTTTGATGGGATAACAGAGGCAAATATTTCATGATCAATATTACTGAATGGCACTGTGTAACCATTGAACTGAAGTCCCCACAGGCAACCATCAAATCCATTTACGACCACATTCTCAGTTGATGGGGTGCCACCTACAAACATGCCACTAGGGTCGATATCAAGAACCTGGCTATCCCCCGAGGCTATGGCATTTGCTACAAGCCTGTAGTCAAGCATTAACTGAGCTTGTTTTCCTATCAGTGTGACAGTGACATCATGAAATTGGTTGTCAAATAAGTTTTCATACACTGTAACTTTCATTTCTCCACTACCAAGATCATATGAAAATTGAAGGCCATCTTCAATAACCTATATTTGAATTTAACAAGTACAGTAGTACACAGCACTATAATTTATGCTCACTTGTAGCACTGCATATTCATTCTGTCCCCTCATTTCTACAATGGTTCCACTGTTTTTGTTCGTCCTAAAGGCCACTGATATTTCTAGCTCAAGGAATGACCGTGAACCCGTTTGCCTGCGAAACATCCCACCAGTTCCATCAATTGTGGCTTCTCTTTTCAGCTCATATTGAACATAACTGTTGCCAGAAAATGATGCTGAAGGGGCTTCTGTGGATGTTGAGACAAATGCAATAAGATTGTGCCCACCACACAATAGCAAATACTCTAATATAACACACAGTTATATATAAGCATACATAACACACAGATACAGACAGATAGACAGTGTGCACACACACACACACGCACGCACGCACGCACGCACACGCACACACACACACACACACTGCTAGTAAAACAACACACAACCATCACAGTTACATTGCACAGACCTTCTTCACATAATTCTCCACTGAATCGTACAGGACAACGACACTGGAATGAGTCTCCTAATCCAATACATGTCGCACCATTTGAACAAAGAGATGACTGACATGGCACATCCAACAAAGCACAAGTACGCACATCCATGCCATTCTGCTCAATGGGGTTGTGGAAGTCTACAAAGTTGTCGTCCACCCTAACATTTCTTAGACACCCGGTGAATGCAGCAAAAGTTTGATTAATGTCATATCCAAGGCTAGCAGGTAGACCTCCTAAAATGATGGGCGCTCCAACATCCAATGCACTGTTAAAATTACATAATTTAAATTTCCATATCATCAATAATGGCAGTTAGCAGACATGTTTAGCTAATAAAATAACTCCTACTGAATAGGCATAGGACATAAGGGAGACTACATCCAGTTTACACCATCACTTATAGTCACTTTGCCACAAAAATGTTTCCCATAATTTATAAGGCACCTATGCCTATATATATACTGGTGAAGAGAAAACACTTTCCTAGAAACCAAAGAACCATCTATATTTGGTACACATCAAGAAACTGTCACTTAGCAAAGATAGTTTATGGTAACACCTTGTTGCTTTGGTATGAACAGTTGTTGGGTCAACTCGCTTTACTGCCTCACCGTCTCACTGATACTAAGGTAGCTATTATGTGTCAAATTGTATAGAACATTTAAATCATGGTACAAGGCATCACTTCCTGCACACTACACAGGTTTCTTGATCAACTAGATTTATTATTTAGATAACCAAGTACTTATAATGATTTACTAAGGGGAATCCCTATTTTATAAGTTAGGTATGTGTGAGTACAGAAACTGGATGGAAAGATTCTGAAATCCACAATTACCCAATAAGCTCATTTTTTGATGTCAGTAGCCACCATAGATCAAATAGACATCTGAAATTTTGTACCAGGATGACTGTATAAGAAGGTATAGTTCATTTTGATGTTAATGAAGCTCCCAGTACTGTAACAGGTGTATAGCCTTTCTTTCAGATCCCCAGTAGAATTTCTAACCTTAAAGGTACAGACGTTTTCTCATTGGAAATGTACAGAAGCAGCTGTTCATAATTTGTCTCTACATATGCGCATACAGTTATAGTATCCCCTATTTTAAGGCCTACAAAAGCACATTTATTCCAGCTTCTGAGGCATTTGGTAGGCTTCCCGCTAATATAATTCATAATACAAACATTATAGTACGATTTTTAAAGAAAACGAAGTATGCCGTGCGTAATGCAAACAGACAATGTAGAAGTCGCCATTGATATTATGACAACATTTTATGAGTATGTTCTATCATTTAAGATAACAAATATTATTATAAATGTGGCTTACTGGAAGGTATCAACAACATCTGTGCTATCAACCTTACACTCCAGCACTGGATCAGAGGAAGATGGAAGAGGGCCACCATCCAAAGGCTGAGACACAACAGAGCAGCCATCAGTTCTCAATGTAAAATACTATAAAATGGTAAAATAAAATATTACTGACATAAATTCATAGGATAATACTTACGGTTGAGTTGTGCTGGATATCAATTTCATGCCATACACCATCATTCAGTGTGACAGCTGAAGATAGCAAAGTTAAGGTTCCTCCATAGGACATGGTCAGTTGTAGCATAGTGTTAACCAATTGTACAATCAATACATCGCGATATTCATTATCAAACCGTCCTGTATATAACAAGAGACCATCGGTGCTCAAAGTAACAAACTCTAAATGAATATTGCCAGTCAATTGTTGTTGTAAAGCAGAAGAGAACACTGCGTATGAAGAGGAGGTACCTGCAAAACTGGCCCGAGTTCCTTCACACCTCGGACCATCTAAACCAGATGGACAGACGCAATAAAAACCAGGATATTGAGGAATACATGTTCCACCGTTTAAACATGTCGATGAATTGCAGTCATCTGTGACACACAATAGCAAGTTATCTCTAATGATACATTGTTCATTAACAGAACAGGGGTTTTCTTGGCATGACAACGGTTCATCAGTTGTTCCTTTGTCTTCCATGGCATAGAGAAAGGTCTCACATTGTTCACCAGTATAGCCTGAGGGACAATTGCAGTTAAAACCGGCGTCATTTCCTACTGGGATACAAGTCGCCCCGTGTTGGCAAGGATTTTGAAAACAGCCACCATTATTTGTGTCAGTAGGATTCCCACAATCACTACCGGTGAAATCCATGGGACAAGTACACGTGTACCCTGCATGGCTGAATGTGCAATTTCCTCTTTGGCAGGGTTTATCATCTGCACAGATATCAACAATGTCCAGTGGTATTTCACACCTGTCACCAACAAATGAGGAAGGGCAGGCACACTTCAGACCATTACTAGTGACGGCACATGACCCATCATTGGTACAGTTAAGAGATTCACACTCCACTGGCATACATCCGTCACCATCAAATACTGTACCTTGAGGACAGGAGCACACATAGCCACCCAAAGTATTAGAACAGTTGGCATACTGAGGACACGGAGTTGAATGACAGAAATCAAACATGCCATCTTCACAAGTATCCCCCGAGTAACCTGGTAGGCAGTTACACTGGTATTGATGTGTACGATACACACCCAGTAGAATAACTGATAATCCACTAACTAGTAAATTTTGATCAGAAAATCTGACAACATTAGAACATTCTCCTCTACCACCACACGGCTCACTAGCACACAAATCTCCACGTTCTGTAAATATTTCTACTCCGGCTTCAAGCATGATCTCGGCTCTAAATTTATGTAAAAGGTGTTCAACAGTTTTCCTCGGTAGAAAGTTGTTTGATGATGTTTGAATGGCAAGTTGTACATCAAGCCAACCGGTCCTGTCTGCTGAAGGTTGGAGACCAAACAAGTGAACCATGTCGATGTCTATCCCCAGCCTTGAAGCAACTGCTTGTCGAACCCTTATATAATTTTCATGAGCAAAGGTGGCATCATTGGCTTCAATCAACTGTAAAAGTACAGCCTCCTGTAACATGGCTTCACTCACATCCATAACTACTATTCTGACTGTAGAGGTCGCAGAAGACCCACTAGTATCCTGGACCATAACAGATAGGATATATTCTCCAGCACTGGGTGGGTTGTTGGGATAGAATATTATGCCATTGTTTATGGTGAAAACATCACTGGGACCACTCAGTACCCTGTAGCTAAAAGAGTTATCAATGTCCGGATCTTCTATATACACTCTCCCCAGCACCTGGGGGAATGCATTGTCTTGGTAACGGTAGATGAATACATAAGTTTGAGCATTAGACGGTCGAGTGTCATCAACATCAATGATATCGACTGTAACATAAGTGGTACCAGTTAGTGAAGGAGATATGTTGTCTTCAGCTGTTATTACCAATACATAGCTGGATTGTTCCTCTCGATCAAACACAACATTTGCCAGCAGCACACCACTGGTTATACCTAGTGTAAACTGGTCACCCTCATTGCCAGATATAATGCAATAGCTTATGTTAGTAACAGAGTCAGCATCTTCCGCTACTAGTGTCAAAATAGGTGTTTGATCAACTGCTGAGTTTTCTCTTATGGTTGCTGTTGCATTGACCGGTGTAAATCGTGGTGAGTTATCATTTATATCAGTAACACTTATTACAACACGAACGGTACCTGTATTCCGTCCCAACCCCATGTCAGTGGCCATCACGGTTAAGTCAAACTCCCTACGAGTCTCATAATCCAAACTACTTGCAATAAAAATTTCTCCTGTAGTGGCATTGATACTAACCTGTGGACTCCTGGCAGCCTCTAGGATAGAGTATTCTATGGCGGCATTTATGCCAGAGTCAAGATCTGTAGCATTTACTGTAGTAATGATATGAGGAACGGTAGCATTTTCTTCAACCTGACAAGGACTACAATGTGTCGGTTGAAATATTGGACTATTATCATTGGCATCTAAGACAGTTATTTCAATAAGTGTTGTATCCGTCAGAGGAGGAGAACCTCCGTCTGATGCTTGAAGAGTGATACTGTAATTTTTCGTTATCTCATAGTTTAAAGCTCTGAATACAAGCAGTCTTCCTGTGTATCTGTCCACTATAAACTGTTGTATGTTGTTCCCCATTAGCACGTAGGTTAAGTTAGCATTGGCTCCTTCATCCATGTCCACTGCCGTTATTTGAACCACTACAGAATTGAGTGGTATATCTTCAGATATTTCTATTTGATATAAACTTTGTGAGAATTCAGGTCGGTTGTCGTTTATATCTGTTACCTGAACATGTACGGTGACATTTGTAGCTAAACTGGGTGTGCCCATGTCCCTAGCCTCAATGGTAAGGGTGTAAGATGGCTGTTGTTCCCTATCTAATACAGCTATGGCATACACCACTCCAGTCTCTCTAACCACTGAAAAATTCTGATCACCGAATAGCGTATAAAATACCTGTCCATTGCGCAAGTCATCCCTATCTGTGGCCATGACACGTACAACATTATCACCTCCTGAACTGTGCTCTACTACAGTACCAGTGTAACTGGTGTTTGAGAAAACTGGGCGGTTATCATTTTCATCTAAAATAGTGACAACTAAGCTGGTCTGTCCTTCCCTTCCACCCGGATCGCTGGCTCGGATCATAACCTGTATGAAATCCATTGTACCCAATGCTTCATGGTCTGGCGGTACAGTAAAAGACATTTGACCCGTGGACGGATCAATAGTAAAGTTGTTGCTAAGTGAGCCTTGTATTAAATTGTAGGTAATCATGGTGTCCCCTCCAATGTCAGGGTCCGTTGCTGTGAGCTGAGTAAATGTCTGACCTACGGGATAATTCTCCTCAACCTCAAAATTATACTGGCTCATATTAAACACAGGCGCTTCATCATCAACATCCAGTATTGTCACTGATAAAGTAGCATTACCTGTGTGTGTGGCATCATCTGGATCCCTAGCGTCAGATGCTATGATGGTTAATTCCAAATGGTCTACGGTTTCTCGATCGAGTGATGGTGACGATGATAACCTAATTGCTCCTGTGGAAATATCAATGATAAATGTAGAAATGTCACTAAGAGAGTAAAATATCATGTTATTGGGGTCTGAATCTTCATCTGTAGCCGTGACAGTAATTACTTGACTGCCGGCTGTAGCGTTTTCAAACAGCTCAACATAGTATGTGGTGTTAGTAAAAACTGGTGGAGAGTCATTTTCGTCACGTATAAATATCAACACTGTAGCTGGGAACAAAGAATTCTGAGGAGGGGTGCCGAGGTCTTGAAGTTCTGCCATTAGTGTGTATGAAGTGGTGGCTTCATAATCCAGAGACCCGTTGACATGGAGAATTCCTGTTACTGGGTTAATGTAAAATGGATCATCGTTAGAAAGTAGCTGGTACCTAATCACTCCATTATCTCCTAAATCCCTGTCTTCCCCAGTGATGTTATTACGTCGAGGTAGAACAGGGGTCATGATCGGAGCATTCTCCAAAATAGAAAAAATATATGCAGAAGTGACAAATTCTGGTCTTTCGTTAATGTCTGTAACACGAATGTAAACTTCTACAAAACTGTTTAACTCTTCAAATGTTCCATCATTATACGTAACAGTGGCTCTTACTTGTAATGTATACTCATCTTCTTCTTCACGGTCCAGCGTTCTCCTCGTAACAATAGTCCCATTGTTACCAAAAATCATAAATTGGCTTGGCCGATTCAAAAATTCAAAGACCACGGTATTGTTAATAGCAGTTGCAATAACATCCAACACAAATGTATTACTCGGTTGCTCTTCTAGTACCGAGGCATTGTAAAAAGGCTCTGAGAAAATCGGAGGTGCTCTGTTTGCGTTTAGAATTGTAACGGACACTGAAGCAGATATACCGGCTAATGGAGGCATTCCCTGGTCAGTGACTGCGACTGAAAAATTGACAACCACGGGGCCAATCAATCTTAACCGAACACTAATTTCACTGGTGAGAGAATTAATGCGAAACTGAAGGGCGCTAAGTTCTGTCCCATCTGGTGGCACAATGGAATATGACAACGTACCGTTTTCACCAACATCACTGTCTTCTGCATTTACTCGTAAGAAAACACTATTAACAGGTAAGACCTCGGGTATTGCAATTTCATATGAAGACAGAGAGAACCGTGGGGCATTGTCATTCACATCACTTACAACCAGCCTGATGGTAGCTGCTCCACTCAAGCCCCCACCATCCACTGCAAAAACTAACAGTTCATAAAATGATCTTATCTCTCGGTCCAAACTCACAGCAGCAGAGATTTCACCTGTGATATTATTAATTGTAAAGAAGGGAGTAAAGCTGTCTTGAATTCTGTACAAGATGGCTGCATTGGATCCTCTATCACCATCTGTAGCTAGTATTGTAAAAAAGGGCTCTCCGACTCTAACATTTTCAGGCACATCGGTTTCATAGACTGCTTCAGTAAAAATTGGAAAGTGATTGTTTATGTCAGTCACCGACACATTAACACTAGCAGAACCACACATGAGGAATGGATCACATGCCGACACATTCAGTACATATTGCACGGGATCAGTATCATTGAAGGTGGAGTTTAGAGTCAACCGGCCTAAATCAGCATCTAGAATAAAGCGACCATCGTCACCACCACCACCAGCAATTATGGAGTATTGTACATCATCTCCATCTAGATCGATAGCCATGACAAATCCAACGATTTCTCCAGCTGCTTTGTCTTCTTCAACTGAAAAGGTGTAAACATCCTCTGAAAATTCAGGGCTGTTGTCATTGATGTTACCAACTGCAACTCTGACTTGTGCAGTTCCAGTTAGTGGAGGGGTACCTCCATCGATTGCCTCTATGGGAAAATTGTAAATACACAACTGATCCTGATGAAGATTGGAACAAACTAGTTCTCGGTCAAGAGCACCAGACAGAGAAACCAAACCTGTAAGCGGGTCAACACGAAACACACCTGCAGAATTACTGGGCAGCCGATAGTTTATTTCTCTGTTTACACCAGTGTCTATGTCCATTGCGGTGACTTGAGTAAGCATTGTGCCCACTGTAGCATTCTCCAACACACCAGCGACATATATGCCCTGAGTAAACATTGGTCTATTATCATTAGCATCAGTAACACTTATGACGAGGAAGGTGATAGTTGAAAGTGACACACCCATGTCTAGTGCTCGTAACTCCAGTCGATACTCCTGTACAGCCTCATAGTCCAGAGACATGTGAACGGTGACCTCACCAGAACCAGCTCCAATTGTAAATTGTGATAAATTATCTCCACCCTCGATTGTGTATGTGATGGATCCACTGGTGCCACTGCGTGACACAGCCGATACAGTGATAACCGGGGTACCTATCATCGCATCCTCCGATACATTTGCTGCATAAGTAAGAGGCGAGAAGAGTGGAGCTCTTGAGTCCATCACGTGTATTGAAACTACTGTCTCACTGGATAATGGCATCTCACCACCATCTTGAGCCTGCATGGTCAGTTGAATTGGGGAGGACAGTATTACTCCATTCAATGACATAACAGTGTGTATCTCCCCAGTAGTGGCATTAATAGAAAACAACCTTAAGCTTTGTGATGGTAAAGAATACACAATCTCTGCATTGCTTCCAGTGTCCAGATCAGTAGCGCTAACATGTGTGACAAAGCTTCCAACTGCTATACTGTCTTCTATAAAAGCAACATAGGGAGTGCTTTGAAATGCTGGACTGTTGTCATTTATGTCTAACACAACCACAGTAACATAACTGACCGCTAATCTTCTTGTAGACTCATCCACAGCTTGGACTGCAAGCTGATAAACAGACTGTAGTTCACGGTCAAGACTCTTGTTCAGCATGATGATACCAGAAGTCAAACTAATAGCAAATGCGTTATTTGTAACTGAGAGAGAAAAGTCAATTCCATTACTGTTTTTCATTCCAAAATTTAGTAACACAGGTGTATATAAATTAGTATTTAGGGAAGCATTCTCAAACACATCAATAGTATGAACATTTGGCTGGAACAGAAGCGTGCTGTCTGGACACTCTTGGGTCAACACAAAAACATCACAGGTGTCTTGTAGCCCTCCACCATCAGTGACCACAACCATAACATGATATAGCACTGACTGCATCAAGAAATTATTACTCACCATTATACTGCCTGATTGTGGGTTGATGCTAAAATGTTCAGAGCCGTTGCCTCCAGAAACGGAATACTGAAGCATTCCAAACTCACCATTATTTTTGTCCATTGCTACAACAAAAAGCACCCTGGACTCCACTAGCACTGGTGTGGCAAGAGAGACTGTGTAGGTGCTACTGGAAAAACTGGGTGGCTCATTGAGATCAAGCACATTAACTGTTACTGAGTGAGCAGCAGCCAGAGGAGGTGTGCCAGAATCATATATATACACTTGGAACCGTATCGACCAAAACAAATCCCTGTCCAGAGATCTACGCAGCATTAGCTGCCCTCCAGTGTCGATCATGAAATATTGTGTAGCAGGAAAATCATATATCCGTATGACGGAAATGTCGCCATTATTTCCACTGTCTCTATCAGTAATGTTCAACGTATACAGTGCAGTTGATACTGGAGAATTCTCTAGCACATCCAGAATAAGAATTGGAGGATTTAATTGCGGTGAATTATCATTCTCATCTTCGACAGTAATTGTTAACGGTACATTTCTGGGTGGACCACCTTTTGTGTGGACAGCAGTTATTACAAGTGTGTACCGCTCAACTTGTTCACGGTCCAACATGATTGTGGAGAAGACAACACCAGATGAAGGATCTACAATAAAATGACCCAGTTCATTCCCTGAAGTGATGTTAAATTTCACTGGTCCTTCTCCGCTACATTTATTGATACTGGCCACAGGAGTAAAAGCAAACAGATTTTCCCTTACGGTGACTGTCTGAGTTAGGTTACACAACTGAGGTGGCTCGTCAGGTGCATCACTTACCATAACAGTTATCACTACAGTTGAAGAGGACACCACATCACTAGCACTAACATTGAATGAATGACGGCTGGAATCTTCATAATCCAGTGAAGAAGTTAGAGTCACATCTCCTGTTATCCTATTCACATTGAAATAACTAGTAGAGGTTGATTGATAACTGATTATTCCATTGGTGCCTTGATCCAAGTCAAATGCATTCACAGTCAATATGACTGTTCCAATGGCAGTGTCTTCTGCAACAGTAAAGGTATAAGAACTCCGACTGAAGGTAGGAATAAAATCATTTTCATCCATCACTGTCATGATGACCATTGCTCGATCAAAACTGCTGCCATCACTCGCCTCCACGATCAACTCGTGCACTGCCAGCAGCTCCCTGTCTAGCGACTGTGCTGTTAGTAACTGCCCAGTGGAATTTATTTCAAAGATGGTGGCACTAAGGGAAGCCCTTCCTTGTATTATTGAGTATGCAATGGTATCATTGTCCAAATCAATGGCATTAATAATACCGACCATATAACCAATATCAACTGACTCACTGACTGTAAACTGGTAAACAGTTTGGTTGAAGTGAGGAACATTATCATTCACATCATCAACTGTTATGGACAGTGTTAGTATACCACGAGCCTGACCACCATCGCGAGCCTCTATCAGAAGAACATATGAAGACTGTTGTTCCCTATCCAGTGGAGCTGCCAAGTACACCTCGCCTGAATTAGGATGCATAGTGAAATGTGATGGTGTTTCTATAAAGCCATACATCAGCAGACTGCTACCTGTAGCATTCACATCATAGATGACTGTTGCTACTGGAGTGTCTTCTCGAATATTTATTGAAGCAGAAGGCGGAGTAATTGTTAAACTCGGTTGAGGCGTAGGAAGCACCACATTAATCATCAGTGTTATATTTCTAACTGAGTCCAAAGGAGGCTGGGCCACATTTTGTGCTGTTACATCTATTGTGAAAATGTCTCCACCATTTAGCGTAGCTCCAGTTCTCATAATTGCACCAGTAGTGGCATTGACAAAGAAATAATCATTACTGGAACTTGTGTATCTCACTTCTCTGTTACTAGAGCTATCTTGGTCAGAAACAAACAATCTCATCACTTCTCTTTCTAGTGAGAAATTATTAAACACATTGATACTATTGATACCAGCTGGTTGTAATTGTGGCCTGCGATCATTCACATCTTCAACCATGACCACCAATAGTGTGGTGGTACTACGTGAACCATCATCAGTAGCCTGGATCAACATTCGGGCCTCTGAGGAGCTCTCATAGTCGAGGGGATCAGATAAAATACTCACTTCGCCTGTAGTGGAGTTCACTGCGAACTGGCCCCCTGCGTTTTCACTGATGATACTGATACTGTAACGTACCCTCCCATTCCTTCCAATGTCTTTGTCTTCAGCCACCACACAAGCTACTATTGTGTCAATTGTCAGCGATTCTCTAAGAGTTGAGTAATGCACTGGTGAAGAAAACCACGGAGAATGGTTAAGCTCAGATACATCAACAATAAACTCCTTTGTCTCAATCAAGCCATTAATATCTTCTACTGTGGTTGTTAAAATGTAAGCAGAACTAGGAAGCAGCGATAGCGGATGGAGAAGACTGGATAGCTCGCCAGTGTCACTCAACGCAAACACGCCAAATCCTGTGCCCCCATCAATGTAATACTGAAATGGCAACACACCAACAGCTCGTAAAGTGGCAAAAGATGCACCAGCTGTAACATCCTCATTAACCTGAATGACTAAGTTGGAGTCGGGGTCAAATGATGGTGGGAGGTGATCAACAGCAGCTGGAAGCACTTGTATGTCAACTTGAGTTTCACCAGTTGACAATGCTCCATCCCTGCTAGCACGTACAGTCAAGATATACTCAGGCGTCACTGAATAATTTAGGGATGACCTCAAATACAACACTCCAGTAGTGGGAATTACACCCCACGTATTTGTATCCCCACTAATAATGCTGTATACAACATTACCGAGGTTCGCTGGATTGTAGCCTTCTGCATGTATCCACAGCACTGAGGAGTTCACTCGTGTATCCTCTAACACCTGGATGAAATAAGGGGATATGAAAAGAGGACCTGCAACTGATGTTGCTGTGATTTCCACATGGACAAGTACTGAAGATGTGAGTTGAGGGCTGCCCATGTCGGTGGCTGTTATTTCAAGTTGATGAAATGGAAACTCATTTCTATCAAGAGACCTACGCAATTGTATGGCTCCAGATGTTCGATGAATTTCAAAAGTACTGTCAGAAACTTGATGTTCCATTAGTGAATATTCTACTCCACTACCTTGATCACTATCAACAGCTGATATGCTAAACACTGGCACTCCTGTGGCAGATGACTCCGGGACAACAAATGAGTATGAAGTATTTTCAAACTGAGGTGGCATTTCATTGTTATCCCTAATACGCAGAGTTAGCATTAGTATCTCCGATGATTGTGAAGGTGATCCTCTATCTGTTGCTCTGATCTGCAGCTGGTAGCCTCCAGCTGGGGCACTCTCGTAGTCCAGTGACCGGGACACTGTAATTGAACCACTAACTGGGTCCAGTGCAAATGGTGATTCAACAGGTTGTACTACAAAGACAATCTCTCCATTTAAACCAGTGTCATCATCACGAGCACTCAATTGTATTATTGTGTTACCCACAGCAGTGTCCTCTGGGATCATCATTTGAGCTGGGTTGTTACCATCAAATTGTGGCGAGTTATCATTTCTGTCTAAAACTTCAATTGATACAACAACAGAGCCATTCAGTTGTGGGTTCATACCACCATCAGTAGCAACTGCTGTCAGACGGTAGTTAGCAGCTTCTTCGTGATCCAGAGCAGAAGTGGTGGAAATAACACCTCCTGACCGGCTAATGGTAAAGCGACCCATGTTGTCAACCAAAGAATATACTATTACACCAGCACTACCAGGATCCCGATCGACAGCTGTGAGACGTACAACTTCAGTACCAACCATGATGTCTTCAAAAATGGTTACACTATAACTGGGTGATAAAAATGTTGGTGTCTCATCATTTGTTTCCATCACATTTATGGATATGCTTTGGACAACTGAGTTTGGGTTTGGACTTTGGTCATAAGCAAGCACTGTAAGTTGGTATGACGCCGCCTGTGTCAAGGTTTCTCTATCCAACATTTGATTAACGACTAGATTACCATCATTTTGTATAGAGAAGAGATGCTGAGGGTCACCACTTGCAATACAAAAGCTCTGCTGACCATACACTCCCGGATCATCATCACTTATTGTCAAGGTGTGAATAGTGTAGCCAATGGGCCGAGCTTCTAATACTGTGATAGACGTAGCACTGCTGGTGAATGTCGCAGCACTATTGGTATTCCCAAGTAACGTCACTGTCAACATTAATTGATCTGTCAAGGTACTCTGTTCACCATCTGTAGCTGTAATAACCAAATTATGCTGAGCATCTGAGTTGATTAATGGACTTGAAACACTCACAAATCCAGTAATTAAATCTATTTCAAAATTTGAACTTCCAGAAAGAGAATAACGAGTGACGGCTAAGCTGCCCTTATCTTGGTCAACGGCCACAGCTTGAAATATGGTAGAACCAACTGGAGTGTTTCTATATACCTCTATCATTACTGCAGGTTGTACAAATCTTGGTGGATTGTTATTAACGTCAAGAATATTGATAGTTGCTGAGCATATCTCAAAATTATTACTGCTATTGATTGTCCTCAAATTAAGTGGAATAGATGTGTGTTCAGTAAGAATTGATTCTGACCTTCTGAAACGAAGAATGCTTCCATCAATATAAAAGTTGTTTGAAAATTCATTTTGTATTAGAGAATATTGTGTGGATGGCAGAACAGTGATTGCACTTTCAGTGGTCGCTTCCTCACTAAGTGACAAATTAAAATGGCACAATTCTGTAGAGACCGGATGAGTGTAGGTAACTGAACCAAACTGCATAGTGGGGTTATATACAGAAACTTGCAGACTCATTGATGCAGAACGTGACGGAAGGCCATTATCTGCAGCCACTATCACCAAGTTGTAATCAGTTCCAGAAAGGCTTAGTGTAGATGCCAGAGTGACAAGACCAGTATTCTCATTAATGTTGAACCTATTGTGAGCAGGCACAATAGCATAAGACAGTCCATCTCCATCTGGATCAAATGCAATGGCTTGAAATAAACGTGTCCCCACTGGTGAATTGCTTGCTATAGTCCTGCGTTCTTCTGGTAAAAGGAATAAAGGTGATTGGTTAGGGGGTGGTGATACACTAATCTCCACTGTAGTACTAGCAGATTGTGTATTTTGTAAACGATCAACAGCTTGCACAGTGAAAGTGTACGGACTGTTGGTAGTAGAAAGAGGAGCCCGTAAGAACAGCTTTCCTGATGCTGGATCAAGTCTGAAAGTATTCCGGACATTGCTGCTTGTTCCAGTGCTAAAATTATAGTTGGTAAGTGCATTGTAGCCTGCGTCTGAATGTGTCGCAGCTAGAGATGCAACCATGCGTCCTACTTCCAGGTTTTCTGCAACAGTAAATTGTAGTGAAGATGATGTATAAGTGGGTGGAGAGTCATTAATGTCAATAACTATTATAGTCAAGTTAACTGGTACAGATTCGTGGACGCCATCACTGGCAACAATGCCCAGGTTATAAACAGCTTGTACCTCATGATCTAAACTGCTTCTTGTGAACACTACACCAGTGTTTTCATTGATGCCAAATGCATCCCGATTGTTACCACTTTGAATAGAAAACCGAATGTTGCTGCTACCTACATCTAGATCATAGGCAGTGACTGGTGGGCATTCTTGTCTGGAAGCATCTTCCTCTACTACCCAGCAGGGGCACTCAATGGGTGTTATGACGGGGGCATGATCATTGGTGTTGGTGATGGTGATGTCAAGGAGGGTCTCAGCCGATTGTGGATGCTCCTGGGCTTGGTCAACTGCTTTAACTGACACCCTTGCTGACTGAAACCATTCATAGTCCACTGCACCATTGTACTTGGGGGACAGGATGCCAGAGAGAGGATCAAGAGTAAACACATCTGGTTCAGCATATTGGATGTAATAGTGTACAGCTCCATTGCAGCCACCATCATCGTCTGATGCAGAAAAGATGAATATCACATCAGCTGATTCTGATACTGTAGTGGCTGTAACATTAGTTAAAAAATGTGGGGAATTATCATTAATATCTAGAACATCAATCAGAACTATTAATAGACTTGTTACCTCACCACTAAACATCACCTCAATTGTCAAATTGAACTGAGTCTCAGTCTCATAGTCAATATTACTTACAGTGGTTAGGTCACCTGCTGAGCTAATACTAAACCAGGTAGGTGTGTTGCCACTGATAATCCTGTAGGCTTCTACATCAGTTTGTAGTTCAACTCTTCCCACATAACTACCAATAGGGACTCCTTCAACAACCTCAAGAAGTAGGAAGCCAGACGGAAGAAGTTGATCTTGCCTAACAGGTACCTGAAGGGTAAGAACTGCTGTAGAAGTTAGCGGAGGGGCTCTGTTATCAACGGCTGTAAGGAGCACATCAATTGTGTTGGATGATATATCAGTAGAGCTTGTCAATGTGAGCTCAAATTGAAATGGTGACAATTGTCGTAATTCAAAACTTTCAGAAAACCTTCCAGACTTTGACAAACTGACACTTGTGGAATCACTATCACTGACAGATATACTTACAGCCACAGAGCTAGCAGTGAGAATCACTGGCATGGCTGGAAGTTGTATGAGTGGGGCCACCTCATTCATATCAACAACATTAATGGTGACATTAATTTCAGCTGAAAGACTTGGAATTCCAGAGTCATGAGCCACTACGGTGAGGGAATGTTCCATATCTGACTCGTAATCAAGGAGAGCCAAAATGTTAATGCTCCCTGTAATGCGATTGCACACAAATACATTGCTGGGATTTCTCAGTGTATAGCTAATTACAGCATTGTTGCCAGTGTCACTATCTACTGCAGAAACTTGTAACACTTGTGTGCCTAATAAGATTAGTTCACTGATGGAAACAACTTGATCTCTTGTACTAACAAAGGTCGGTGGGTTATCATTTATATCAACCAAATGAATCCTTACTTCTGTGGACACTCTGTGCAGTGTATATCCATCAAAAAAGGCCTCCACTGTCACTAGATAAAATTCTGCCTGTTCCCTGTCCAAGGGCTGTGTGGACACAATTTTTGGGTACTTGTAACATGTGATTTCTTCAACTACAATTTCAAACTGGTTGTTAGGTGATATTCGATACTGCAGGGATGAAATTGGGCCCAAGGATGAAACTGAAGCATAAAAATCACTGAGTCCACTGACTGTTGATCCATTTTGTTCTTCCACCAGGTAACCGGTGTAGGAAGGTTTAATAAAGGCGAGATCATGGGTGGTATAATTCGGCGACACATTTATAGTAACGCAAAGTCTTTGAAGATCTTGCTCGGCCGTGTTATTCACTACAACACAATGGTACGACGTTACTAACGAGCCAGAAATGCATGACACCTCCAGCGTTGATAAGTCTCTAACGATCGTAAGGGACCCACCAGCGGTCAATGAAAAAGCATCTTCTGGACAATCATATTGAGAATGCAGTAATGTATACGAGTTGGCTGCTGAAATGGTTTCAAACTGGTAAATTTCACTGCCTTCGCTAACAGACGTGCGTAAATTAATAGTCACGGCGGTGTGGCATATTCTTAACACTTGTAATATGATGAACCAAGTCACTAGCAATAACCTACACACTCTAAGAATAAACATATTTTTACCTGCTATCTGAACGTGAAGAAGTTTCGTCTCATAATCTCTCTGCTGGCCTCTTTCGACAATACACCAAGCAACGAACTGGAGGCGGGGTTTTAAGCTATTTAAAAAATTCTAATAAATATTTCGTATTTAAGGAAATCCCTTTTATTCGGTGGCATAAAATTCACTAGTGGCAAGGTGTATCGCATGGAAGATCTTAGTGAAGTTGCTTTTAACATGTGGAATCGGGATACACATAGGTAGCATATTGAAAAGGCCGGTATCGCCTCAGCAAAATTAGTCACGTGCGCAATGGGAAGTGCCAATTTATTGAAGAAAATGATATTCACGCACATAGTTGTAATAGTCCAGTTTGTAAATCACCACTATGGCTTGTGTGAAGCCTTACATGTTACATGGACATTACATAATGACATTTTTCAGACTGAGTATGTGGTGTAATGCATTATCCTAATAGGACACATGAATTTATGGAGTGCCTTTTATTGTGAGTGACACACAGAACAACCAAGATGCCTTGTGACATTGTTCACCACTTCAAAGGCTATTGTGACCATCGCTGTTCTTTTTCAGTCAATTGTTTATTAGTGTATATAGTATCAAAGACAAACATGTTTTTTTCTTATAGGCTTTCTCACCAAAAATGAAGTTATAGATTGTGTTTATCACAGAGATCAGAGGTGTTGTCACATATATGTAAAACCATATTTTATGTAGAGCTAACCACAAGAATGCACTGTTTTTTCCATGTTATCCCCATAAATGGGAGTACAGTCTGGTGATTCATTGCTTTTGTCAGAAATATCATCATGATTTCATAATTAACCAAATGCCAAATTTGATGTTTATGGGCAACAAAATAATGTATTCTGTAATGTTTGTTAATGTCTTTCCTCTATGCTTGGTGTTTGGTGCTGCCACAGTGGAGTGGCATATAGCTTGAAATTCCCTATTCTGTAGCTACCCCAAAAGGAGTGTTACGATTAGTCAATTACTGTGGGGTTGATCGGGAGGTTTCGATAGTGGTATTTAGCGATGGCTTCTATGGTTCCATTCAATGATCTACCTCCGTTGGATGAATTTCGGTTGAGTAGTGGGTATCCACGTATCGAGTTGATGGAGAAATCAGCCCAAGCTTTCGATAAAGCTGCTTCCGACTGCATGGTAAGTGTCTCATGGCTAGAAGACGTGCGCTTATAAGAATAAAGGCTGTAGACACGTGAGACAAACCTCGTTATTGGGTTGCCTTCTAATGGTTCACAGAAAAATTAAATAAGGGATTCACAAGCCCCTTTCTAGCTAAGCAATTTGTTGTTTCGGGTTCCAATGCATGACTTCTTCAATCTATCAGACAGTCATGCATGGTATTTGTACATTGTATGATCAATAAAATATACGCAATAAATAAGGTTGGTAATTTCTGTATGGGCAAGAGTTACTATAAGAAGAATGTTTATATTATCTTATATTATTAACTCTTGGTATGGTGTAGGGCTGCACCGATTCCAAATTTTACCGATACTTCAAGTACCAAGTACTGCTATTAATGTATTTACAAGTACAAGTACCGATATATGAAAGCACTCCACAGTCTGCGATCATAAGTTGTCATTTAACTAAAACACTTAAGAATATTTATAGAAATTCATTGTAATAGTACATAATAAGGTATCAACAACAGAATTGGCACCTGTATAACATGCTTTACCAATTCCGATACCACCAAAAAATGCTGGTATTGGTCCGATACCGATGCCAGTACTCGGTGCAGCCCTAGTATGGTGGTTATCATCAACTTATCAAAATCAAAGGTAACTGTGTATATGGGCTAGTTTCACATAAATAAGTTAATGTTCATAAATCTATGAACTTCCTTCACAACATGGTAACACTGCCTCGTTATAACGGTACTACCAAATTCACCTTGTGAGGTGCTGCCATGTACCACACACAATTATGACTTACCTATTTATATGTAGAGTGATCCACAATCATGGATGAAACTGATGCAATATGGTCCAGAAAATGGTGCCGAAACTTTTAGGAAGACATTAGCAAACTTTTTGTCTAGACAATACCAAAGCGAAGTCATACCGTACGTTAGTTCGTCTCTGCATATTAAATGACATGTTAATTCATACAGTGACGAGTTGTTTATTACCACTGGGGCATCCTTTGGTGTGACCCTAGTAAGCACTGCTTTATTTGAGGCAGGAGACATGGCATTTGTGGCAGATCCTACTTATTTCTTGGTTTATGATATGTTACAGATGGGAAAACTTAACCTCACTTGCGGTATGCACAAAATGGATTTACAACGGTTTATATTAAATTGCTCGTACATATTTCAACCAGTTTCTACAGATGAACATGGTATAATACCAGCAGCCCTGGAGGAGGCTATTGTTCAACAGAGCACTAAGCATGGTATTCGTCCACTGACAGAGAATAAGCCTTACCGAGGATTAATTTATCTCATCCCAACATTTGATAATCCAACCGGAAGATGTTTGTCAGATGGTTAGTATAAAAGTTGTAGTTTACAGTTTAGAAGTTGTATTTATATCTCTTTATCCGTACATTTGATTCTGAAATGTGACCAAGCTTGCTTTAAAGTAGGTCTTACCTGAACCATAACTTCCCTTGTGAATGAGGTAACAATACAAAATTTGCATCATTTACACTCCTATGCTTAGTCTCTGTTGTACCAAATTTATATATGTATAGTTTACCCACAGGCTGAGTAGTTATGTGTCTTCAAAGTCATGAATGATAAGATCCTTTTGGCAGACCTGGTCACAAATACTCTCTAATAGAACGTTCACTGCTTACCATGTGTTTTTATTCTGCTAGAACGTTGTAAGCAGATAATAGGCATAGCCAGGAAGCACAAACTTATGATACTCTGTGACGATGTTTATAATTTGGTCTACTTCACTGATAAACCGCCAAGAAGACTTTACTCATATGATATAAGGTTTCCTTCTGCGAAAACAGTTCTTATCTACACATCAAATTTTATGACTTCAAAGACACATAACCCATAGAATTGGTGAGCTATAGGTACCACAAGAGACTCTAAGCATGTGACTGTGAATGATGCAAATTTTGGATTGTCAGCTCATTCACAAGGGAAGTTATCATTACTGAATGTGTGTAATTGGATGTGAAGGATAAGATCTGTTTTCACAGGCTCGATCACAATTTTAGTATTTTACATTTACATTACCTCAAAAGGACTGATCCAGAATACATGGGTAATGTGGTATCCAACTGCTCCTTCTCTAAAATATTTTCTCCTGGAGTAAGGTTGGGATGGATAGAAGCTTCTTACAAGATTATACACTTGTTACAAGCATGTGGTATTGCTATGAGTGGTGGTGGCTTCAACCATCTCATGTCAATGATAATGAACAGCGCCATTTTATTGGGACACCTTGATACGATTGTGGAAGAAAACCGTGCTGTTGTAAAGGTAGTATAATATTAGTGTGCCTTAAATTGTGATACTCTTGGCTTAGTCACAGATGGAGGTGATGACGGAAATCCTCTTGGCAGAACTGCCTAAGGGAGTACAAGTGACTCAGTCACAGGTCAGCCAAATTAGCCAATCAAATTGTTAAATAATAAGTTAGCTGTGAAATTACTGGTTGCATGAAAACAGTGAAAACATGGTTACCTGAGAGAGTTGTAATTTGATAAAAGTTTAACACTTGCAAATTACAAATTTAACAATTGCAGAAGACTTAGTGGAGTTTGCCTATGAACAACAGTAACCATATGACTGATTTTTAAGTGACTGCTCTGTTAGAGATATTGACATAGTAACAAACCAGGGATATGATATATTTAAGCTGACTCAATAACATATCCTATAGAGATGCCATGATATATGAGATGTCGTGACCTAAAACTCCACGATATGATTTCACGTGGCTGAGCCAATCACATATTCACTATACTAACTAGATACATTAAGGTGTGATTTTCTGGGCAGTCATAACTACACACACAACCCAGCATAAGAAAAGTGTGTTCATATACACAAAAAACTGGCCACATTTTCTAGTGAAGTTTGTGATACATGCTACTCACAGTTCTTGTATAGCACATACAGAAAGGGAATATATGGACTACCGGTGTCATATAAGCCTAATTTTCTCATGCTTGTAGTTCCACTACTAAGCTTATGACAACACAACTGGGTAGACCTTTCAATATTTAGGACCTCTTTCTTCCACAGGGTGGATTTTACGTGTGGGTAACTCTTCCAGAAGACACAAGTGCTCAAGGTATGCAAGCAATGGCATGTTTTTTACCCAAAATGGGTAGGTATAAACACTGGACCAACCCGGGTAACCCAAGTAACCTTACTATTTCTCATCCTTCAAAGTTAATGCTGCACTTGCACAATAGTCAATCTTGTGTGTATATATAGTGGGAAAGTTGATTTATATGTGATTCGCCAAACGCATGAATTCCCAAACTAAAAGCATTACTTATAACTTGCAGCTTCTGGGTCCCTATGTCCTATGGTTATACCTACCCTGCATAAAATGTATAGAAATGTGCTTTGTAAGAGTTAATTTTTACCTGTTAAGTGTGCATCGAATCACATTAAGCTTTACTAGCTGGATGGTGTTAAGTACAGTGTGTGTTATAACAGCATAAGATAATTCATGCTCTAGAGTAACACCATACAGTGAGATGTACATAACAGAGATATACTATGTCCATACCGTAACATGTACTGATACTATTTTTAGCTATTTTGGATGAATGTTTGAAGCATAAAATCAACTTCCATGTTGGAAATAAGTAGGTTCATTTTGCAATCAATTAACACAATGATAATTTTCGTACGTGCAGGTTTTCACTGAATGGTAACTTTAAGAACTGCTTTCGTATCAGTTGCTCATACTATAAAGTTGATACTCTGCAATTGGCGGCCAGGAAATTGGTGACAGTAATCCAGAGTCATCTTCAACACACATAACAGTTTTAATGCCATAATTTGATTATTATACACATTGTGTCCTATTGTCATTGCATTTTGTCTCATCAGTGAACTATTTGCCATGGGTAGACAGTTTGCATCATGGTAACATTACAAGTTGATGATAAAATGAATAATTTAATACATGCATGAGTGCATTAGCAGAGCTTCCAGTATGCAACTGCATGGACGCCATCTACAAACATGCAATGTTTGAATGCTGCAGTAGGTACATTGTGTGATTGGGCAGAAAACTGCTACACAAATTATATTATACCATCTGTCTCATGATGCTCACTGGCAATGCATATGGGTGATACAACAAGTCTGTCCTTCCAGTTATCCAACTGACTAATTAGTATAATGAGTAAATTGACCATAATGTGAACTACGTGACATTACTAACTATATGCTTAAGTACTCTAATAGAACGTTCATGGCAGCTTACATGTGTTGACATCAGTATTTTACTGATAAGCCACCAAGTTGTTTGTTTCCTTGTTCAACAGTTCATACTGCTTCAAAGTGGTTCCATTTTTTTCTTATGGCACTTGTGGTGTTGCCATGAGTGGGAGTGGATATGGATGCATGTCAAAACCTCAATGATAATAAATAGTACCACCATATTGATAAGATTACTGTGTGTGGGCTACACAGAGAACAAGTTATTTAGCTACTTGCATTGGTGATGATATCATGTGACATTATTAAGTCAGAGATTACTAAGTTTGATATAATGTAATCAATTAACATTCTCTATTTTGACTGTTTTTAATATTGAATAATGTACGGGAATGTGTGTAAGTTTTTACCATATTTAGCTGGTTATGTACTTGTTTTGATAATTATATTTAAATAATGGAATAGGTATAGTTATAGGATTTGTTGCATTAACTCCATTGAAGTTAGAAGAGCATCTTAGGACAGGCTTTACCTTATGTATAATCCTTTGGGGCCCTATCCCATACACTTGATATGGTGACTGCTCTATTAGAGAGTTTTGTGTGTGAAGGGTACAGCTATGCGAGAATAAAAGCACATAACCCACGTGGTGAGATTTTGTCAACAGTATACCTTTCCATAAAATGTAAAACATTTTTACTGGCTCATCTGTGAGAGTATCATACACTAGATATGTGTTTGTAAGCCGGCGCTTTCAATGTTTCAATTCTTGTCTTCTATAGGATGGCACATACAAGTACAGCTCAATTAAGGCATACATCATGCAGTTTGCATATATTATAGAAAATGTGCTTTTATACCTTTCAAGTGTGTATATTGAAGCCCTAGCTGTATTGAAGCCCCAAATCGATCAATCAAAATGTTAGTGGGATGGAAGCCATGAGGGTATATTATGGTAGCATAGTTAACACTACTCCACCTGGTTTAATTGATCGATAACAATAAGAATAAGAGACAGTGAAATTCTCATAACAATGACATGTATCACAGCATATATGATTGCTGTTATGGGACAAAAAATCATTTTCCATGCATTTTGGGAATGAGTGCATGCATGCAAGCTCATTTTAAAACAATGATATGACATTGTTACTACATATATATACAGGTTACTGCCGTATTGTAACTTCAATAGCTGATTACTCATTTTTCTTGATGCCCTGCAATGGTAGCCAAGAAATTGATGGCAGTGATTTAAAGCCATCTACAAGACATGACTTGTTAAACCTCATTAACTTGTGTGTGTGTGTGTGTGTGTGCGCATGCCGTATAGCTATGTACATTAATGTGCATGACAAAAGTTCTTATAGCTAGCTAGCTATACATTCAACTTAGATTTCAATAATTTCATTATTGTATGCATCATACTTATACCAATCGATCAGTGTTTTATGTAGCTATATAACTACAGCGGCCATACAATATAACCTTGATGCCACTTAATTACACGTGAATGGTATGATGATAGTATGCATGCACATATATGGTTAAATGATTATATGGCCTTCTTATTCAGCCATTGCATGATTGTATATCCACGCAATGTAGGCTAGTTGAAGCGTTAACTGGTTGGTTTTATGAGATAACCATGCATGCATGTGTTCTCTTTAATTGCAATGTCCATACAACTAGCCACATAGACCACAGCTGCATGCATGCATGGAGAAGACATCTTAAAAGTTCACAAAATTCACTTCTTATATATGTATGCTTGGTAGCTGCACGATTAAAGGCTATAGCTTCCACCAACATACAGGCGGGCTCCTTTTTGAAGCCATTCAAGCTACGATTACGTGACGTTTCCGAAGGACCGCGAAAATTAAGCCTCTCTACATTGTATATATTTATACATTAGCTATATAATAGCTTGCGAACTAAAATTACAGCAAAAGAAACACATCAACAATGTTGCTGCAGTCTTTCATAATTTTGACGGGTTCAGTGATGCTCGGAGGGTTTGTGCAAGAAAGCGCCAGTACGAGAGTGCGTCATGGATTTTGTCAATCGTTCAATGTCGTGAAAACCTTTAGTTTGAAAGACCCAATCACCAGTGAACAATGCACGTTAAAGATACTCAATGTAGTTTGTGGAGGATTCTGCGAGTCCGAAACTGAAATCCGCATCTCAAATTTGCGATCGACGATCTATTCTCAATCAAACGAATACCGATTGTCACCGGTAGCAAGCTGTAAATGCTGCGAATTCACCCACCAACCGCGGCTGCACCCTTTCCCCCCAATGAGTTTCACGTGTGAGGAGGGCCACAAATGGAATCAAACTGTGAATATTCATATACCGACCATCAGCAAAAGGTGCCACTGTCGAACTTGTATTTCATCCAGTACCGTGAATTAATGCCGGATCACGCGAGGAGGTAAAAAAAAGCAATACCACTCAGTGTTAGTCACGACTTACACATACGTATATAGCTATTTATATGTATAATGGACTCTCTTGATAATATGTATATAAGTGTAGCTACGTAGAAATTAACAGGTGTTTTTTAGTAGTATATATAGAGCATATACAGATGTATAATATATAGCTATATCAGTACAATGCATGATCACATAGCTATATAGCTATGCCTTAATTCTATTTCCTATATGTGATCTATATAACTATAGCTAGCGTCTATATAGCAATGCATATAGCTCAGTATAGCTATAGCTACTGTATAAACCTCATGCATAATATTAGCTATTGCACACATGATATTATTGCACATGGTAGTTATATGCATGCATTTCAGTAAACAAGTAGATATAGTTGTAGTGTAATCTTATTTTTGCATTCCTTTGTACACACTGAGCATTACTATAGTTTCTACTTTCCCAATGCTTCGCTGTCATCAGAAGACAGCCAAGAATAACACCTAACTGATTGATGAGGATCTGTTCATTCATCCAGCTAGCCAATTAGTAAATCAATAACATTATTTATCTATATGAGCAAACAGATGACCAACAAAGTATGTAAAGATTGTAAACTATATATAGGATGGACGCTACAGCATTTCTCACTAATACATATATACATGTATAGTTATATTTTGAGGGCGGAGACGTTTACGCACATGCGACACTATTTTGAAAATATTTCACATGAGGTTATAGCTTGGCTAATACAAAATCAGTTGGTGCATGAGCATAATATTGTTGGATAGAGTTATGCTTTAATGTGATCTAGCAATCCATTCGCTAAAACTTCCCCTGCGAAAATTTTCTGCTATACAGAAGCTAGCTAGCTATAACTATAGCTATATTATTTTTTCTACCTTACGAGTATTTTAAAATCATGCGTGACTCTCTGAACCCCTCTAGTTAATAGCTAGCTACCAATTAAGGTAATTTTTGTATACTCTGTATAGCTATCTTGAAAAGAGTGGCTATATACTGTATAATGATTGCATGCAGAGGTTGCCATACATGGATGCATGCGGGCTTAGCAATGCACTGAACTTTAATTCCTTCTCCTTTAAAATTGCATGTTTACACAGAGTAAAGTTTTGAGGGTATAACATTACATAGTTTTGTACCTGTAGTCAGCCATACTGGTATCTATGGTGCACTATTCAAGTTGTTGAATTACATGAGAGGGAGAAACCTGTATAATAACAATAAAACACAACCGTGTCACCTAGTTACCACTTTTATACATGTAATATGATGCCACTTACCACACTTGCAAGGAAGACAGCGAATCTTTCGCAGAGTAAGTGATGTTCGGACCGCTCTTTCAACAACAGTACTATTATTGCAATCCATTATGATAAACTTTTCTATTTCATTTCTAAGGGCACATTGAGCAGTTTAAAGTATAGTAGCTACATATTCCTATAGCCAAACAACTTACACATAAGATTCATTGTAATGGGTTGACTGTGATTGATCTATCAGTAAACTGGCATTGTGTATGATGTCAAATTTTCTTGCAGTTATTCTGTAATTAGTTTTATGCATTAATAGCAACAGCTGTATATATATATATAGCTATATGTCTAACTGGCTACATTTCACAAGATTTTAACCACAAACTTCTACAAATTCACGAGAATTTAATTCACTCATGCATGTACACTGTTGTTATTACTGCTCTATATCTGCCAGCAACTTATTGGCTTCTTTACATGCAGATGACAATAGTTATACCTAAACATGAAACCATGAAACTACATGAGGAGGTCATTGAGTCTGAAGGAGAAGTTTCAGACTCTGTGAGCTCTGGGCAATACACAATGACAGCTACCTAACTTCTATAGATGTGACCAAACAATGTAGTTAACTATAGTGAGATGATATCAACAGAGGCCTGCAACTGCATGCATGGTCACAGCAAACTGTATATAGTAGTCAACTAGCTGGTAGCTGAACTAGGTACTTATCTACTGGGGGTTTCTGTACTACAACAGTCCAATGTGAACACAAGGCTAAACAGAAACAGAATACTGGACAAGGTGCATGATGTATATATAGCCGTCAATTGGAACTGTGCAATCTACAAGATGCTGGTGTTGTAAACACAGTAAAATAAAAAGTTTATAGCTACCCAAAAAATTGGGTTGTTTTACCAGCTAGTAGCTAATTCAGGTAACCCAACATTTTGGTTATGATATCTCTTTGTTATGTTGGTATTAGCAACTATTTAATATGACAGTTGCAGTAACCAGTATGGTTTGTTGTAAGTAACTTCAAACAATGTGGTTATATCAAACTCTTTTTGTTTTAATTATCAGTAATTAATAACTCCTATATAAGCAGGTATAAATATATACACTGGTAATAATAACTGGTTTGTTTCTAGTAACTTCAACTGATACTCTAGTAACTTCAACTAGATACTGTACAGATAAAATTAATAAAATGAATGGGACTATATACTAATCTGTGAGTGGTCAAATCAACCATGAATTATAATGGTTACCAACAACCTGTAAGGGTGATCAAATCTACCCTATTATATATAGCAATAAAATAATAACAACAACAACAAATACAATATACATAAGTAATCAACATACCTATTTATATAAGGTTATCACAATGTATAAGTAACGTACTTTTGAATGTGTTGTGATTGATAGTGGGTTTGAATTGTCATGAGATGTATGCAACAATGTGTGGTTATGACAACTGCTAATATCGGTTAAAATAATCATTTTATGGTTGCTTGAACCTTGATAATTAAAACAACCATTGTATAATTAGTTTGTTTTACCATTTTGAGTTACTGCCACTTTTTGTTGTTGCTTTCGCTCAATAAGAACACTGGTTAACTTAAGCTATAATGATTAATGTAACTTCCAAGCGTTATTTTAACTTTGCATGGTCAGCATAATCTACTGCAAGCTTAAATTTACCAGTATGGATTGATAGAATATGTTAGGATAGCATGCATGGTTATGTCAACCTAAAAGTGATTTATATAGTTACATGCATGAAATAGGTAAAAACGATTATCAGTTGGTTATATTTTACATACTAAATAGGTTATATAAGAAGTATTGGAGAGTTAAATATACATATTGAATAATTGTTGCCATATTTACATACAATATAGGTTACAGTACCCATTATAGTTTAAAATTACCTTATTAATTGATTCTACCCAGGACAGTTAAATCAACTGACATAATGGTACAATAACCTCATATTGAAGGGATTGATTCTATCACATTGAGTACATATAACTTTTCAATTTTACTGTGGAGCATTCATGCATGCACGCGCATGTATACATGCTGTGTCCAGGACTTCCTAATGTATTGTGTTGTGATGAGGAAAAGCATGTAGTTGCCATGGTTACCAGTGTTGTAGTCACTATTGTATATGGCTTGAGTTATGATATACACTGACCCATGAGTCCATTTCAATCTTGACTCTCCCCCCATCACTAATGCACTCCTTTGTGGCAGCAACACTGAAACTCTTTCTTCACTATATTGATCTTTGAAATCCATCACTGTCTGAAATACAAGTAAATAGACCTGTTGTATGACAAATTCTACACTATAAAATCACATTATCATGTATTAATGCATGGCAACCATTAATGTGGGTTATACCTTGGTTGCTATAGCTACATTACATATTCTTACATGGCTGCCCAATGTAATTGAAACTATCTTGTCTTGAAAAGCAGAGTGTGTGTCAACATGAGGAGGAATACCTAAAAATGTGAACAATGTAACTAGCTAGCTAAGTGTAGCAGCTAGCTAAAATAGTTTTTTTTTTAATTTGTGAATATATAAACCATTTTATAGCACTAGGAAGTAACTCCATTAACACTCCTCTCCTCCATTCATCGCTATTTGCCATATACAGTTACAAATAAAGTGGTAAAAATAAATGATTTTGTTACCTTGGCCGGGAAGATACCGATTGACTGTCAATTGATCTGGATTCTCAGTAATCAAATTATCATGCATCAATTTAGCAACAATAGGAATGCACATTTCTGGTAGTCCACCGGGCAATGGTTTGGCTGGGTCGACGTTATTAGTGGCATAGTCGAATTCATAACCGTAGTGCATCACCTTGCGTTGCTTCAACTCCATTTTAGGCAACGATACATTTGAAGAGAAACCATAACAACCTGCCTCGTTTTTGTCACCAGCAAAGTCAAAAAACTTCAACAATAATTTTTCATCAGCTTCACTAATAAAATTTGGAGTCAAAATCAATCCTAAAGGTACAGAAATATTTATTTGACATTTCTCTTGTTCATCAGTAAATTTATTTGGAATTACAGAAATATATGATAAGTAAATATTTATCGGTGGTCCATTTGAAAGATAATCAGTTAAAAGTGTTTTGTTCTGACACAAAGCTTGAATGGAACATCCATTTATTGTTGACACTACACACTCTGTTTGACTCAAAGAAGAGAAAGTAGCAAATGCATATTGTTTTCTTGATGGTGTTATCATTTTTACAACACCGAAAGGTGTTAAAACATGCCACAGCAAATCCCTTGATATTCCCATGGCAACACCACCATTTGCAATGTAAATAAAGAGAGATGGCTCATCAAGAAACTCCATGGCAACATCATCTTGATTTAACAGTTGTAATTGAGTTCTCTTTTGTTTCTTTAGTTTCCTCAGGTCACTCATTAATGACTGCACATGCAAAAACAACAATAAGAAACCCTCCTGTGAATGTTAGAGGTAAAGTTTACAATGCAGCATTAACAACAGTGCAATTAATTTACAAACCCACAATCGACAAAACAGAAATATTTGTAAACATACATAGCTACGCATATATACATACATACATACATACATACATACATAGACACATATACATACTACATACATACACATACACACATGCATACATACAAACAGCAGTTATTGAGGCTTCATTTCACATGGTTGAATGGGTTTTAATGTTTCAAATTTTGTATAGGCATTCAATTCTGCAATTTTAATAATTTACTAAATTAATGCTCATAAAAGTAACCTAAAATTTTTGTGAGACAAAATTTCAATGAAACCTTTAGCTATAGTTATATAGTTGATATTCAGGTATTCATGTTTATTTGCTCCAGATTCCTCACACAACAAAGGCATGCAATCACAGATTTACAAAACTTGTTAATTCTGATGAAGGTTCATCCACTGCATCATGAACCAACTATATAGGTATGATGTTGTAAATTGTAAGCACAACATTCACGATTATGTTACAAAGGAAACTGTTTCACAAAATTTGTTGGAATACACACGTGGCAGTTATAGCTCAGCATTCAGTCCGTGGTGATTATATGTAATATACACATCACTAACATCACAATGCATGGGGTTAACGCCTGCCGGAGCATGTTAAATTAAGAACCTGTTCATGGTTTTTATAGTTACTCTTTGTCAATTTAAGCTAAATTTTGTCACTAGAGCATTTCATTGTATCGAGTATATCCCATATAGCTAGCTAGCTAAGTGCCAAAAGCGAACGACAAAAGGGTCTGCATGCATGCATGGTTTCAGATTACTCATTGTGTGGAGCTTTAGCCTATAGCCAGATCCAGATCCAGGTGCAGGGGTCTGGTCTGGTACACACATGCATATACTATAGCTACTTGTGAAGTTTATTCGTAGCAATCAAACTGCAATATATTATTTAATTGGATTTTGGCACGTGGCGTATGCAGACTATGGCTTCACTACAATTCACTTCCGATCAGTATATGACTTCACCTCCAATTGTGCATGTGATTTCACTTCCAGTTTAATAACCAGGGCAATTCAGAAGCTGGATATCAGGCCACTTTCACAATAGTGTATAGCTATTGATTCTTATTTCAATATTTGAAATTATGTCCAGTATCAAAAAACATCTGAAGCTGTATAGCTAAATCGATATTTACTCCTTGACAATAGCCATGCTTTATACTTTTAAAACAGAACCGGTTGTAAAAATTCATCATGCACGGCATCTACAGAATTGCTAGCTAGCTATATAGCTAATATAGTAACACTTGCATGTGATTTTGTATTTTCTGGTTGAAATGTCTTGACTATACTTCTGTGCATGTAAAGCAATTAACGGTCTGGATAGACTTAATAATTATATATATCCAGATATGTATACGATACGTAATATAACTAGCTACTTCAGAAACCTACAGGATGATACAAGCAATTTGTATTGGTGCAATTCAAACAGTTGTAAATGCATGAGTAGGGCTATATATAGCTATTAGAATAATTAAAAATTAAAAATATAACTGAATAGTGAGTAGGGATCGACCTCAGTGCTCCAAAAAGTAAGGAAACAAGGATTAAGACTGATTTTGGCATGAGAGAACATTGACCAAAGATTCTGGCATGAGATCGATCAGTAATTTATTCCCTACTTTTGGCTCATTCATTGACAAGTAGGTTTGCCAAAAGCCCGGTAGGAATTAAATTTTTATAAATCACTGATCGATCTCATGCCAGAATCTTTGGTGTTCTCTCATGCCAAAATCAGTCTTAATCTTTAATTTCTAGTTTGTTTGCTTTTATATTTCATAGCATGCTTGCAGCATATAAGCACAAAAATGTTACAGGCGCCTACTTAATAATTATGCTTGTTTACAGGCGCTTGTTAACAAAGCGCTTACATGGCAAAGCAGCTGTGTAACAGAAAAATTAATTACGTTCGAAAAACAGCGAAATCTATTTGTCCAAGGCTATAATCACACGTATCTTGAAGTTCACGCTGTAATGAAGCACGCGCAAAAACATCGCGTCGACACTGCATTACTAATTATATCACGTGGGTTTTGTGTGACGTATAGAAGAACAAGAAGGATGATGAAGGATAAAAGGAATCGCCATGGCGCAGTGGATAAACCTTAATCCGAAACAGTTTCGTAAATCCGAGGCGATTACCTTTGTTGTGTGGAATTCCTGGAGCCGTACACCCAGCGCTAGTGGGTCTTAGCTACGGCAGACTGGCTGGCAGACAAAACTAATCCAGCCGGGTAAATTCGAACATTAAAAAATTTGCTATAGACCGAAATATTCTTCATTTAACAAAGATACCGCGTTATTACAGCAGTATCAATGCATTCAAGTTGGTTTTTTCGGCTAAAGCCTGCTGTAAGGTGGTTTTTAGAAGTGCGAAAAATTCGGAAGCCATACATTTTCATAGCGATCCCTACTGTTAAGTACTACCGTACTTACTGATACAATATTTCATGTCCATATAGCTATGCAATGATAGCTATCACTACCAGAAAAATGGCCATGAAAACACTTTGAAAATTTTCAAAAAACTCATGCATGAACCGTTAAGTATTCATTGATACCTACCCAATGAAAATCGCGTCACGGACTATTCATGGCTGATTGACAATGAAATATCCCATGAAAATATTATCATGAAATAGCTAGTTTTGTCATATATTGTTAGAATGTCACTACGCTACCTTTGTTTAGACCATATGACAACTGATGTAGCTAGCTAAAGCTCAGTCATGGGATTTTCATGCTCTATGCGGAAAATAATTTTCATGGGCTAGCTATTTACAGATATTTCATACATGAATAGTCCATGACGTAATTCAGTTTCATTGTATCAATGAATACTTAACGGCCGGTTCATGGGTTTGAATTTTTTCAAAGTATTTTCATGGCCATTTTTTCTGGTAGTGTATAATATTATACAGCTATAGTATATATATTCAGTTTTTCCATAGCCGGCACGATTCAGTGGTATCTGCACCTCAGGACACTGTATAAATCCACATAATCGATAGGTCAGCATCTATCTGGCACAGCCGAACTACGTTATGTGACGAATGACCACCGATATGGTATATGGCTTCTCAGTTTGTCACCTAACGTGTGAGCTAAGACTAAAAATGGGCGCATATGCCGGCCGGCACTGCGTGGGGGCGCCCGCACATCTATATATAGCTGCTCCACAAGCTGATTAGCCATTTCAAACAGTTAATTGATTACACTTCAGCTTCATATTATACATACGGAAGCCGTACAGAATGTTACGTTGGCTATCATTTGCAAGTCTAGCCGCAATCGTCGTACTCACATTGGCGGCAAAAGAAGATCGAGCATTGTTTGGTGATTGCCGTGCTTACCCAATCGTGAAATCCTTCACCATGAATAGAATCACCAGTAACGATTCTTGCACATTTGGACTTCCAACTTTCCAGTGCGGAGGATTCTGTGAGACCACAGCAGAACTTACTCCTAGACCGCGAGTGGTACTTCATTCCGACGGGATGTACGAGTTGATACCAAGGGTGAACTGTAAGTGCTGCGAGCCAGTGGAATCCACTATGAAAACGGTACTCTTTCCTGCCGGCACCATTTCTTGTGAAGGCAGTGGACTAAAATGGGACAAGAAGCTCATCCTGCATAGAATCCATGATTGCACTTGTCGAAAGTGTAGGTCCTCATTGACAGTGTCGGGATAGTGTCGTATAAAGATTAACGAAATATCACCATGCAAGCTATCAACGATAGCTATATAAACCATTTTTAACAGTTTCTTAGTCAATTTAGCCATTTTTTAATTGTACACTAGCTGTCTATACTGTGACGCATATGCTGTTTAATGATATAATTATATAGCAGTGAATATAACTGAATGAATGACGTTTCTTCTACCTATATATATACTTATATGAACACCGTGGCGTGCAGCTTTGTGTTATACAGCCGGTTATGATAAGTGCATGCATGAATCCATGCAGTCTAGTCAGTTTGATAGCCACACGTGCATGCATGCATTGTGTTGCAATCCTTTATGCATGGTTGTGCGGAATAGTGTGGCATTTTTGTCATATATATAGATCTCTTTTCCATCATTGGGCTAACAATATATGCATGCAGACCATGCATATAGCTATATATAGCTAGCTATATGGGGTCTATCACTAAGATATGGCAGAATGAAGTCCCGATTTGTTTGCGTCAATTAAGATGGCCATTCTTTTGGATGGCAAACTGTATGTAAGGACATTCAGCATGCTATACGTAGACTGTAGAGTATATGTAGTGGTCATGTTGTGTTTATCGTAAAAAATAAAAAATAAATAAAAATGTGCATGTGTGGCTTGTTCCTTTGTTACAGTAATTTACAAACATGTATTTAGTACTACAAACAGGTGCAACTACCTTTGTGACATCACATGTAGCTATCTTTTAGCTTTATACACTTTACACTCTGTTTGTAAGGTTTAAGTTAGGCAAGTTACTTTGTAACACTTATTTAACACCTTTATTGATTTAATCTATGTTAACCTTTGAAAATTTTTCTCACTGGATGATAACTACCCGGACATGGATGATAACTACTCATGGATGATAACTACTCGGACTGGATGATAACTACCAGGACACAGTGGTATTGTAGTTATCATCCAGTACTCTCCTTTGATATATGGCTTCATTGGAATATAATTATTATATATAATTATAGCTATAAATGCACGCTGCATGGAGGATATGCATATACATGCATGCATGCAGTCATGAGCATTCATATATATAGCTATAGCTACAGTCCATGCAGTTATATACAGTCACCTATACTATATATAGCTACGTAATTGACTGCCACACCTATAGGAATGTCACAAGCCATGGAAACACCGACAGCATAGTTACTGGTACAGCCATGCATGACTAAATTGCTGATTTATGAAAACTGATTACATGCACTCATGAAGTCAACCACATATTATGTAAACATGCACATGATCTGGCTACAAGTGACAAATGCTATGCACTAATGATGATGATGAAAGTGCCTGCAAAGGAATTAAGAAATACTATTTATAGATGATATATATAAAAGACAGCAACTTGTATAGTTTCATACAAGGCAGGATATAGCTGTATGTAATTTCCTTGCAGACATATTGTATATGTAGTAATTTTTAATTTACAAAAATCGTGTGTCCTTTTCGAAAATAAAATTTTGTATCACGCTGGTCACAACAAAGGAGCAGTTGGTGTTTTCTTCTATTTTCGTAAATATTATTTCAAAATGTTTGGCAAGCAACTATTTTCGTAAATTTAATCATTTGAAAATTACTACGTGGCTATACGGTATATAAATATTGCTAATTATTGGCCAGAGATAAAAGCGACAATAAATTGTTCAGTCAATTGACTCCTATATAGCATGCATCTATGTATATAAAAGTCAAGTATATAGCTATAGACAGAGAAATAGAAGTGCACAACTTATGACACTTGTTTTCACCATGTTTATATACAGAGTCGCTATACATACATACATATATATACTGAGCTATATGTGACTGGCTCTGTGAAAACCCTCCATGTTAGTGTGCAAATTTTGACCCATTTTTAGAACTTTATAATTGCACAACTCTTTAACCGTTCCTTGTAATGTTGGAAAATTTGGCATACTTGTTGACAAATGATTCAGTTACATTTCAATACAAAGCAATTAAAAAAATTTGATATAATCTTTAAGATTTTATGGCCATTTTTGTGAAGCTATGTAAAATACGCTAACATGGATGGAGGGTTTTCACAGAGCCAGTCACATATGTAGTCACATAAGCTTTAATATTTGTTTCCAAGAAAAGTATACTTGATCCTTGCACACAAAATAGTGACTTACTGCAGTTTTGTGATTACGTCAAATTAAATCCATGTTTATAATTTTTGTATTTTATGGTTGTTTCAGTTAACTATAGATGTTAAGTCTAAATTTATATGCATGCATGGTTTCATTTTCTTATTAACAATTTGTCAGCTATATAAATATAACTACTTACTTTACTTGCTAACTAATATAGGTATAGAACAAAAGGTATGCGTGATCGATTTATTGGTTACTTTGGTAAATTACTATTGCGCAACTTGTTTAGAACACAAGAGCGTTTGTTGATCAAAACCAGCCGATAACATCTTGCTCAGTGGGATATAAAACAGTTAGCTATAGCTAATACTCCAGTACACTCGACTCGTCCGACGTCCTTGGCTTCCCCTCGGACTTGGGTAATAACTAAGACATTGTACTCGTATACTGGGGATAGCCATGCATATGTATTCTGCTCTATATACAGGTATGGGAGGATAAAACAAGCTTGCTTAACCATCGCTAGATATAGCTACCACTGGCGGGGCTGAATCCAGAAAACACAGCTAGGAGGGGGGGCAAATTGAAGTTTTTCGAAATGTAGGGGAGCTTTTCTTGTAAGCACTAATATACTATTATAGCCGGTCTATATATATAGAATTTCAATTTTGTATTCCAAGCCTAGGGGGGCAAGAATTAACCTAGGAGGGGCGAATGCCCCCCCCGCCCCCTTAAATGCAGCCCTGACCGGTAAGCAAAGCACTAGGACCGCTTTTTAGCACAGCACGTAATCACCAATCAGCAGGAGTTTTCAGATAGCAACGCCCTCCATATAAGTTATGTGCTATTATTAACACACTCAAGGTTTCACTTCTAAATAGCAAGAGTATCGAGTTTCAGGACACCATCTAACTTAATTTTTCAGCTGTTGCCATTTGCTTTTCATTCATACATCATTTTAACCATACACATGATAGACATAGCCTTGCATATGGAGAATTTTGATCATTCTCCATTCAAATTCAAAATATTTGGTAGAAAATTGGGCTGGGAGTAGCTATCTGAGACATTAAAGTTTATGCTGTGGTATATTGCAGACATGTTTACATGAAGTGATAATATTTTGTTGTCATTAAATTACATTTAATACTTACTCTACAAGACCACATTAAAAGCACATAACATCTGATATAGAAAAGTTTATACATGTGGGCACCCCCAAAACAGCAGTGTTGGTGGACCTGTATGGCTGCATTATATACACTGGGTCGACAAGGCCTTTCAATTGCATTATATCACCTTGTATTCAACCTTCACCTATGTCACCAATGCGACTACCCCGATGCTGTTTGTGTAGAATAAACTGTTTATGCATGATACAATGCACTATACAATAAGGATATTGGTGGAACACAGTTACATTTTGTATCTTTCACAAATAAATCACCACTTGGACAATTCTTTTGTGATCTTCACTGTGTGATATATTTTATTAAAGACACTTGTGTAAAGACACTGTCATCTATTCAACTATCTACGCTAGAAGCAGTTATACATTATATCGGTATAGACTGTACAAATCATTATGATTGAAATGCTATTTAGCTACCTTTCTAAGAATGTCAGTAAGTATACAAGATGACTGCTAAGTGATATTATACTAGTGAATTGTAATAACTTGATCCTTATATTGGGGGAAGTGCGCAGCAGCGTCATTAGTAAGAGTTATGTGTATACAATATGGTGGAAATACTTTTAATCTCATTTTCTGGTTATCGCTGCCACAAAGGTGTACATGCACAACAAATTGGTTGTCACCAATCTCTGTGGTTTCAAAGACCAGAGTGATGCTACACTCATCCTGTTTGAAAATCATTTTCTGGTTGAGGAAGGCACAGTGAATGCAATGGATGCTTTTAGTACCTATTTTTAGTTACATGGCATATGCTTTCAGTGTTGGTAGTTCAAGGAAATACTAATTGCTTTTCCCATGAAATGCCACCAACTAACATATATGACAGGATTTGAGAAAAGGGATCCAATTTTACAAATTTGAAGAGGCGTAACTTAGTAGCTATGTGGTTAAACTAACAACTCTTCTTCTACTCATATAAGTTCAATGATAGGAAAAGCTTTCTTAAAAATTTCAGAGCTGTGCCTCGATCACAGGTGGAGTTGCATCCCTGTAAAGCCAAAACTGATTGGATGCAAGTATAATTCATAAGACCTCTTTTCATAATCTGGTCACATATGCATATTACGCATTAACCAGTACTTTTCAGGTAAAATCATTAATGCCAAGATTGTGCACAACAAACAGTTAAATGGAAACCGAGGTCCGATTGAGGCAGCATATATAGGCTATATCAAAAAATTTTAAGTGCTTTCAAATAAATAAACTGAGCTATAGCTAAAAGTTTGCTGGTAGCTTAACAAGAATAAATAAATAACTACCCAGATACACCATCCTCCATCATATAAAATGCATGCATATGATAATATAGCATACTTATTGGATAGCTAGCATATTCTAATATTTTAGTACAAAATTTTAGGCTACATTACGACATAACGCTGTTATCTTAACAGTAATAATATACCTTGTGTATAATTCAAGATTCAAAGTTTGATATCGTTTTGACGGTTCAGCAAGGCGGTAGAGCTGATATACGAGCACGTGGATCCAGGTCTAATTTATGCGCACTGATGAAGGGAAGAAAAATGGCGGGTAAGGGCAAAGAACGTGCCACTTTACCAGAGAGCTACGTGAAGAATTGGAACGGAAAAGGGAAAGAGGACGCGTATGTTACGTTACTTGTAAGGTACAACAGCTTTAATTTATTTCTTAACAGGTTAACATTGCTTCGAGAACATGCGAAGGTTACTGTCGATCCACTGAAATATGGCCAGGGTGAGTGAAATGGTTTAGCATTACTTGTCACCTAGTCTCGTAAATTTTGTCCTAATTAAATCAGCTGTTTTAATGGTGGATTAGATCACGTGACCACCAATAAAGTGCACGTGTTTATGTAAAGTTTTGCAAAAATATAAAAGTAGCGTCGCTAGTGGGGGGACTTTAATATTTTCAAGTATTGGCGCCAATGGAGGTGGTGAATAAATTTTCATCTTCTGCAGTTCGG
>OZ005751.1:905000-955000 GCA_963930835.1 Spongia lamella | reverse complement strand
ATGTTGCTCCCACTACAAGTGATAAATGGCTAACTTTTAGTTCTAAACTAGACAGATGCACACAGCATCGAGGGGTGAGCCTGAGGATGCATGCATGCAATTTGTATGGTCACGTGGGAAGCATACAAGAAACGTATGCAACAACGTGTCGAGACGTGAGTTATGGCGGATGAAGATGTGGCAGTGTCAGAGACGAGCGTGTCGTCTTCGCCCATCACAGTGCATGGCGTAGTCTTTCTTCTCTGCTACACGAAGTCCTGTAATCTATGCTGTTTATTTCACCGTGGCATGGTCGACAACATGAAACAAATAAGGAAGTTCTGTAATCTACGTTGTTTATTTCACATGTGGCATGGTTGATGACAGTGAGTTTTCCATTTTTTTGTGTAGTTGTTTGCGCATAGTCGACAACACGAAAGTTACGTGGGCAACTCGCTAGTGTGGGGCTCGCTCAGGCTTGCCCCAAATATTCACTAATGTTCGAAACTTATTTCAAATAATCTCTTTATATCCAGTATTGCCCCACGAGCTGCTCGAGGCAAGACTCTACTTGTGGATGTGAAAACAATCCACTGTTCAAAGTTTACTGATGTCAATGCTGATATAATGGATGCTATGTATGCACTGGGTCCCCTCATGAGCCAAGACCCCATCCTGCTTGCCAAGATAGTGAGGATCGGCCGTTCTTTCTTCAAAGACTACTACAGCACAGGGTCGAACACTTTACAGCAAGATTCCCCAACAATTGTAAGAATAACATTTTGCTCTTCACAACTTGATTTTATATTTTTAGTAACTTCTTTTTATGGTGTGTTTTTGTTTAACATAACTCTATTGCTTTGTCTTTCATAGGGAGGTGTTTTGTATTGTATCGTAAACTTTCAATTTCCTGTTTTTGTAGGATGCACTATTTAGAAAGTTTATCACTCTTTTATCAGAAACTATTCTCCCTTCCCTGTCACTGCTACAGTGCAACTGTGGCATGGCTGAGGAGGTGTGGGGAATGATTAAACAACTACCGTATGAGGTGCGCTACCAGCTCTATGGGCATTGGAAGAATCACTCGTATGAACTCTACCCATCCCTACTGCTTGCCAAGGCCCTGACAATCAACAGAGCTAAATACATCATGAAGTGAGTGATCTGTAATCTTGCCTTGTCCTGAATCAGCTCCCCAGTCTCATAATTTATTATTATTTAAACAGCATGGACATGTTAAATCATGAGGATACCCTGACTGGTAATGGTGAATAAAAATGGCTTCCTAGTTAACTCACACGTGTGTTAATAGTAAATACATTGTAGTTGGAGTCTGTATGATGATGTTGAACACCCACGGCAAAACATATAAAAGATTATGTATGCTTTAATGTGTATCATTAATTTTGGCCAGTGAGTAATGTTAATCATTTTCACACAAATTGGGACATGCTGAAAGCCTTTTAGCAACAATTATTGGGCCTTTCTTGTATTAACTCCTACTTGTAACAAATACCTTAAGATGTAATGTGGTCATGATTATGCTTTAAAGCATTAAGCTTCCATTACACTGCATGATGTTAAAGGAAAGATGTACTATTTAGCATGTGTGCATACACACACTTGCTTGGGCTTCTGAACCAATTTGGTGTTGTGACATGCGTCAACAATACAGTAACACAATAGCTCTGTCCACCGTTGTAAACTATAATTATATGGAAAGGAAAAGAATTTGGGTTTTTAAAGGAGGCTTCTGCCATTGTTACTTTGTGCACACGCAGTCTACATATACGTAATTTGTTGTCATGTATTTCCTAATATTCTTTTCCTTTACAATTACTCTATTCCTTGTAAAATTACCCTGATGTCATTGGTTGTGATGTAAGTTCCTGTTGGAGCAATTTCTGTCAGCTTTTAGTTGTTAAATATTTTGCTTGTTTGTACCTGTGTTGGTGTTGTGTGTAGACGGCTGACTAAAGAGAACGTCAAACCATCTGGACGTCACCTGGGAAAACTGTCACACAGTAATCCGGGTGTGGTTTTTGATTGTGTAAGTGTAATGAAATCATCATCATTATGAATTATCGTGTGTAGTGTAGTGTGTGTGTGTGTGTGTGTGTGTGTGTGTGTGTGTGTGTGTGTGTGTGTGTGTGTGTGTGTGTGTGTGTGTGTGTGTGTGTGTGTGTGTGTGTGTGTGTGTGTGTGTGTGTGTGTGTGTGTGTGTGTGTGTGTGTGTGTGTGTGTGTGTGTGTGTGTGTGTGTGTGTGTGTACAGTCTACAGTCTACAGTCTACATCCTATGAGTAATGGGAGTTTGTTGGATGTGTACAATACAAAATAACCCCAGGGTGATAGAATTCTTACAGTGCAAGATTTATCACTTTTTTGTTTGAGGAGTAGGCATTGTTAATTCCTCATTGATAGGGTGAAACAAATCTTTGTGTGTACATGTGCTTGTACAATACTTGCATTCTTTAACTTGACCTGTTTGGTCAGTGTTCAGAGTGTTCAATACAAATATGGATTCAATTGATAAATGTTTGCGCTCTCCGCTAACCAAATCAAATGCCAACCTGCATACCTTTTACAGTACTTATTGAATATTCAACTTCATCACTACACCAGTCTACTTAAGGCAACCATCTATACCATAGTATATATATGTACACAATTCCACTAGTACTATACATGTAATTGTTCCCACAGAAATGCAATATCGTAAAGTTCAAGTATTATTGTATTAGGGGAATTATGCATTGTGTGTTAATCACCCTAGTTATTTGTAAAATCACATCTGAGGCTTTCTGGTGGATTTTTCAGATATTCTAGTCTAGTTTTTGATTGGTCTGGGGTGTTAAAGTTAATGGTGAAAATTGTTACACAGTGTTTGGTGCGTATACAAATGAATATGTTATTGTTTCATACACACACACAGGTACTATCACAGATACAGACATACGATAACCTGATCGTGCCAGTGGTGGATGCGCTGAAGTATCTCTCACCGCTAGGGTATGACATACTTTCTTGTATCCTTTAGTACAACCATACTGTAGTAAGAATGTTTACTTGAATAAGAATTCACACAGCCTTTTGTCAGTTTTTATATTTACACATGTTCAAAGAACTTCTTAATAGCCTTTTTATGATACTTAGTATGGCAAGCAAAGTGTAATGGAGATTCATAATAATACAGTTTATCACATTTGTCACTGCTGCAGTGACAGCATAACCAGTGTTAGTTTAATATTTTTGGGAATGCTGCATCCCATAATGGGTGTGTCTGCTGCTGGCGAGGCTTCTTTTATATTAATCATCTGTTGAGGGACAACATGAATTCCTTAGCAACCGTCATCTCAGACTGCATCATTGAGGCTTTGGGAAATCCGTCCAAGGAGCGGCTGAAACATGAAGACACAAACATATCCCAATGGCTACAAGGTACATGTTTGTCTCTCGTTACATCACAGTTTGCCATAGTCACCGACTGATCTGTAAACAGGCTTGGCAAACTTTTGTGGAACCGTATTCAAGAAGTACAACATTGAGTTAACTGGCTTGTTACAATATGTCATCAATCAACTTAAGAATGGGAAAAGGTATGTGTGTGTGTGTGTGTGTGTGCGTGCGCGCGCGTGCGTGGGTGTGATGTGTGTGTGTGTGTGTGATGTGTGCGTGTGATGTGTGTGCACATGTGTATGTATGCGTGTGTGTGTGTGTGTGTGTGTGTGTGTGTGTGTGTGTGTGTGTGTGTGTGTGTGTGTGTGTGTGTGTATGTGTGTGTAAATTGAGTGTGTTGTGAAGCATCGGTATTTGTGTGTTCTACTACAGTTTTGATCTCCTGGTCTTGAAGGAGGTGGTGCAGAAGATGTCAGGGATTGAGATATCGGAAGACATGACTTTATCCCAATTAGAGGCTCTAGCAGGCGGTGAACTCCTCAAAGCTGAGGTAACAATATAAGAACACATGCATCCATTAAGAATCTGTCATCTTATCTTAGGGTGCTTACTTTTCTCAAATACGTAACATCAAAAAGTCTTCACAGCGGTTGCGGGAGACGCTGGTCAGTTCACAGCTTAGCACACCACTTTGCCTGCTAATGGCACAACAGAGGGATAGCATCATATTCCGCGAAGGCATTGACAGACACCTGAAACTGGCTGGTCAATTGTACGATCATGTGAGTTTCATAAAATAATTTTGTGATGCAAAAATGATTGAACTAATTGGTTGTGACTAAATCAATGAATCTGCTCTGGCCTGTGATTTAACACCATGCACCACTCTGCATTGTGGTCTGTGGACCAGTATGATGTACATATTCATTGTATGAGGCCATTTCTCTTGTACATAATGTGTGTAGTCTCTGTGTGTGTGTGTGTGTGTGTGTTACTTTAATGATGTATTTCATATTCATAGTGCATGGATACTCTGATTCAGTTTGGAGGGTTTATGTCAAGTCATTTCAGTGCCGAAGAGTACAGCGAACGTATTCCCTCTTTGGATGTGCTTCATTTGGAGTACCATATTCCAGCGGACATAGCATTTTTCTTGCTTCGACCTGTTGTTGCTAACTTGATCAACGTAAGCATCTCAATGACAGAGGGTGCTCATTAAATAGACATTCTTTGTACTTTCAGATCAAATTTGTTAGTCTAGAGAAGTCTTCCAGTGAAACCACTGATAAAGGAGAGAAAAAATCAAAGAGTTTAAAACAGCAGGTCATAACTTGTGTGGTGTCTGGCATGATAAAATATAATCACCCCCATAGTATATGTCAGGAAATGTATAACTAATGGCATTTCAAAGGAAATAAGAAATAATGAATGTAGTTACTGCATGTCATATTTTTATTTCATCACACTAAAATATTTGTGAAGTTAGCAGCAGAGGAAGTGATGGTAATATTTTTTAATAGGCAAACTACCTTACTGCGGTGAAAGATGTGATGGAGCCAATATTGAAGTCTGCCGGCATGCTGCACTCCAGCAAGATATGGGAGGATATAAAGTAAAGCATAAAGTGTTTAACATGCTGACAATGTTTCTGTGTGGTGATGCTTAATTTTGAATTATATATAGTAAGGTCTTCTCATTATGGAGAATTATTTGTATATGCATAATTTGATGTATTTGGGAGTTTTGGGTCAAATTATGTGTTTGCAAAAAGGCTGAATTGTGCCTGGTCTCTTGAAATTGCTTTTATCTGCGAATTTGATATGCGTGTGTGTCCCTGCACCCCAAAATCATTCACATGAAATTGAAGCATGAATGAATAACCAATTAAACTAGTCCTACTGCTTTTCAGTTTCTTTATATGACACTGGTTACGCATGTTATTGATGGTTGTGACCTTAGTAATGAAGCGCATTGTGAATTCCTCCCAAAGAAGAGCAAGGTAATGCTGTATTTGCCATTCATTTCACAGTAAAAGGCATTTAACCAGTTGTGTACATCACTAACAAGATGGAGCATTTCAGTTTTAAAAGTGCCAAGTGGTATGACTGGCTTATAGTGCTACAACTTTCTACTACATTTAAAAGGTTTTATTACTAAGGCACCAGAGTATAAAGATAAAATTTAATTGTGCGTGCTTTGGTGTTTCTCACAGGTGAGTCTTTGTTCACATGACTTCTTCATGACGTTATTGTGTATTTTAATTAGAGATGCACCGATAATATCGGTAAAATTCAATAGACTTATTGGTACTAATATCGGTAATATTGGTATATATGGTAAAAGCTTTATTGACCAATCAGTTTCATAAATGCATGTATCTACTAGTGATTTAGACATGTTCCAGCAGCAAATTGAAACTATCTGTGTAACTATTGTAGTGAGAGAATGTTCCAAGTATGGAATGGATGAATTAAATATATCGGTATTTAATACGGAATTAGCGATTTTCTTAGCCAATATATTGGTTATCGGAATATCGGTTATTTTGCATATCGGTGCACCTCTAATTTTAACAATATATGAGCACTTGTTAGTGCCTGGTTTTAGTTGTCAATGTTTTGTTTTGTTTCTTTTACAGCATTAAACTGTACACAACGTTTTGGTCTTTATCATTGTACGACCTCCATGTGCCGGTGAGTCGGTATGATGAAGAGATTGGTAAGCTAGAACAAAGCATCAAGGCACTGGATGATAATATGGACATGGTTAGTAGGAGAATTTAGGAACAAATAAGTTGCATGTATACATGGACCATTTGAGAACCATTACACTAACATGCTTTAGATAAATCACCTTACCAGAAAAAAGCACATTAACATCCTTGCTAGAAAGTTTACTATACCAAATTGATTGATTAAGGTGTACAAGGTTGAAGCATGGTGTGTGTGTGCTATTAGGGAGTTTTAGACATCTGTTACATTATACGCACAGGCTTCAACTAAGAAGAAGAAGGAACAAGAGAAACATCAGGTAGTCATTGACAAACTGAAGGAAGAGAGACGGAAACAATCAGAGAACCACAAGATGATAATGGTGCGCATCGCCAATGAGCAAGAGGAGTGGTTCAACACCAGTAAGTTGTATGATACAAGATGTTCTTAAAAATTCGTTTTATGTCCTCGCAGAGGTTACAAAGAATCGTACCATCACACAGTTCCTTCAGCTGTGTATCTTCCCTCGTTGCCTCTACACAACTGCAGATGCTGTGTACTGTGCAAAATTTATCTACCATCTTCATTCTCATCGAACACCGAACTTTTCAACGCTACTATTTTTTGATAAAGTACTTATGGTGCTTCTTCTTTAGACTGTCATGTAATAGTGTTTTTGTTGATTCAGGTATTTTCTGATATTTCTTACACAAGTGCTTGTTGTACAGAGAATGAAGCAAGACGTTATGGTGAGTCCCACAATCAAATCCTCTTCATATTGGCTAGGTTATAAGTACATTAAGTGAGTAACAGTATTGTAGCAGCTGTGAGGAATAAACCGCTCAATGGTCCGTGTTTCTGACTAAACTATGATTAGTAGCAATTCTGAGCTGCTCGCTACAGTAAAATAATTTCTTTTCTATCCCACTGAAGCCATACATCAAAGATTTTATAAACTGTACTGTATATCAGTTATTGTAAGATATTGTAAGATATTGTATAATAAGGTTCAAGGCTACAAGCAATATCTTTTGAAAGTCAAAGCTTTCTTGGAAGTCTTTGGTGGGATAGAAGCCAGTTATATCACAGTAGTCTAGGATATCTTTGTTATTAACACTCTCGTCTTTGTCTAGACTCCTGTAATAACAAAGATATCATGTACTGTAATATGTATTGTCTGAAGTGGTAACTTCAGGGAGATGCTGTTTAAAAATCAAATCCTCAAGTTCGCTACTTAAAAGGATTTTCTTGTAGCAATCACACTATAGTTTTCACCCCACAACTTACTGTAGGTCTTACTACTTTGAAGAAACCTTTATAAAAGGTGACAAATTACCTTGGCTGTGTAGTAGTAACTGTGCTGATAATTTGTTCTACAAATTTGATAATAATAGTTTATGTGTACAATTGAAAACAAGGACACAGTCACACCTGTATAATTCACATGAGTTAGTACATAAGCTGACCTGGAAAATCAGGAGACCTTGCAGTGGCACAGCTAAGTCTGGATCTGCCTGGCCCTAGGCGTAGTCAATACCAGTTCAGGCCCGGGTATTGAAGCTGAAATTATGCATAAATTAGGCCTTATATGTGTCTTTACAATATTTATTTGAATGGAGGTACCCAGGCAAATTTTTATGCTAGCTATCCCCCTGAGACTTTGAATACCAGGACTATTTTTGTTGGTCCAAAGGTACCCATATTGCACCGGTTCCACCGTAGTGTTGTTGTACAAACAGTGAAATTATGGAGCACTATTATAGTGTTGTGGTTTCTGTTGTTTCAAAGTTAATCCACACTCACCTTGCTTAATAAAACATGCCGCTGGTTGTGTTATTTTGTAGGGAAATTCTTGGGTGAGTTATTGGAAGTCATTAGCAAGTGGCATGGACAACTTTCTGTTTACGAGAAGGTGAGTATATTTTTTTTGATTTCAATTATGACTACTAGACTGCATTGGTATTCTTTCTCATGTACTCCAGGAGTGTGCTGACACGCCTGGCTTCCTCTCCATGATGCGTAACAGCTCCAACAAAAACCACCTTGACTTTGAAAACTTTAGACACATCTGTTTCAAATGGCACTTCAAGATAACTAAGGTAAAGTAGAACTTCTTGGAGTTCCTAAGACTGTGTTGTTATTTTCACAACACGAAACTTGTCTTTATTACTTAAAGTATGATTTTCAATGGACTGCATGGTCCAGTACTAACTAAAAAAAGTGTTTAAAGGTGTTCTTGGTTGCCTTTGGAGGTTTTAACTCTACAAATGAGGTGTGAAAATGAAAACACAATACATTCAGTATAGGAATATCTAGTAGATATTACTACAATATGTGCAACCAGCAACCTCTTCTAATACCGGGAGTTTGTAAAATGCGGAATATTGAATATGTAAAATTGTTTGATCTCCAAGTGGTTGTTCTTGTTTTGTGGAATACATTTGAGTGTACATGTGTGTTTTGTTTAGTCATTAGTTGTGTGTCTGGAGTCAAAGGATTACATGCAGATCCGCAATGCCTTAATAGTGCTCACCAAGCTGTTACCACAGTATCCTAAGGTACAGCATTTAGCCATAGCCCTGGACAAGAGAGTGGAGAAGATCATCGAAGAAGAGAAAAAGGATCGACCTGACCTCTTTGCACTAGCCACAGGGTGAGCCTCAGGAATCTGTTACAGATAGAATGCATTTTAACTGTCTATATATATTTGGATTAGTTATTCTGGCATGCTAAAGGGACAGAAGACTCACCTAGTGACGGAAACTGACTACCACAATAAAGAAGAACGTGTCAAGGTGATTTTACAATTACCTGAATGTTTTATTAGGATGTTTTGTTGTTACTCCTCAAATAGCAGGCTGTACAAGACAGCGTTGGTAATGGCATTGATGTGAAGCCGTCCACTTCATCTGGAAGCCGGATAAAACAGGAACACAGCAGTGATAAATTGTTGGTTGGTGATGAAGCTGACGTTACTGGTAGTAGTAATACGGCAAAGGAGAAGCCAAGGGCCTCACAAGCGAAGGAGCACTCCAAAGCAACTGAGCCAGAGTCTAAGAGCAGTAGCAGCAGATCAGAGGACAAGAAAACATCATCAGAGAAGAGCACAAAATCATCGACTGTTAATGGACCTTCCAAATCAGACCACACCTCTAAGAGAGTATCAGATACAGGAGCAGCTGAGTCACAAGGTATGCTATAGTATGTATGTCACAATGTACTGTATAGAGGGTTATTTTTGCTAGATTTTATTTTTGCTCGGTATAATATACATACCATATTTTTGCTATGAGGCTAAATGCTAAAATTAATTCCGCCAACATTTCTTCTACAATACAAATTCTATGGGAAGCATCACCAAAAAAAACGTGAAAATAAAAACCCATAAAATTTTTAATAGTGAATATTTTTAGCAGTGAAAAACCACCAAACGGTATGTGTAGTGCTATAATTTTGTCCTTAATAACTTACTAAAAGGTTATGAAAATATAGAGGTTTTATGTTGACTTAATTAAAAGTGAGTATTTTGTTTTAGATTATTTGATTATAGTAAGCAAGCATGCATTTTATAAATTATATTTATGCAGAGCAAAAACGTCGTAAAGTTGAGGAGAACAAGGTTGGTATAGAGGGTGTCGCTGACCACATCATGTTGCCATGGTGATGACCTATAGGAAGACACAAACAAGGGAAAGGAGACGACGACGACGTCATCTAAAGACCATGACAGAACAACCAAGACCTCTACTGACAGAAAAAGAGTGAGCATTAGAGAATACTTCCATGTTTTTGTCCTGCACAGTACACATGTACTGTTAAATAACAATAAAAGCGTAGTGTGGCCTTGTGGGTGCATGTGACATTGTAGAAACCCTTTAAAAAGTACAAATCTGTACAAATAGTTTTCCCTAATGTAGTAGGCACCACAGTTGCTGAAGCTTATCTGAGGCAACTTTTATTTTAAGGGTGCAGTAATTTCTGATGGAAGCCAAATAACACTGTGTTACATTCCCAGTGGCCACATTTTGTCTGTAATAACTGATGTGGTATTTAGTGTATTTGTCACAAGTCTGTGTTATGTCGTGTGTCTTATGCTATGGACAATACCAATGTCTATGTAATTTCACACAAGACTTAACACTACAAAGCACTGCTGTATGTGAAATACAACATGAGCAAGCGCCCAAGATATATGCTAATAAAAGCACGAGGCAAAGTTGAATGCTTTATTAGCATCGAGGCTGCAAGCCAAATGCTTTATCATGTATAGCACAAGCAAGGCAGTGCTAGTCTTGTGCGCCAGCTGTTTTTGTGGAAGCATGAAAAACTTTCATTAGAAAGTTTCTCATGTCCCCACAAAAATGTGGCTGTGCGATGCTTTAACTGCAAGGGAGTGGTTGGGAGAGAGTGGTCGGAGAGGCTATATTAGCATGAGGTGAAGTGCACGAGCATGTGCCATACTTCACATACAGAATATAAAGCGCTGTTAAACACTTTGAACTTAGATAGCTTCATACAATAAAATGTTTGGACAGATAATTTGTGCTATGTGTGTACCTATTTTGTTTAGGAACGGTCTTCTGATAAAGATTCACTATCAGTCGAGGCTGCTCGTGACTTGAAGAAAAAGAAGGAAAGCCCTTCTGCAAACTCACCAGCTCGTGATCCCAAAAGCTCCTCTGCACCTGATTCCAACAAGGTGTGCACTAATAAGGGATTAAATTATGTCACTGTGTAATGTACAGGACAAGAAGAGGGTGATTAAAATTACTAATAAAAATGATTCAGGCAGTGGAGGTGGGACCACAAACAGTAGTAGTAGTGGTAGTGGTAGTAGTTCCACAGCAGCTAAGAAGGTGTCCCATTCTCCATCAACTTCAAGTTCTCCAAACAGAAAGGTTAGCTGAAAAACTGCTACATTCACATCACATGACTTCTCAGCGTGCTGGGAGTTAAGGACAAAGTAACCATTTAGATGCAAATAACTACATTTTATTGCATATGGTCAATGTGAACTGGTCTACTTTTCTTGAGGGCATTTTGCCAACCCTGTAAAGTCACGAATGTGAGAATGGCATTTGTAGATGGCACCAATTGGATGGATAGGTCTTAGAACTGCTCCCATTGTTAGTTAGATGCCTCCTTGGGCTATAGGCACTTACTTTTAGTGGCTTTTCCTACTCTAAACAGTTCTAGTATTCTTTTAGTTTTCATTTTGTTCTGTTTGCTTGATGTTGCCAGGTCTCAGCAACTGCTCGTAAAGAGAAAGAGGATGATAAACACAAGAAACAGTATCCTTACAACCAGTAGAATATCATTTTGTGTTAATACCTTGACACAAGAATAGCAGTAGCAAGAAAAGCTCAACAGTCACACCGCCGACTACAGCAACTACTGCAGCAAAGAAATGAGAGAACGTTGACTTGTTATTGATTTTATATTAAGAGTACATCAGTGTTGTACTACTGTTACCACACACATATTTACATATATTTAACCTATTTTATTTATTTGTAGAAATATTTGTGCGAAATCCAATTCACATGCAGGTGTGGAATAGTGCATGTACCCTCATTTACTAGACACACGTTCATCCCACCTTTGGGGATGAGGTACTGCTAACTTATACAAAAGACTTCATCCCAGAGAACCCAACTTTATCTTGTCATAGAAATGTTATCTAGCTATGATCTTAGCCATAGCATGGGCTGCTCCCTGGGATTATAGTTCTAGATGATCCTGTAACAGTGTAATCATATACAACAGTGCGTGTGAAGTGATTTTGCAGACTGCTGCAGATTGAATATTTTTGTGTGGCATTTATCACTGCTTTCCCGTGCATGTTTATCTAGCAAAAATCCTTGGTAAGGAAAATTACTTAATGAAAGCATAGATGAAAGGGTATGATGAAATAATGTTTGATCTATATGCTTGGACCCATATACTACATACCTGCATGGCCAGGCGGAGATGGAATGATACACTTGTCTCTTGTACATCGGAATACTAACTGTTTTCCACTTCACCCAGCTAATGGGGCGCTGTATATATGAGACAAAAATCCATAAACATTATTAAAACAGTAATCCATTTAACTGTAATCTATGTTGTCGATATAATTTACAAAATTATTTTTCTTCATATCGAATCATTATCGATAAAACCAATACATTATCGTTCATCTTTGTTTTTTCCCTGTTCCAATTTGTGGACGGAGGTCCTAAGGCGCATGCGTTGTTTCATATTTTGTTTCATGTTGTGCTGCGCAAAAGAGGCTGCGCGTGAAGGGGGAAACATGGCATCACGTGAAAAACATGAAGGCGCATGCGTTATTTCATATCGTGTGGCGCGAAAGGGGGAAAAGAACGATATTAGTATCGATATCGGCATAAATGATGCTATATTTTTATTTTAAGAGGATTCCAAAATGTTGGAACAATAGCAGTTAAAGCGCATGCGTGTATCGCTGTTACATTTTTGCAGCCGCAGGTAGTGTCTCTTGGTGCTCCTGTTTTGTTTGTCTTTTTCAGTGTCATTTATAGCGTTATGCCTAAGAAAGGCCCAACATCATCTGAATGAGGGCAGAAACTTCGGGCATACGTTCGAAGGCAATTTGGAGTTCCCGGCCTGCACACTGTGTGGCTGCGACCGTGATTTCAACTTGTTTAGTAGTAGTGTATAGTGCTTTAATAATTGTGTACTCAGGTGGATCCCACTGGTGATGTTGGTAGCCAACATCCTCCTCCTGGTGTCCAATGACCTCCTCTTGATGGTGCTGGTATGCAGCCTCCTCTTACTAATGCTCAATCATCCACACCACGGATGAGGCCGCTGATGAGGTCGTTGCCACCAGCATCACTTCTAGATCTGTTGCTACCATGGCAAATGATTTTGTCAGTATTACTGATCCTGCCTACTACCAGTAGTGTTGATCCTGCTATTGCCACCAGTGGTCATCCTGCCATTCACATCAGGGTTCTTCCTCTACTGCCGTCAATGTTTGTGCTTGTTGCTACCACCAGTGTTCATCCTGCCACTGCTGCTGGAGTACTCCTCCCACTGTCAGCTCTGCATCACCTGATTTTGAAGAGTACCTGGTATGTTAAAATATTTAGCTGTTAGGTGTGTAAGGATATTGCTGCAGTTATCGTCCACTTCATCTTGACCAGTCCACCGGTGAGTCGTCATCTGGCCCATCGACAAGTGGGATATCACAAGAGGTGCTTAAATTTAATGCTGTATGTAAGAACTTGTGCAGGATACATAGATGTTGGGGAGATCTCCCGCAGGATACATAGATGAATTGGCAGCAGAACGACATTATAGCAACTAAAATAAGAAGACTCTTGCTGCCAGACTCCAGTACTACGTAACTACTTCTCTGTCTATGCATGTATTTATCTATGTAGTCATTTATTATGTAATTATTATTTTGTTTAACTTATTTACATATTGTTAGAGCTTTATATGTGCATGTGTCTTCTGGCTATGGTCATAGTCTTCTAATAAGTACTGTATCTGAGAGAAACAATTGGATAAATAATGCATACCAAATGCAGGACCCTTGGTTGTCATTGTAGGGTGGTCTGATAGTAGGTGCTGAGTCCAGATCCAGGGAACTTGAATTTTTAGTACCTATAGTAAGTTACAGATTAGCTAGTGAGTGTTCTATTAGGTTATTTAACTAAAACTGACGGCATCAATTACTAGAGGCGCTTGGCTGCTCTATTAGGATTCAGTTACTTATAAATTATATGGCAATTGCATGTCTTGACTGCTTTATTAGAGAGTTTCGCGCATTGTACATTTTTAGTAACTAACGTGACTGCTTTATTAGAGTTTTTGTGTTATAAATTTTATCTTACTCGAGATACGGATATATAGAGGCCATATTATCATAAGCATTTACATAAATTGACCTGAAAAATGTCAGACTGTTCGAATCTCCACACCAAAATATAAGCATAAATAATGCTTCATGTGATCAAATGGTTTCATGATAAATAAAAATGCAATTAGTTTATTTATGATTGAGTTTTGGCTGCTTCCTTGGCAACAAAGTCTTTATGTAGTTCTTTTTTCTTCTGTTGCTCCCTCACCCACTGCCTGTAGTCCGATAACGTCTGCACTTTATCACCATAGTAATCGTCCTGGAAACTGCCAAATTCTGTAAATCGATATTTCTGTATTCTCCGTAAAAAATCTTCCTCTCTCTAATACACAAGAAATTAAATGTAATTTAACAACTGGAATAATGCACTGTATAGCTTTGTTTTGGCGATGGTAATATTTGTAAAATTAGCTTATAGAAATCAGCTCTGACAAGTTGTTAATTTATAAATTCAGTGTTCTATTAATTGTGTTTAATTTCAGTAGAATAACAAATTACATGTATTTAAATTTTACTTTCACAGAAAGAAAAATCAATAAATTATACAACCAGCTCAGCATAACATGAAGTTCAGTACAGTAGAATGTGCTTACATCGTAACGTATTGATATATTCAACCTTATAAATCCAAGGGCAAAACCTTTGTGTTGGATTATAATGAGGCTGTTGGATTATTAATAAGGTGATGCATTGAGCGTAGGAAGCAGGGATGCTCCGGGCGCTGGAGCACCTGTTTTTACTGTCACTTCATATGCAGGAATGTGATTTTTCTCCATGCAAATGTGTCCTGATGACATACAACTGCTATATATATTATTATTATATAGCTATAAATCATTGAGGGATACATATTTCGGTTTACACTACCCTCAAAATCAACACCCTCTAATTTTTGTTCATTTTAAAATGTCTGGTAGTAATAATCACTTTACCCATGGAAATTTATTTCTAAAAAAGCCTTATCGTGCAGTAAAATTTTGTTCCTCTAGTTATACTGTCTTGTAAACAATTGATAAACGGCTACAAATAGTTGAGTTACCTGAGTCAGCTGTCGATGCTTCTCTTTATTGACCAGCTTCCAGATTTCAGCGTGCAGTGTTCCACCGACAATGAAGCCAACACCTGCAGCCACCATACCAGTTAAAGCGGCAAACATCAAAGGATCCATCCCTCTGTAGAGAAAACACAGCTATAGATAAGAGCACTGAAATAGTTAGTGTTATTTACAGAATTGGTTGTATATCTTCTGGGGCCATTTCAAACAAATTAGGGAATATCATCACATTGATAGCTGATGATATGCTCATTCCTGCGAACGCGAAAGGTACTCCCCAAATTCTCGCTCTGTACTTGACCGTCTTCTTCAGCTTCCTGTACTCCTCAAATGGCATCATTCGTTCTGACTCCACTGCGGGTGAGTTTGAATAGCTCTTCAGAAGTAGTGTGGCCCTGTTCTGACAGACACAACATCGCATAACAAGTCCAGGGATCATCGCAAACTCCTTTTATCACACGTGCGACACCGGTGCTCTTTAATTAGAGTAAAATACAGCTGAGTCACGGACGATGGCGGATAATGGAGATGATCCGAATAAGAAGCGATGGCTTCCGCTAGAATCCAATCCAGATGTAAGTTAATATCAAAATCGTATTAGCAACTTACTTTTGAAAAGCACCATTTTAAAATCTTGTAGGTGATGAACAAGGTGAGCAGACAACTCATGCAAACCGACATAGTAACGTAACCTGTTGCTGTATTGTGCGTCAGTATGTAAAGGCACTCGGCATGAAGTCTGAATTTCAGTTTGTGGATGTGTTTGGTATGGACCCTGACCTGCTAGCCATGATACCCCAGCCGTGCTGCGCCATGTTGCTTCTCTTCCCCATGAACGACAAGGTCATAGTGCAAACTTAATTCCTTCCATGCACTGAACTCTGCACATGTGTAGGTAGTTGCATACAGGAAAGAAGAAGAAGAAAGGATCAAAAAAGATGGACAGGTAACCATATTTGTAATGTCTGCAGTAATGCAATACAAAAATATTGTAAGCACACACACACATACAGGTAGTCGCCCTTCAGAAAGCTGTTACCAAACTGTATTATCTAAAATCTGTTGAGTTGTATGAGCTCAACAATTCACCTGCATTGATAAAAACTGTTGCATGAGACTGACCTTAAAAATTTGAAACAAATTTTATGTGCAAATTGTAAGAGTAATCATATCTAGAAATTCAGACATTTGGCTTCAGAAATTTCTGATAGCATTTTTCTTCAAAAAAACAGTATTGTGTTGATCAGGAAGTCCTTGTTATACCATCTACTTACTTGCACGTGTGGAATATTATATTGCAGTAAATTGTTTGTCAGTTTACTGCGTACATTCTAAGGGATGAAATTTCTGCAAATTTTATGTATAAAGTATCCACTGTCAAAACACATGTGACTGCCTTTGCAAAAATCCTTCATGTTCGTGCATTTCACAAAATAGCTGTAAAAATCCTGACACCGTATAGTTGGTTTTTTTCAAGGTACTTATATTCCTCGAATGCCCGATTTCAGCAATTTTATTTTTACGAATGCCTTCCCAAATGGTATATATTTGGTGCTATTTTTTGTTTTTGCTTATTTTTCGAGCACTTTAATTTCACGAATCTACCAATATCCTTTAAGTACCTCAAAAAAAAACCAACTGTACGGTAGTCGCATCAATTTTTAATTGCTCTATATTAAAATGTAGTCAACTAATATGCAAATTAACATTGCAAGGAAGAGTTAGAGAGTTTTGAATTTCTACAAAATTTGTATGCTAACATGGAGGGTTATCGCAGAGCCAGTCACGTATTGTGATCCTATGCAGTTTTAACTGTGCCTGTGATCCTGGTGTTTGTCACTGTAGACGGTTAGCCCTCAAGTGTACTTCATAAAACAGACCATTGGCAATGCATGTGGAACTATTGGACTGCTTCATGCACTGGGCAATAATCTGGACTCCATTGCATTAGGTAATGAAAATGTTTTGATCATGGGTTTATATTGGGTTTATATTTTACTAACTTCATGTATGTTAAGTAACCATGGTGATTCTAGAGAACTGAGGTGTATGGTGTAGAGGACCAAAGACTTCTCCACTCAAAATGAATTTTATAAAGTTTGCTACCCAAGAATAGTTTCATTAGATTTTTCACAACTTAGTTTTCAACAGGGCCTGGCCCCAGCCCCTCCCCCTTAAAATTACCTATTGATCAATGGACATGGCCTTGAAATTTTTAAACTGTATATAGGTGATGGTTTTTTGAAGACATTTTTTGGAAAAACAAAAAATATGACTCCTGAAGAGAGAGCTGATTATCTTGAAGAAGACGATGTAAGGCATCTTTTGTGACATTTTTAAATGATACCCACTGCTTTAGGGGATTGCCGAGTGTCATGAAGCCAGTGCTCAGGAAGGCCAAACTGATGTGAGTGTACCGTAAAGCTGGATATTTTTGATGGAAGTAATTTTCAAAAATCCAGAAATAAAGTTTTCTAAATGTCAGTCTGAATCACTGAATCAATGTCAGGAATATTTTCTTTGAAATGTATAAGCAAACCTGATTTTAAAAAAAATTCACATTCAAAAATTTCCTGCTATAGTGTATATGCTAACAATTCTAATACGAATATAATTTTTGTTGGCAAATTATTTTTGCAGGCTCCTTCAAGGGATGACCATACCAATTTACACTTCATCAGCCTGGTCCATAGGGATGGCCAATTGTATGAACTAGGTAGGTGTTTAATATTTAGAGTTACCACACAACCAGCATGATCCCTTGATAGCTCAGTTGGTAGAGCGGTGGACTGTAGTGGCATAGCTATCCATAGGTCGCTGGTTCAACTCCGGCTCAAGGGATTTTTTACATGCATAATTGTAACTTTTTGTGTCCAAGAGCAAAGAGTGACATAATATCTAATAGAAATGCCCCACTCTACTTTTCTCATGATGTCTTTGATTGGTTGAAAAATGATAAACATGCTTTGATTTTAGTGGTAAAGGGATAATTTTACTGCTATAATTATATGCTTTTCCATTCTGGCGAAATTCTGTTGTCCAGAGGACTTTGATGTTTTTATGTGCTGTGTTATTATTGTCTAGATGGTTGCAAGCCTTTTCCAGTCAATCATGGACCAACCACTTCAGCAAGTTTTGTAACAGTAAGTTGTATGGGTTCAGTATTAGTTGGTAGCCATACATGACCTGACATTTCCCAAGTTTGTCCTGACGTAATTTGTTGTTTCCTTTTCAAATTTGCCCAGATACCCTTCTTACATTAACTCTTGCTTGCTGTTTAAGCACTGGTTGTCGTGTGTGCTTGAGAACTACTTAGTAGTGGAGGCCCTACCTTATAGGCATACATTTTAAATCTACAACTTGTAGTGTTTTATTGGTGCTACTTCCCGGTGTCCATAAGCACTGTTTCTAAACCTCTCTTGTAGTTTTAATTTCAACCTGTCCCTGGTTACCAGTATCGATTTTTATTGACTGTTATTTGACCGTTTCTCTTTGTGATTATCTTGTGTGTGTGTTTTAGGATGCTGCTAAGGTGTGTCAGCAGTTTATGGCTCGTGATCCTAGTGAAGTACACTTCACGGTAGTAGCTCTGGCCAAGGCAGACTGATATAGGAATTGGGAAATATTTAACTAATAATTCTTGAATTAATTTTTATTTCGTAAATACATTGTGTAATTGATAATTATATTGTGTGTGGTGTATTTATGCATAGGAGAGGGGATATTCACAAGTCACTTTTAGTAGAGTCTTTTGAAACTGGCTCTTCATTTTTCAATTCCACTTCTATTCTTTCTTTTGCTCTTACCACCTACCCACAGGGGAGAGGTGAGTTATTGCATCGTGCAGTAGACACAGTACTCACCTTTGACTGGAGGTAAAATGAGCCGCCGTTTGCTTTGTTGTTCACTTCAAATAAGTGCTCGTAACTCTGGAGTGATAAAGAGAAAGCAATGAAGCATTGAGCCTTGACAGAATGATCCACTCACACCTTTCTCACTGTTTCAATATCACTGGTGTCCTTCACATTTAGTATCTTCGTTGCTTCCTGTTAGCAGAAGAAATACAATGTAATGTAAGCCAGAGCTGTTCAGAATTGGCATTGCCATATAAATTGAATTAATGAAATTGTTTGGACACATTAGAGAAATCACGTTTCTATAGAGCAGAGCTTATGATAATGGCCAGTCATCAGATATTTTCCAGCCAACTTGGGCATTTGACCAGACAAATTTACTATACATGGGGAAGTCAATAAATTTACAGCAGGAAAACAAATGTCCGGACAATTTCCAATCCTTATCATGATCATAAGCACTGTAGAGTGATAATAAAACTGGGGGTGCTGTAACACATGCAGCCTCCCTGCTGTTTTCTATGCCTATGTATACAAGGTTAAACTCCCTAGAAGTTTACACCACACTTACAGAGCTAAAATTAATGTTCAGCAAGATATTGTCCTGACACGTCCTCACAAAAGACTGGGCTTGAGAAAACCAGTCTAATCATAAACTACACCTATTCATATTATACTGCATGTAAAATTTGGCCAAAATTTTAGACTTCAAAATGCACGTCTAAATTTTTAGACTTTACATCTTAACATGGTATCCTAACCAAAATTTCAACATATATGCAGAATTTACTAAGGAATTCAATTTTTTTTACAGATTTTGCATAGTACCTATAAACTAAGAGATCACATGTATTTTCTCAGGCCCATGGCCAGGCATATGGTGATGCAGTTATGTTAACTGACTCACGTCTAATGATATCCCAGTGGCAGTGTTTGCCTTCACTGTCTCCTCTGCACTGCCAGAATTAGCTGCTCTTTCAGCTGCTGCTCTGCGTGCAGCAGACATAACTGCACAAGAAATATTGTCAAGATATGATACACAAGATCATGTTGTATATATGGTGTATCCTTATCTATTATACACCAGTTGTAAATTATGAACGAGGGACTTTATCATGAAGGGTTTAATTTCTACTCGTGCTATTTATACCTAGTCTCGTGAACCAGACCACTTTCTTCGGGGTGGCGCTTATCGATTGGAGATTACAAGTGCCCCCTCCGAAATCACGAGACTAATTTATACCTCGCTCTATGTACTCACCTTGCATTTCATTTCTTAGTGCTTGAGTGAATGCTCTGGCCACCACTGATCCGCTAGCAACTATCAGCTGAGCTATCCATCGTCCCTAAAAACAAATTTCATATACCATGGCCAGTTTCAATGATAGATATTTAATAAATACACGCTTAGAATGCTAAGCCTGCATTATCTATGGTCTAAAGTGTCACGTGGTTTCAAACATAATATATTAAACTCACCACCATTCTTATCAGTGACAACTAAAAGTGCTTTGTCACGTTGAGAAACATATCCGAGAATTAAATGATTGGATTTCATTCAGTAGTATTTCATTAAATATCAACAATTACTCGATATACTCTATCTGACGCTCACCGTCTTTGATAATGGCGAAGGCAGATAAAGAAAATCCGGCTGTCAGCAAAGAGTTCATAAAGGAGCACATGGATGGCAAGGAGATTGATCTGAGCATGTGCAGTCTCTCTAAAGTCCCAGTAAAGGAACTAGTGAGTGGAATTTTGTCCAGAAATAATTCTACTGAATTGTATAGTAATATGTCAACTACATGTTTTATTTTTATTAAAAATATCCTACAGGCTAGTTTGCCACATGGAGTAGTACTGGACCTTTCCCGTAACTCCATTACGGTTTTACCAGTAAGTTAATGTATCGATGTAGTTTATATATAGTCTAGTGATTTTACCATTATTTAATAGCCATACAAACAGCAAATAGCAGTATTTTGTAGATAAATGTACAAAAACTTCATTAAATATTAAAAGTAAAATAAAACGGGTAGTCATCATGCCTGAACCAGAATCAGATATTTAGCTAAGCATATCCAGTCCTATTCTCTCTTGTATGTAACAAAGGCATAATGGATTGTTCACAAATTTTTAGTTTGTTTATTACATGTGGTAGGATAACTTCACAACATTAACACATCTTATGTCACTGGACCTTAGCAACAACCAGCTGACGGAATTACCAGGGAATTTTGGCCACCTATCACTTCTACAACGACTGGATTTGTATAGTAACAAATTGAAAGGTTTACCGCTGAGCTTTGCACAGTTGAAGCAACTCAAATGGCTTGATTTGAAGAACAATGACCTCCAGCCTGAACTAGCAGCTGTTGCTGGAACATGTGTAGACGAGAAAGAGTGCAAAGACTGTGCTCAGAAGGTATAATATTTACAGTGTAATTGTAATTATAAATATTTATATTGTAATTATAAATCACTTGTAGTATTTAAAATTACTTGTACCTCTTAGGTGCTAAAATACATGAAGGAGGCTGCTGCAGATGTTGAAAGAAAAAGGCAAAAGGAATTAGAAAAGCAAAGAAGTATTTTTAATTATTTCACACATTATTTGTAAATCCATTTCATAATATCACAGTACTAAAGAAACAAGAACAACTCGAAGAAGAGAAGAGGCTGGCAGATGCAAAACAGCAGAAGGCAGAAGAGAAGAGAAGGCGTAAAGAAGAATTTGAAAAGCTACAAGCATTAAAAAAAGCTCAGGAAGATGTTGAAGATGACGAAGAACAGGAAGGTGACAAGCATAGCAGTAATATCATTTGATTTACATACACAATTACTCTAGATGACAATGGAGATGTTGTACCTGATGTTAAAAAATCTGTCAGTAGATCAGGTAAAACTTTGTCAAATTCTAGATTCAAATCCTCACCAATAATTATAAATTTTTGCAGAATTCTTATTACTTGTATTTCTGATTTTACAGAATTCTACTGTCTTATTGTCACACTGGTGGTCGTGCTGTTGTCCATCATGCTTGGCTTTATGGTGATCTACTGTCACGAGGGAGGCAAGAACAGATGCCCCCTACTGCGCGAGGCACTCAACATCACCGGCATCATGACGTACATCATGTAGCATGACATTACAGCGGTTACTCTAATTGATGCACACCACGGGTGTTCGAATTGCTCAATGAATAGGAATCAATTGTGTATTTTCCTGTTTTCATACGTTAGTGCAATGTACAAACCTTATAAGATTGTGCTATTCTATAATGTGTATAATATTAATAATACAAAAATAACAAGACAAGCAAAAAATTAAGTTTAAAAATGTACAATTACAAAATTTAAAGTAAGGCAACTCAGCTGTTTCTAATGGTATCGGTGTCCAGTGAAATGTTTGGGTGGAGGAATGGGTGGGCGGTCATTAATTGGATCACGATATTGTGACTTGGCCGGTACCGATGGAGGTCTTGAAGAACGAGTTGGCAAACTACTTGAATTTGTAAATGCCTGTGATCTTTTGTACTGATCAGCTGTTGGAAACCCATCATCGTCATCATCATCTTGAAGTACTGGTTGTGGTGATTTTGGCTTCACAGGGGGTGGTAGTGGTTTCTTACCACCTGCCTGTCTGCTTTTGTTTGCTACCTTAGGCGGTGTCTCTTCAAAAAGGTCTCTTTTAGAACTGCCACGTTCTGGAAGGGGAGGGGGTGAGCTGTCATCATGTGGAGTAAACTTTCTCTCCCAAGTCTTGGCTACTTTCTGAGGTACTGAAGGCGGAGTCTTTGGGAGTGGCTTGCTAACTCTGTTGTCATTATCAGTTTGGTCAGATGAGGTCCTTCTATTTGGCCATGTTGTGTTTTGTGATGGCGGCAAAGGACAAGGATTGTTCAATCTATCATCATCAACACGTGCGTATGGACTCTTTTTCTTTAAACGTGGAGAATGTTGTGGCATCTTTGGGAGTGGCTTGTTAACTCTACTGTCACTATCAGTATGGTCAGGTGATGGCTTGGTCTTTTGCCAGGCTTGGTCTTGTGACGGTGGTAGGGGGCAAGGCTTGTTTAATCTATCACCATCAACACGTGCATATGGACTCTTCTTCTTTACCTGTTGAGAAGGTGGCAAGGGGCAGGGATTGTTAAACCTGTCATTGTTATCATTTGGAGTTTCTTTCTTCCACCATGGTGGATCCTGTATAGGAAGTTCTACTCTACTAGATAATCTATTGTTTGCTTTTTCTGGAAGCTGTGGGGGGCCTGTATTGTAACCCTTATTGAAGAGATTCTGCATTTGATGCCCAGGACTAGAGCCTGAAGCTTTTTTCTACAAAATGGAAATACACAAATATGATGTTGTGACTAATATGGCCCTGGCCACAAGAAGAGTGGACAGCATTGCTGCATCAGTATACACCTCTTTAACTTTCATATGTGTCCTTTGTTTAAACTATGCAGAGATAGGGGATTGACAGAGATATATGAGGCCATCTGCCAGGGGATTGACATCCATTATGTCATAAAGCACCTTAATCAGTCAAAAATTCTAAACACAGTACATGAGCACATACACGCACGCACGCACGCACGCACGCACGCACGCACGCACACACACACACACACACACACTACCTTCTTATCACTGGTCATTCCTGTTGCATTCTATAGTACAACGTAATAAAGTAATGCTTGTTGATACGTAAGCACACATACCTGATACGCAGGCTTAGGGAATGTAGTTTTAGATGGCTCCTTGACAAAAACATCATCTCCAGTATTTACTTCAACCCGTTGTTTTCTTTCACTCAGCCTACTAAACAGTTCAGCATTATTATTACTATTACCACCAAACGAATGACTCAGATTAGGCTTACTGCCAGGCGGCGGGCTTAATGGCTTACGACCTTTCTCTTTATAAGACGTTGAACGGTGTGGAAGTGTTAGAGACTTCATTTCAGCTTGTCTTGAGCATGCCAGATCTTTACGATCCAACGTATTCATGGATTGATTTCTTTGGTTTGTTTTCTGAGGCACAATCATAGGAGTAACACTCACTGCCTCGATGTATTCATCATTATCACTTCCACTGTCATTTGAATGAAAAGCACCACTCCCTGATGCCCCTGTTGTACTACCCCCGCTTCCACCATATTCATCATGGTGGACGGACGTTGGACGAACTCCTCTCTCCATGTCAGCATAATCGTATCTCAGTACACCTCCTTCGGGTTCAGGGGGTGCCTCTGACAAAGTGGTATATTCATCGTCCCCTTCATCCCCACTGATCGGTTCATACATGTTACTTTCTTCATGACGTAACCTCTCCTCGGAGATCGGCTTCGGTGGTGGAAGAGGAGGTGGGGGTTTCGATTTCTTTGGTGCAAAAGGTGCAGGCTTCTTCAACGGATTGACTACAAATGACAAGCAATAGATAACAAATCAAGCCATACAAACCCACTGCAAACAAATAAAGTTACAACCCAGCATACAAGTGATATGGCAGTTAGTGGGTACTAATCGCTTACTTAAACCACAAACTTCACATATACACTTGATCCATTCAGAACGCTCTGATTCATTCTCAGCTATCAAATCATCAGTGAAGCCATCAGAGTGCTTGATGAAAAACTTTTCCGACGAGTAGTTGTCCGACTCCACCTGGGAGCATCTTGCCAAATGGATACACTTCTTAGAGTTACTGTACTTGCCCTGTCCTCTCAGATCAATAACCTTAGTGCTCCATAGTTCAGAATGATATTTGATCTAAACAATATCACATGAGTAGATCACATGATCTTGTAATTTTGCATGTGTGTTTGTACAATATTGGTATTTGAATTAAATTTAGACCACAACTTGAGTTTATAGAGTTTTGTGGCAATGAATGAATACTGTTAACATTTTTTGTATTTGGATTGTCACAACAGCGTGGGTAATGGATTATGATGAAAGATGTATAGTTTACTCCATTCTACTAGGCGAGTAGCTCAAGCAAATAATATGTTTGTCTTGTGTATAACAGTTTACACTTAGTGCCCAGTTGGTATAGCCAGGTAACCATGCAAACACTAACAAGTACTACGTATGATTCAAAGATAAAGATCTCCCTGTCCAGGTCAAACCTTAGCTAAAACAATTTCACCACAAGATTGAGTGGGGCACACAGGCTCTATATAGATACAATATGGTAGGGCAACAGATATCACAAACTACTAGGTCAGCTGGTCAGTTTACACTAAGTAAAGCTAGCACATTGTAATCCTTAACACAAATTTGTTAAATGTTTCTGTGCAGCAGTATGAAGAAAAATCACTAATGTGTGTGTGTTTGTGTAATTGCATGTGTGTTTGTGTAATTGCATGTGTGTTTGTGTGTGTGCGTGTGTGTGTAATTGTGTTTGTGTAATTGTGTGTGTGCACGTCTATGTGCATGCATAGCCCATCATACGATATCAATGGAACAGGAACAGTCATTCCATGGCATCACTGAGTTGACCCAATGTCATGTGAACTTCGTGTCATGTGAGATCAACCTCCAGTTCAGGATACACACTGGATCTCACCATATGAACACCTTATATGGATACTGTAATAAACAGTGTGATTTGTGGTTATTAATTGCTCTGATCATTTGAAATTCCCCGCAACTTCCTGTGATGATTTAAGCATTGCCTTATATGGGCTTGCCACACATTACTTCATAATAACAAGTTACATCCAATAGCCATGTAAATTTGAAATGAACAAAATTCATAAAAAAGGATTGTGTGTGTATATGTGTGTGTGTGTATGTGTGTGTGTGTGTGTGTGTGTGTGTGTGTGTGTGTGTGTGTGTGTGTGTGTGTGTGTGTGTGTGTGTGTGTGTGTGTGCATGTGTGCATGTGTGTGTGTGTGTGTGTGTGTGTGTGTGTGTGTGTGTGTGTGTGTGTGTGTGTGTGTGTGTGTGTGTGTGACTGTGTGTGTGTGTGTGTGTGTGTGTGTGTGTGTGTGTGTGTGTGTGTGTGTGTGTGTGTGTGTGTGTGTGTGTGTGTGTGTGTGTGTGTGTGTGTGTGTGTGTGTGTGTGTGTGTGTGTGTGTGTGTGTGTGTGTGTGTGTGTGTGTGTGTGTGTGTGTGTGTGTGTGTGTGTGTGTGTGTGTGTGTGTGTGTGTGTGTGCATGCGTGGTGTACGATTGTGGTTTTTAAACAGTCCCCCAGGAATTACATTGGTGAGAACTATGTAAAACATTTACATATCAGCAAGTCGTCATTATTTGTATTTGATCTGTTCAATAATTGAACCAATTGTCATTACATTATTATACTCGCATGCACATGCACATGCACATGCATGCACACACACAATGTAGCATACATTCCCCTATAGTGGCAATGACTGGAACAGTTAAATATTACATAATCATTACATAATCTGGTTAAGTTTACAGGATGGTGAGGCAACAGACAAGAACCTAAATAATATGCACTTGTACATTATTTGTATATTACTTCATATACTATGATAATATGCTGCCCCAGGGTAGTATTAGTAGTAAGATAATGTATTGGGACACAATATTAGTAACAAGATACCTGCTAGAGGCTAGAATTAAGCCATTATATGTTATACAATACATGATGATTAATAGAATTTCATATAACAAGGTACTTGTAAATCTTGAATACACATGTGGTATAATCTGTACAAGTGTCAGGTCATTGAAGTGAGCTAGTAAACAACTATTAACAGAACACCATTACAGATATCTAAAGCAATGATATAATGCAATCGTATAATATTATCGCGCTCGATTTGTCTGTAATAAAAATGCTTTGAAATTAATTTTAAATACTGCAGAATCATCTACGTACCGGTATATTATATATGCAGCGCCATGCATTACAACAATAACAAAGTTTTAACAATATTCATTTTATAATTAGCGGGTAGTTCTTAAAAGCTAATGGAATTATGTATGATAGAAAATATTATTTAAGTGCACAAAGGAACAGAAGGGAAGGTTAAGGCATTCATCCAACACCTTGTTACCATTCTCTGTAGTTGCTATTTTCCAACCGCATCGTATTACACTGCAACATAACAGCATAAGGCTCTCATACAGCGCAGACATATTTTATATGATCTATTAATCATTCTTCTCCTAATTACAGATAAACTACACAATATGGCTGTACCTTTTTAGACTTTGGCGAGTCCACACAGATCAGAATGCCTTCCTTCAGAACAGACATTTTTTCTTTTCAAGTAATGGCTTAAAACGGCATGGCGAATGTTGCAGTTACCGTAAATCAACGTTTTGTATAAAGTACCGATATGATGTAATGCTTTTGCACGTGATTAAAGGCACGCATACTATTTATGCACGTGAGTAAGGTAGACTCCAGGATAAATTGATTTTGTGTGATCGGTGAGTGAAGGGCGCCGTTACGAGTATTGTATTGCTGACAGAGAGATGGGTGGAGGAGAAGTAGTGAAGAAGGGCTACTTGATCAAATCTCCGCCATTAGATGGGAAAGGGATGAAGGTTCGTTTTTAGTTATAACCAGACGGCGTGCTTTTGGAGTTCGGTAAATCATCCGAATATTTATAATCAGTGTATTGGTAATAATCGCTTATAGCTTATGAAATTTATACGAACTCGCCCAGCCGTTTTTATGTTTTGTTTATATAAGGATAAAGGAGTTTCCCAGCTTTTTAAAAGGCCTACTATCTTATTGGCTTATTTTATGCCTGTGGTGTTAATGTAACCGTTTATTGTGTAAAAGTTTCTTTTCTTTACCTTGGGTTTTACCATGTGATGCTGATAGATAAGAATGTTGCCCATGACAACAAACCAATGATATGATGAAGTGCAGAGGAAATAGCATGACCCGACCTTTATAAACATGACTGGCCTGTCTATTGAGCAACTACATACTGATATTTCTCCATATAAACAATATAATTACATTAGATGTACCTATAATGCAAAGTTTTCAATGCCTTTGTTTTTGTATGCTGCAGACTTTGAGTGGGTGGAGCAAAATGTAATGTGTTTGCAGAGTGTAATGACATGCCTTGTCATCCTGCCATCCTGCAGTAAAATTGCGCATAATTTTATTTATGCATGTAATGTAAGTGTATTTGTATCTCTCAGTCCATACGATAAATTATTGATAATATGAGACACTTCATTAACTGCTTGGTGGTCCTGTTTGGATATTTTATATAGTGGTACTGCTTGTTCACACCAGCGATATTTAATGTAAACCATTGCCATCCATTGGTGCAGTTTTTAAGAGGTGATTTTTCCATGATAGAAATTTTTTGACAAATTTGGCAATGCATTCCCAGCCTCCCAGTGTTACATTTGTGTGTTTGTGTTGTGTTAACACATTCCATGCAATGTGTAACTTAGAGTAATAACATTTCAGAAGGCTCCACATGTGACTCCAGTATGTGGTATGACGGGAGATCTTGTGCCACACGGTTGCAGTATGGGCACGTGTGTATTGACACTGGTAGATTTGCTCAAGAAATATTCTGTAGTTTTTCATTTATTCAAAGCATTTCAAAGGGGTTGTGTCCTAATGTATTAATATTTGCCACTCAATGTCTAAGATAACTCAAAAAGTTCTCTACTTGCTTGTACAAACTGAACTACAGTATATTTACAAAATTTCAAGGAAAATGTGGGGTTGGTAGGTCCCTAACATTTTTACACAGTCAAGATGTTTTCATTTAAACTGACGGCAGGGTGGAGGAAGCTACTGAAAGTTAGGGGGGCCACTTAGCTAAACTCAAGTGATTTTCTATTGGAAAAATTGAATTCCTATGGAGAGTCTTAAAATTTAACTTCCACCGCCTATGATTGATGGTCATGTGAGTGTTGAGCTCATGAATAACACACTCTCTTCTATCTATATAGTAATGGCAAGAGTTATTTAAAATTTCAGTGCTCCTTGAAAGTATGGTAGCTGTAGTTATAGAAGTTATGGCATCCATAATTCTTATATACAACCTGACAGAGTGTAGAATGGTAGTTGGCCATTTTCCAAGCAAAATAGATCATCTCTGGTCCTTTTTCAAACAACATTTCCACTAATTCCAATTTTTATATGATTGCTTAATGCTCATGGTAACACAGCTGGTCATATTGTCAGTGCTTTACTGTGGTCAGTGGTTGCTTTGATAATGTTTGATGTTCACAGATATCTGATATGGCTGTCAGTTAATGACGAATCTTTATCTCATCAATGTGTGTGTTGTGTGTTAGTGTGTGTGTGTGTGTGTGTGTGTTAGTGTGTGTAGTGTGTGTGTGTTAGTGTGTGTGTGTGTGTGTAGTGTGTGCGTATGTACGTTCTTGAACTGCTGAGTTGTGTGAATGTGATGATGTCATATAGTGATATTGTAGGGTTTGGTTAATTGATCCATCACTTTATACTGATATTAGGAAGACATCCAGTAGACTGTAACTGATATAACACAACCAAGCTGATATGATAAAATTGTGCGCTTCCCATTTTGTTGTAAATGTTTCAGCTTACAAGCTACTTGACACATCACTTTTCTGGTCACTAATCAGTGACAATCTTTTGAACAAATAGCATTATAAGCAATCCTGTATATATTGCGTACTGTTTATGTGCTACATGGTCCCAGTGTGTTGTCGTCATCAATGTAATACATACATGCACACACACACACACACACACACACACACACACACACACACACACACACACACACACACACACACACACACACACACACACACACACACACACACACACACACACACACACACTGGGTATTTAGTTAACCCCTATTTTGTTAAGAACAGAACTTAATTAGCATGTGATCAATTATATAATTGTTATGTTTGATTTCACATATAATTATGTCAATGTTATCAAAGTGAACCTTTCACTCTGGAATTTCCAAACCATTGAATTGAACCAAAGTAAACTTTGATAATGCAATGAGGTCATTGAAACCTCATGTGGAAATCCACTGGTGCAGATAGTTTATAGATGTTGTCATGGTTATGTTATGGTGTGGAGCCCTTACATGTATTGTTACCTTTACCTTCCTCTTCCTTAGAATTGGCACAAGCGATTCTTCTGTCTTTACTCAAGCAAAATATTTGAGTATTACAAAACAGAGGGAGGAGAAAAGAAGGGTGTTATCAATCTTGAGGATTGTACCTCGGTCAACTCGGGACTGCAACACAAAAAATACCAACATGTTTTTGACATTCAGACTTCGGACAGAGTTTTCTATCTAGTGGCAAGTAGTGAAGAGGAGATGACCGAATGGGTTGACACACTTTGTAGGGTTTGTGAGTTCACCAGCACTGATGAAGGTAAGTGTTAGTATTGTTATGGTAACTGGAGCCTGTCCCCAAAGTCCATAATAACCAAACCTTTAGTACTATATTATTGTAATCCAAATCTTTATGACACGAAAATTCTGTGAAACCCTTTTTACCCACTGACCATGTAGACTTTAAGTGTTATAAATTGTGGATACTAGGGGCTGGGCAGTAGTGAAAATTATGTAGGAACAGTGATATTCACGAATCACAATTACGAATGCTATCACAATATTTGGCTTGTATGGATTAGGGATGCAACAATATTACAATATATCGATATATTGCAATATCTATTGCTGCAATACAATATGCCTGATAATATATTGCAACATTTATTGCCTTCAAAGTTGTAAGTATCTGATTATTACACTACAAAAATGACTGGACCTCTTGTAACCATAAATATACAATACAATTCTTGCTATTTTACATGTTTCTACTTAGCCTTTACTGCTAAAAACAAGTTTTAAAGACTTGATGTGTTCTTTTTTCAAATTTAATCATATATTGCAATACACAATATGGCAATGACCCATATTGTTGCATCCCTAGTATGGATTAGTGTATTCATGCGTACATAAATACCATAAGGGAGGAACATGAATTTGTCAAGAATTGTCAGCGGTCATGACTCTAGGTTACTATTTTGTCAAATTTATATCAATCAAACTGTCAAGAATCCTATAAATATTCCTGTAAATTCCTGTAAAATTACTATTCAAATGGTCAGGCAGTCTGTATTACTTAAAGCACTGCTGCCAGTTTGTATGAAATATACAGCTCGAGGTGAGAGTTGAGTGGCAAATATAGTACAGGCAAAGCCGAGTGCTATATTTGTCACGAGACCCTCACCAAGAGCTGTATATTTCATACAAATGAAGCAGCAGTGCTTTAAGTGTTTTATTGTATTTTACACTACTGATGTGTGAATAAAACACAAATTAATGGTTTTCTTTGATGAAAAGTGTCAATGAGCCACCATTCTATAACTACTCTATCTTTCTATAACTACCCAACCACAGTGCTATAACTACCCAATCACAATTCTATAACTACCTGCTGACACTTTATGGCATATATAGCACTGTTAAACCCTTTGATCCACCCATGCAAAATACAATAAACTGTGTCTTATTCATGAATAGAATACTAACGTGATAATCGCTCATCCCTAGTGGATACAGTATTCACAATACAACATTACATATCCCAATACACCATAAACATCAAGAGTTTAGAGTGGTAAGGTAAATGTGTGTAGTCACACTGCTAGCAGATGTTTGTGAACCACTTTAATAGCATAAAGGAAGAGTGCTTTAAGTGTTGTTGAGTGTCTTCTTGAATGTTTTGTGTAATATAATTTCTAATGTTTCTGTTTGCCAAGTGGTGAATATTCTTGTTTCTTTGATAGTGCCACCGCCTGTCCAGCCGAGATCACTTAGCTTACAGCCCAACCATGCTGCCACATTGGATGTCAACCATGCTGCCACATTGGATGTCAACAATTTCTCAGGCTCTGCTGCTGGTAATCCCAAATTCGTTAAGGAAAGAGCGCAATCGCTTGCTATCATGGGTGCCACACCACACACCCCAGATAACTTGTATTCACTCGCTGGTCAAGATGCTACATATGGCCAGCGTAAATCCTGCATCCCCTTATCGGACTATTTTGAACAATCTGGTATTGCACAGACCAGGAGATCTGAAGGAGATTCAAGAACTTCAATAGCATCGGTGACTTCTAATGGCCCACCTGCTGGTATCTCTCTCACCGAGGCTCTCTCAATGAAAGGGTATGGCACATTAGGGCAGTGTACAGTTGGCCCTGCTGTTCCGCCAAGGACACCTCTAAATGAAGCCCTACAGATCAAAGGGTTTAGTCAAATGCCTGTGTCCGAAGGTGATTCTGCTAGTTCTACTGTATCGATAGTCAAGGAAGCAGAAATGGAAGTGAAGCGAATGTTGAGACAGCAATCTTTATCTGAAGTACAGGTCAAACCGGGGACCCCACTGAATGAGGCATTGGCACAGAAGGGGATTATCAATTCACCAGGGGGAGAAGGGTTCAGAAGTTCATGGAGTTCAGCAAGCATATCTGGATCGGTTCCGGATGATGAACCAGAAGACCTCTACAATGTTCCCCGCAACAACCAACCTGCTTTTTTCCCTGAGGATGACATCAGTCCGCCCCCTCGCTATCAATCTCTACCTAGAAGACTTCCTGAGGGTCATTATCAAAGTCCGAGAAGTTTGATGGATGATTCACCAGATCAAGTATACAACGTTCCTCCACCTCCTAGACCTGCCCCTGTCCCGCGCACCTCTCCTAGCCGTAAAAAACGATCAACGTTATTATCACAAAGCTTAAAGGATAACAACAGTGAGACTACTCCTACTAAAGTAAACGGAACTTCTGCTCCTCCCGTCATTAATCGATCCATCAAGCCACGACCTCCTCCTGTCAATCGCAACGTCAAGCCTGGCAGATCTGAGTCCTTCAAGAACGACATTCCACAAATGACAAATGATTCGGTTCACTACGTGTCGCTATCCAAGTTAAGAGAAGAGAGTAAACCCGTCCCACGTCCTCGTGGTGGCATAAAGAAATCGGATTATTCAGAGGTTGATTTAGAAGGAACTCTAGCAATGGAGAAAAAGTTTACAATCAAAGAAGAAACACCACGAGTACCGGAGCAAACTAGAGACAGTCTTGTAGACATCTACTCCAGTGATGATGATGATTCAACAGGATCAGAAATTTCATACACTAAGATGAGAGTGAGCGACATACCAATCTGTTTAGTTTGCTCACAAGTTAATCCTTAAATTCTCTTATCATACAGCGACACAGAGTGTTGTTTACACTTAAATTTAGTTTGAATCCTTATCATACAGTGTTGGTAACAAGGATTATGTCAGTGCATATGTACAGACTCCATAGCCAAACAAACATGCTTTGTATGAGTTTTAAATGGCTTCCTTGTGATATAAAGTTACTTTTATGTTAGGAGTTGCCATAGTGAGTAGGGTTTCAGTTTTTGTTGCCCAAGAAATAATGATATTAGAACACAGCATTGCATCATTATGCTTGTAACCTTTGCTTTGTGTTAACTTGTGTACTTTACAGCCGTTTACATTTGAAGAAGCTGACAAACCGGACACGTACTATCAAACACCTCGACAAGCACTTGAAGAAGAATTTGATGTAAGACTACAAATATTAATATTATTTAGGCAAACAATTATTTATTTTTTACTCATTTTTTCTCTAGGATCCAAGAGAGTCTTTACCAACCGGTTTATAACAATATATGCACACACTATCTACATGTTTCACACTACCCAACTGCAGTGTCTTGTATGTGGCCTTGGAAATGATCGTTGAATGTGTGCTTGTGGTTTTGTAATATTCTGGGAGTGTAATTAATATATTGTACATATAATGAGTACGTTTTGTATATCATTATTTTTTACTACACATTCTAATGATAATTATACTACTGTGTTATATATGTGTGTTATGTGATTTATATAATTGCTACTTTGTAACTGCAAATTGCTATAATTATGCGACTGGATTTGGGAAAAGGGTTTTTTTGTACTCGGATCCAATTTTGCAAGAAGCGTAACTATGTGATTAAGCTAATAAGTCAAAATTTGGACTCATAAGTTGAAGTTCAATGATGGAAAAAGCTTCCTACAAGTTTTGGAGCTTTGGCCAATCAATTGTAGTCCACTCAAGTTGAAATTAAAATTTGGATGCACGCACAAGACCTTTTTCACAATTATTGTGAGGTTTGGGTCCACTCGTATGTTGGGTACTGTCAGGTTGACAAATATAAAATAATAGAAAGCGCATTTTTACAGTTAAAAACTTAGCAGATACAGAAGTACAAAATTTTAGCCAACTATGTGTGTATGTAATATTAGGTATTATTAGTTGTTTGTTGTTCTTTGCTCTTTCCACTTGATACAATTACACGAACATTCTTAGCAGGTTGTACAGGCTGTTCAGTGGATGTTGTCGTCAACTTATCACTGTTATGTAAAGTGGTACCAGCGACACTACCTGCCGGGATATTTTGTGATGACGGTTGTGAGACAGGTTGCTGTTGATGGAGCGTTTGAGGCGACAACATGGGTATCATCGTAACTGCTGGCGCCGCAGCATCGTGCATATTGGCTGTCGGCACAAACATCAACATTGATTGTTCATTTCCATTCTGTAACAAGATTGGCTGTATCTTTCCTTCCTGGATCAACTGGGACATGTCAGACCGCCCCGACGAAGGTTCACCCTTTGGCAACTGAAATACTGGCACTTGGACTAACCTGTTGTTCCCATTATTAGAATTGCTGTTAATCATTGCTGTAGATGTAATCTGAGAATTTATGGTAACGGCTTGGTTGTTTGTCAATCCTACATCATTCATGGGAGTTACTATGCTGGTAGTGACCACAGGGTTGGGCACTATACGAGGCTGCTTGGCAGGCGGAGCAGGACTGTAATTGTGTATCCTCAGATTGCTCTTATTCTGTTTGCCCTGCTCATCGCGAAAGTGAACCGATCGAAAATGTTTCCTCATGGAGCTGGGGTCTGTATAATGCTTTTCACAGCCTGGATACTTGCATTTGTATGGCTTTGTCTGCACATGGGTCTTGATGTGCTTGGCCCGGTCACTGCTATTGTTAAACCTCTTTGGACAGCCTTCGTAACCACAGGCATACGGTTTTTCCCCAGTGTGTGTTCGCACATGTAATCTCATGTTCTCTATGCGGGAGAATTTTCTCACACAACCTGGTATGGTACACTTGTATGGTTTTTCTCCGGTATGACACCTGAGGTGTACGATCAACTTGTATCGAGCATCAAAGGGCTTGAGATTTCTACTACATGGTGTCCAGTAGCAGACCCAGTCGGACAGATCATGCTGAAAGTCAAGGTGCTTCGACAGTTCTTCTGGTGAGTCGTACTTGTTGTCACAGTTATTCCACCTGCAGACTACTGGACCGGACGACTCATCCATGCGCTTGACTACCAGATTCTTTGATGAAGGAGTTTGTGTGTATTCATGAAAGGTGTACTGTTTCCGTGCTGATGCGACTGAAGGAGACTTCTAATAATAACAAGAATATAATAACAATTATATAGCTACCTATATAATTAAGCTATCATGCTTTTAGGTGGCCTCTTGAGATAACCTCAACATGCAGATATAACTAGCCCATACATGCAGGCCTCAACAAACCCCAGGCTTGTGCATTCATGCCCCAGGCTTGTACATTCATGCCCACACCAGTCTCAGGAACTTTAAGCACAATCAATATTGATTGCTAAGTTGGAGGGATGTAGCTATTTGTTAGCATGCAGAGCATTGTATGAGCAGCACCCCCACACGAAAAGGTTCTGGTTGAGTTTACAGTGTTCACTTGATTTCGTTGGCATTAGTACATGACATTAAGCTCCTCTAACCTGGCGTATAATTATGCAGATTATGTAACTGGTGTTTTCAAACTAATGTATCTGCTTCAGGTTGGTAATGTTTTTAATTTTATTAACATATGCAGATGTAGCTGATCCATTTGTATTAGCTGCTTTATGGCTCAAGTAGTAAAGCAGGAGAGGGAACCCACATTGTTTCCTGTATTTAAGAACTTGCTAAGCGGGGCTATAAAATAAGTGGATAAATCGATGAAACCAAGTGAGCAGTAAACTCGTCAGATACTTTTTTGCATAGGGCACTTATGCTGAAAGGGTAATACCCCTGGACAAAATAGGATGCCAGCTATCTTTGTTGGTGTAAATGCCCTTGCAAACATTTGTACTAATTATAATTGTCAATTTCATTTTCATAACGTTACATGCATGAAATGGTTGCTATATATCTTAGTCCTATTACGGTTAGGGAACCACATGAATGATTCTGTGTGAACACGTAGCCTACCACAGCCTTAAAAATGCCCTGGGGGTCTTAGTTACAGTAAGCCAATACTCCCAGAGTTGTTTACAATAGCAAGAGTGCCTGTGGCCTGCAATTGCATGCTATCTGCATGTTGTGTAAACAAATGTGTGAGGTGCCTGGATGACTGGTTGGCAGTGACCACCATGCAGGGGAGTGCCACACCGTAGCTGCACAATAGGTGGCAACTGAGGTTAGTGGGCTGACCACCGATAGTGGGATAACATTACAGTTTCCCATGCAGACAGATCCATGTATGGCTGAAGTATGTCTGGCTTGCAACTGGCCCAGCCACGCCTCCTCACTAACTACATCAGTGCCTTTAAGGTAAAACATAAAAGTGTTTGTTTGTACTGTTGATATTACATGTAAGCTGGAGTGTTTAAGACTGGTCTGATGTTTTTTAATTCATTGGCACGTGCACTAGTTTATAGCTGCCACACACTGTCAGTTGCACTCACCGCGCAGCCAACGTCACTATCCTCATCGCTGCCCGTCGATTCTTGTAAATCTGCAGGATCTACCGTGAAATCTTCGCTCATGTCATCCACTAGTTTGTATTTCTCGCTATCCGATAATGACACGTCGAAATCTTCACCCTCGAGCTCGGAGTTGTCCTCACGTAACATATGTATAACTGGCTGCAGAATAGCGTCCTGGTCTGGGAGTGCTAGAGACGAATCGTACAAGTTGGAAACTTCGTATTCCTGCATGTACACATAAAGATTTGTCAATGGAAATTACATACAATAACGCAACGAACATTAGAAGAAATGACAGGCTGAGCGGCTGCATTTGAAGTAGACCGATCACCCACCCCATGGCGATTATCCAGCGTCGTCATCGAGCTTCGCTGCGGATTTTACCGTCTCACTTTAGTCACAAGCAACAGCTGATACTTTTTGCAAAGGAAAAGGGACAACTTTTTATACAGGAAAACGTGTTTTTGCAAAGCAAGCAACAAAAATGCTCCGCCCACAAAATATTACGTAATTCCAACTATCCGTATACTAAAAAATACACGGAATTAGCTATAAATCAGCAAAAAAAGTTGATTTTTGTTTCTTAGAAACAATAGTGTTTCTCTTCCCCTTCCTTCTCTTTCTGCTGTTGCCCTCATCTCCACTTTCATCATCAGTATCTTCTTCTTCTCTCAGTAACACTGAGTCTGACTTCATTCTTGCTTGGATCATGTTGTCGACAGACCAGAACTTAACAGAGTCATGTGAGCAGCTGGCAATGTATTCATGATCATGAGTAAGGCTAAGATGATCCACTGATAGTCCCTTACTGTGCTGGCCAACTTCAAGAATTGTTCTGTTAGGTAATATCTGTACAGCTCTACACACACACAGAGAAAGAAACTATAGTATAACTTGCTGTCTGTAACAACAATCTGGTGCCAATGTTTTATGAATAAAAGACCCCCGCTGGTGGAGTACTACACTTTATAATGAACTTGAATTGACAGGTGTGTTCAATCAAAGGCACACCATTACAGACTCATGCAGAGATGACAATTTCCGTTATTCATGCATTACTCTGCTGTTTCTGGTGATGCTATTCTACTAGGGGGGTAAACCTTATGTTGATAGGAATACCAGAAATTCAGCTCTCAGCAGCTTATTTGTATGTATGGTGTGATCCATCAACAACATTGTAATTAACCCTTAGCGCATGCGCAGAAGGGTTACAGTACTCCGATTAACATCTGGAAACTGACGCTACTATAACGCTTGAAATATGCACCTACTTGAAGTACACAAAACTTTATTAACTTTAAATTGAGCAGTTTTGTGAAATTTGCTCTTATCTCGGAGTTGATTATAGATTAATAAGCGCTTAATAAAATCCCTAAGGTTACTAAGCACTACTATAAATCATAATTATTGCGTGGCGTGTGCTAAGCAGGGTTAGCACTTTAGTGCTTTTCATTGTAATTGTAATTACTAAATATTTCAGTGTTCACTTGACACACTTGGGTACTACTCTATATACACCATATACCAAGAACAAGAACAAATAATCAACTTTCCCATGTGTCATCAATTTTATACACACATTGTCAGAAATGCTTTAGGAAACTCCCCAATTGAATGAACAACTAGTACAATTTTGTCCTGTAAGCTATGAGGGAGGAAGCTTCTGTAAAGATTTGAATAGGTAGCTATTAATTAAATATCAATGGTATGAAGTGAGTACCTAAGGTCCCCTTGAAGCTTATACCCTCAAGCTTACCCTGAAGCATAGGCGGCGGAAGTAGGAGGCCAGGGGGGCTGTGGCCCCCCATAAATTTAAAACTCTCCATAGGATTTCAATTTTTGTAATAGACAATCACTTGAGTTTAGCTAAGTGGCCCCCCTAACTTTCAGTAGCTTGCTCCGCCCCTACGGGCCTGAAGCTAGATAGTACATGACATAATGTCCTAAAATGCAACCAGATAGTTACCTGATCACGCCATCCATGCATGCTGTACATACAACATCTTCAGTGATTTTTACAATACAGTCTATAGACTGTGGATGGGCGGGAAACCTATCTGTGATGTCTTCCCAGAGGTTCCAGTTGAATATGCCGATAGCTCCATCACCGTCACCGTATATCACCTTGCTGCCACTCTAAATTATGATGTCATTAAAACTGAGTTGTGACCATTCAGGTCTATGAAAATCAACCTGGCAGTCATGCAAAAATTGCCTCAGATTTATATGTTCTAACAAACTACAATTTTTACCACAAGTGCAGAATTTAATGGGGAACCTTTTAAAGCTTACAGAATTTAAATACTCCTTTTAGAACTGAAGATATTCATGAATATCTAACTAGGTGCAATTTGCACTCACATGATTGATTTTCACAGGCCCAGTCACAACAATGTCAATGCATTGCCAGTAGCATATCAATATATGTGAGCAGATTTATGCTTTTAATTTTGCAACTTTGAAGAGACATAAATTTGTGTGTGGTTAAGCTAACATGTTGGGCCCATCAGCTGTGCTGTCTGCCCAGTATTAATAATAATAATAATAATAATAATAATAATAATAATAATAATAATAATAATAATGTTAATTTTGTCCTCGCATAACTTAAATGATAAGAAACACTGTGGAAGTATATTTGTTTTTCCCTGATCATCTTTACTTGTATTGGCAGCAATATAAATTATTTTATTATTAAATTAACACTGATATAAGGTATGTCTGCTGTATACATGTTGAACAATTTGGAGGGACAACCCCCCTCCTGCCCTCCTCCCTTGTATATCAAATCATTTCATCTCATTCATCAGTTACCTTAACAATGGCTACTGAAAGTAATTCACTCTCAAATGTGTCAGATTTTCCATCCTTTGTTTTATGACCCCTGAGGTCTGTTGCGGACATTGAACCATCTCCACTGTAACAGTGCTAACAGATAAAACATGTGCAAATAGTTGCTTCACTGACCTGACTACGATCAGAGTCTTACGACCATTATCCGTCATGTCAGAAATGAAGTCACTGTGAACATTAACCTCCATCACTGGGGCCATATTCCTGACATCCCAAACCTTTGGTGAAACCAAACAAGTGAACCAGTCAATAACTATGGCATACAGATGCATTTGATAGTGCATAACACTCACTATAGGGTCTCTACACAAAGTTTGGCTGGAGAAGAGTTTGTGGCAAACACCTTGCCAACCAACTTATAATCATTACTTTCTGGCTGATTCACCAAACTTTTCCCTCCAAAACTTGTAAGAGTAAATTCACCAAATTTTTCCCCCACCAACTGTCCAAACATTTGTGCTATGTGGTAGTAGTTAATATTAATATGTGATGTGGCTGGATGATCTTTCATTCACACTCAATTTATACATGAGGCGGCTCAGTTCCTTGTATACAGTAATAGCCGGGTTAAATACATGCATGATGTTCATGTGAATACACAGGGTAACTGCTCACAACAACAACAGTATTATAATTAGAAGGATAATGAACTGCATGTGTTTTTATCACACGAGCAACAGCTGACACAATCATGGCCAGCAGAAGAAAACGAACCATCCAGTTTAGTCCACAGCACTGTGTGCTATGAGTATAATACTACTTAGTCTATAAAGGGAAGATCCTACAGAGGTAGTTCAAAGTATAGCTATGCACTGGATGATGTATGCTGGAGATCTATATATGTGACTGGATTTGCAAAAAGGGGTCTTATACACACATCCAATTTTGCGACTTTAAGGATGTGTAACTCAGCTCATGTTTGACCTACAACTTTGAAATTTGGTACCTGGCCTTTCCTATCATTGTGGTTATACAGGAGAAATTTTTAATAGCTCACTCACAAATGAAGTTATGCCTCTTCAAAATCAGATGCGTGTATCAGACACCTTTTCGCAAATCCGGTCACATATCATATCTAAGGTAGCTATATATTTTTGTGTTACAAAACTTTTGGCAAGGAAAGGTTTGGCGAATGGATAGATCAAGTCAGAAAATAATAATTTGGATTTGGCAGATCACCCATGACTTGACAAACACACCAAACTTTCACCCGTTAAACTTTCTCGCTTTATGGTATGATTGTTGAACTTGAATCATAGTTCATGACTTGACTCTTTGTTCACAGGTGTGGTTCTTGTTCAACATGATTGCAGTTACTACAAACTATTGTATGCTGGCATTAATAAGAAATGTGAGACTGTGTAAGCTAGACAGTTATGACTGTTACCTTGACTATTCCACTATCATCACCTGTAGTGATGGTATTTGCATTTACCACATGGAGTGAGTATATTGGAGATCTGCAACAATAAAATAACATTAAAACATTCATAGAGTTTGTGTGCTTGGTGCATGTATATGGGCAGGGTTTTTGCTAGAGTGGTATATAAACAGGCTTTGATGTTGGTGACAGAGACAATTTTATCACTCTATTCTGGCGAAAGTTGCAACCATACAACTGCAGTATATAGGCTGGTATGCCTTTGGAACATGATGGCCTTCATGATGTGATATATTATTGTACTACTTGCACATGTGCAGTACTTAAAATACCTTAGTTCACATAAAATAACATAACATAACATAAAAGTGTACTGAGTCGAAATTTGCAGCATTAATAGATTAGACATCACTTTATCATTGCTGAAAATTTGAGCTTTGTGTAACATTCCAAAAAGGTTTTACAGCTAGGTCATTAACCAGGCAAAATCGGAGGTGTGAACTAGGCTGGTTTTCACTCAGACGGTCACAATTATATAAGACCATATAGCAAGAGACTTCAGTTGTGGATAATTTAATATTTACAATATTTTGGGAAAGAAAGTTTGGCCAGAAAGTAATAATTCAGATGGCAAATCACACATGAATTGCCAAATTTGCCTAACTTGAAATTGCCCATGTCAAACTTCAATGCTATGCAGTATTCCATATATAGCTAAGTTATGGTCGTCATCTTACTTATGTGATTGGTTCACTTTGTGCACAACACTTCCCGACTGAATGTCCACCTGACACAAGTTTCTATCTTTTGATCCAGTATACAATACTGCAGAACATAAATCTACTACCAGAAGCTACCAGTAGAATTTTCATACGTTAAAATTTATGCAGGTTATTTATGCAGGTTATTTATGCATGGGTATACTTGATCAAATATGGTATGAAGAATGGTATGAATTTGGTTTTCCAAATTGATGAAACTAAAACAGGACAATTTTAATTGGTGAAAACCAGAAATCTGTAAAGTAGCTATTACCCCAAATTACCCCAAATTACCAATGAATCCACTGTCAAAGTTTCGGATATTCATTTGTCAAATTTATTATGGTCTGTAAATACATATACATGAAGTTTACAGTATTTCACATTTATTGCTACCGCCTGACTACTAAGAAAGTAAACTACTTAGTCAAATGATTTACTATATATATTCATAGATAATATATACCTTATATATATATCTTGCCACTCTGCATATTGCATGTTTATAAACATTTTAGCATGCAGTGGAGGAAATTACTTAAAGTTGGGAGCCATGCAGTTTCTGTTGCGAAAATTCTCTTCTTTAGTTTTAGGCCTGGTCCCTCATTCCCTACATGCACGTATTGCTATTAGCTACATGGACACTGACAATTTCCATCTTGAGAGAACTTTAGAGCCCGACATGATTGCTTGTGGTGTTTCAATCTACAAGAAGGACGTGGCGGTTCTTCATCACCATAAGGATACCTGTAGATGTATGGGTAAAGATGATGGCATAGTGTTTTCATTATAACTCACAATAATACTGGTCCAGTAATTAAGCCAATTGCTATCTGCTCCAGGGCCGGGTGACAATCAATGCTAAATATGCTGTCTTTGATTTCAATCTCCTTTGGTACCATACAGCTCTTTTCTTTTGCCTACAAATATATTTAGCAGCGTTATTCAATGGTAACACATATCACTTAGTCGAGCTTCAGTAGCTAAATAGATTTACAAAAAATTACGGAAATACGGAACGAATATCCGAGGTATACTGTTTTTTTGGTAGTCTGCAGACGAATAAAAGAAGTACGATCTCGGAGAAATAGAAAAAGAGAGATAGGGAATCGCCAATGGTAAGGGAATTATTTGTGTAATGGTTTAACGTTTTCGATGTCTGATTGAAATTAATAGAATACTAGAAGGTCTTACAGTATCAACCTTCCAAAAGCGGTATATATATAAACGTATTCACAACAATCTTGTATATATAAAAGGAAATATTAAATACGTACGTTGTGTTAAAATATATGCAGGGCACTAAATGGAAGAAATATTTTAGGAACCTGCGCGTTATAATAGAAGTACAAAAACAATTTTTAACAGTGACAATGTTCGACCTTAAAATGATAGTTGATATTTTTTGATAACACATGGATGATTTAGCAATGATGCTATTTCCATTTCTATAGTCAAGCCCAAGTTCTAGTTGGAAAACTGGACAAAATTTTAATTTGATTGTTTGAGGGTTTGACTTCAGATCATCAATAATTTAAATTCAATATTTTTAGTTGTGTATAAGTAATGTATTATGTGTATGTGGACTACTATGGTTGTTAGGACAGTGTCTAGTATCTAGAACAAACAATTAATATGTGTACTAAATGAACCCACTACAAAGTCATGCTATTTTTTGCTATGCAATAACTTTTGTAAAACATCTTGACTAGTTTTTAAATATAAAATGCCCCAATTATCAAATTATTTTGTATCCAAATTCCAAGAATATCACAGACCTATTTCTGGGAACTAGCATAGTTTGTAAATGAGTACTTTTGGTTGGTCCAAGGGGCCTTGTCATAGTAACATTACAACATTACAGTACCAGCATATCGTATAGCCTAAATATTTCGAGGGTAAAATTTTTTGCGGATTCAACTAGAAAAGTTTAAGCACCTCTTTAAATTGCATTTCATTAACCAATTAGCATTATTATTAAAAGATACCGCTAAGCACCATAAATTTAATTCAAAGGAAAATTTTCGAGGATAATATTTTCACTATTAGGGATAAATCCATGAAATCAGTGAAAATTTTTACCCTAGGCTATACAGTACAATGTGTCAATGGTCCTATTAAATTTTTGAATAGTTTAATGAGGAGTGTAACTGGTAGCATTGCGTAATGAGAAATCTTGCTGAGAACATTAATTTTACTGTTTGAAAAGTGATGTGATTGTATGGTAGTGTAACACTTGGAATTTTCTATTTAGCGGTTTTGCTGGAAATTGTCAAAAGGCTGAATTAAATTCCCTCCCAAAATTTTCCAGTGCTTTAGTGTAAATTGTTATTCGAAAACTTAGAAGCCTTGTGTGTGTGTGTGTGTGTGTGTGAGTGAGTAATGCAGCTCATTTATACCTACTAAATTTGCGGGTAAGAAATCACATCTTCTGGCTGTCAGCTTTTATACATTACAATGTATGCATGTATGCATGTGAATGTGTATCCTAAAATATTGTAACAATAGTGACAATAATATGGGTACTGTTTATCCACAATCCACTTCAGTAATACACACAGTCTTGTGAGTTCAAGTAGTACCAGCTGATTAACCACACAAATAAGCACATATATAATTTAATTACTATTACAGTTGTTATTGTTGCTAATAGGCGAGAAGCCATTGAAAAACTTATAGGGTGTAACATAACAACTGTTTGTTTTCTTTAATGTTACCAATAGCAACTGTGTTTTCTATTAATAGTAGTGAAGTACTGTTTAGTTCCAGTTTACCGAATTTGGTTGTTACAGGTGATGATGTAATATACGTGAGGTTGAAGGAAGCCAAACAATGGCAGTGACAGAAACCACACATGCTTACTACATGTCAGCTGACTCAGTTATGTAGGAACATCATATGGTTAGGAGGAGGTATGAGAACTACCAGCATAGCATTTTAAAAAAATTTATGGGATGCCTTTGTTCAACCACCAAACTTCAAGTTATGGGTCATATTTCTATCTGTCAGTTGATTGGTAATGTGATTAGGTGTTGTTAAAAAAATAACACCTGCTTTTCACAATGGTGTTATGGCTTGTTATGCAGTGTGTTGAAGACTTAGCTGTTGTGTTGCCAACCACTTTCACAAAGTGTTGAGTCACTGGCAAGGATTCAAAATTGATATATATTACATCTGATCTGTAGGAAATTATTCTTTAATGCATTGCAACTGTTTCGACTTGTTTGGGTTATGGGGAACTGAAACCATATGTGTGATATTTATACAGCTGGTTGAATTGGATGAAGTCATACAAATTTGGGCGCCGCCAGGGTTTGCGCGTTGGCGCCGCAATCTGATTGGCTTAAAATGGCGCACTTGTACGCCCACGGCAGTTGTAATCGCAAACTGCTGAGGTGTTTGTAGTGATATCCGTGCAGCTGGAATAGTATTTCGAGTAAACTGTTTGATAAACACTGCGCTGATTAGTGGAAGAATTTTGAAACTTACTTATAGTGAATCGTCGAGTCTGAGTGATAGCGCTTGAAGTGCTGATTTGCGCCACTTTCTAAGGTGGCAAAAAGTGTATTTGAAGACGCCTTTGATTTAAGAAAGAAAAATCGTTTATTTTATTGAAAGTCATCTTAATTTTACATTGATCGTAGTTGTGGGATAAAGATACACTGTTTAAAGTTGGCGCCAAAGCTTGGAAACCGCCATGGAACCGCGAGGGTACATTCTTGGCGTTTCTCCGATAAGAGCCATGCCATACCCCATTCAAACTGTCACTTCGACTCCAACATTAGTGTATGCCCGGCCACCCATCCCCTTGTCCAGAGATCATACAGTTATACAATCTGACGGGTCAGAAGAGGAAGACAAGGATCTAGTTGGGTAGGGCTATCCACCGCAACTATTTGCGTATGTTATAATTTTCCTGATAATGAATGCAGGTCTCCTGGGGCCAGCCGAAGTGTAGAGAGGAAATCTGGGATGAGCAAACGCATGCGGAGAGTGATAGCAAACTCGAACGAGCGGAAGAGAATGCAGAACATCAACGCCGGCTTCGAAACGCTTCGCTACTTGATGCCACACCTACAGGGCGAAAAGCTCAGCAAGGTCAGTTTACAGTTTCCCAGAATGAAAATGGGTAGTATATTAAGATTAAAAATTGGCGGACCGATCAAAGCCTCAAGTTGTTTTGTGGTAAACCCAATTTTTTGTCTTGTAGGCATCCGTGTTGCAACATGCAGCTGATTACATATTTAGACTAAAACAAGAACAAGAAAAGTTGTTGAGTCAAAATGCATCACTGAGAAGTCTTGCCTCAAAATATGAAAGATTTGGTCAGAAGGATGTTTTAACAGAAAATAACAAAGTTAATAAGGCAACAAGTCCTATAAGAATCCTGGAAGATACAGACATGGATGACGAAAAGGCCGTAGTGAGAGAATTGGAGACTATTTATGCAGCACATGAAGAGCACGATGCCATCAAAAAACGACTTGAAAAGGAAAAATTTAACCGATCTCTGGAAGATAGAAGTAAACGGATGAGACTACAACAGGACTTGAACAAGGAATCAATATCAAAGAATAACTTGGATATTATAGTGAGAGCGATTAAGCAAGTGGAAGGCGACTCGTGTTTCAGTAGTCGACCTGCAACACCAATGGAACAAAGAACTGTTTCATATAGTTCGGGTGGAACTACTGTGTATGTCCAATAAGTAGTGTAACATCATGCACTCAGAATATTATATTGTCTTCAAAACACAGCACACAGGAACATCAGTTATCGACGATTATCTTGTTTGCTTCAGTAATTTTTTGATTGGATTGATTTTTGTTTGATTTTCTTGCTTTGTGATTTTTGTAATATATAACAGTTGCTTTTGGGGTTTATCATTTTTATATCAACACAATTTATGTTTGTACACCATGCAACCTGTAATGGCTACCCTCACCACTTATGCCTGACTCTGTACATATTTATTTGATATAAAATTGTCTATTTATTATCAACCTTCAATATGAAATAAACTGACTCCAATGGGTATTGTGTTTGTCAATGGTATATTGAATTGAAAAGCGGTTTGGAAATTTACCACAAATCAGTGTTGATATCAAATAACTTGAAAACCCATTTCGCAAGTTCTTTGCGGTTATCACGATACTTGCCGCATCGCAAACACAAAAAGCACGTGCATGTCACGTGCCAAACATTGCTATTTAATGCTCACCATAGCAAGCTATTCTCTAACTTGATCTGAAAACTTGTAAACTATCACACAAACTCCTCTACATTACAGCGGAAAGTACATCTACTATCTCCTTGCATAAAAATGTACTTCCTCACGAGGTATCTGCCATTTTATTAATATCCGGAAGAATTGCGGTCTTCTGTATAGTTTACGGGTTGAAAAAGATGTCGGCAGATGGAGCAAATCCTCTTCAGGATGCTCTGAACAACGTCAAGTGCCTGGAAGAATTTGCTCTCCCGGATGAACAGCCGTCTATCGAACCGCAACCTGCCTCGGTAGTCTACGAAGTTTCTTTTGACACGAATTTCGCCGATCGAACAGCGTTCATCACTGGCATCGGTAGATATAACGAGGAAGCAACGATATGTTCGAATCTCGTGAGGAAAGTTTACATACCATTGTATCTATTTTATAATATAATTGCAGAATTGGATACTCGAGGATGGAGAGAGTTATGCTGGCATGTTGTACACTTGGAGGAGTCTATCCAGGGCCGTGCCGGCTGTAAGTTGTTCCCAGTAATGCTTGTACATATCATATAGACTTGCAGAGCAGGTTTCAAGCATGTACAACTTGTGTTAGTATATTTCTGACAATTCGCAATGCTGTATAATATTATATACATTGCATATGTAGTTGAAATATTTAGTTGTAATTCTAATTATACAGATAAAGAACAATGAACAAGCTAATCGTATGGAGATCTATGAGAAGACGTTAGAAGTGCTTGGCCCAGAAGTAGAGAAGGCAAAGAAGATGATGTTATTTGTTAATGAGGCTGCAGCAAGGTTTACAGACGAGATTAAGACACTTGCTCATCCGGAGAAAAGGAAGGACTTCATTTCGGAGACATATTTGCTCACTATTGCTAAGTTGATAAACATGTTTTCAACTCTGGACGCTCTAAAGAACATGAAGGCTTGTATCAATAATGACATGGCATGCTATAAGAGGTTAGTAAAAATTTGTGTGTTAATATTATATTTACAATGCACGCACGCACACACACACACACACACACACACACACGCACACGCACACACACACACACACACACACACACACACACACTGCAAGACGTATTGTAATCATGCCTATGGCATGTTATATCAACTCGACAAATATTGCACATGTGCAAATTTGGATCACACCATTAACAAGTTGCTGCAAGATGGGCTAGGCTTGTAGAATTGCTAAAACAAAGAGGCCACATGTATGGGTACACTACTCTGTACCTATCCAGTTACAAGCATACATACAAATCAGATTGTGGCAGCCTTACCTTTCCCTCCTAAAGTTTTAGGGAGTCAGTGTAATTTACTTCAATACCCCCTCTATAGCACCCCCTACATTTTGAAGTTTTAATTTGTCCCTTGAGGCGAAGGATTAGCCCTTCAAATAAATACTTTATACAGAGATGGTGAAATTTGGTATGTGTTGTATCTTCAAATATTGTTCATCAGACACAATTGGACATTATTTTTACACAAAGACGATTAATTTTACATATTTACACAACCTTCCCGTGCTTCATCCATTTTTTATTTTTCTATTTCCAAATACCTTCATTTTATTTCCCTTGTCACCATATAATGTAGGGTATATACATTGAGTTACGGTAGCTGGATGTTGAGTTAGTTGGATTATGTATAAGAGATCCTTCAAAAATAGTTTCTATCATTTTTATTGATGGACGTATAGTGTTTGTATGAATGTGTACAAGATGTGTGCCACATCTAATCTTTGTTAATGCACTAAAACATTAGGAACATTGCAATAATATTGCAAACTGGTACATCTTTAGCAGGTTGTGAAATTTAATATGTACAAAATAAAATGGGATATAGGATTGGGTAAATAGAAAGTTAGGGTTGTCCAGGGAGATATTGATAAGCTGCAAGACATTATAGGCATGAAATTACCAACGTCACAACTTACAAAAAATGGCTTTGTCATGATCCACTGAATGTCACAGTAGACATTTTGTTTTATAGACCATATAACTTTGTAATTAAAAAGCACTGCCTGGTTTCTTGAAATTACTTCTGTCCAGGTAGTCAGTGTGTATGTGTGTGTGTCTGTCTGTCTGTCCGCCGCACAGGCTATTAAAAACAATTCATGGGAAATGAAGCCTGAATAACCAATCAAACAAGTCCTACTGCTTTTCGGTTTCTTTATATGACACTTGCTATCGATCGATATTACTAATGGGCGTGGCCTTATATAGTAACAAAATGCATCGCAAATTCTTGCCAAAAAAGAGCAAGGTAATATTGCATTGATCGTTCATTTATCAGTAGAATGCACTTAATCAGTTGTACATTAGGGATGGGCAATATTGATATTTTGGTACACGATTATTGTAAAGCAAGCATATCATGATTATCACAATTATTGATTTAACTGTATTTGTAATGAAAATTATCTAAAAATGTGTCAAACTGATCATGAGTGATGATTATCATGATATTACATGATTATTGCCTCTCACAATTATTGTTATTGGTAAAAATTGCACGATATCGATTATTGACAAACAAACCGGTTAATTGGCCATCCCTATTGTACATGTACATTACTAACAAGATGTACCAAGTAGTAGTGAGGGATTTGTAAGAAGACTTGCTTACAGTGCTACAGTAATAATTCCAACTTTAAAAAGTTTTATCACTAAGGGGCACTGGAATATAATAAATAAAAATGAATGCGTTACTATGTGCTATATGTTCCTTAGTGATGAGTCTTTACTTCCTCATGATGTCATTGTATATTCTATATATAGCAGTAGATTAACAATAGTTTAACTTCATGGCACCTGGTTTTTAGATGGAATTGATTGTTTTTGTAGTGACATACAACATACAATAGGGGGCATTTGTAAGGGAAACCTTACAGACCTCAAACATTTCATGGAACAAAATTTCAAGATTCAGGCCTGTAGGTTATTTGAGGAACAAAGTTTCAAGCCAGTTTATGTCCTCAGCTCTTGGCTACTGTGTATATCGGAATATCATGTACACACACGATACCTTATGAGTAGCTCTGTGTATGTATGCGTGTGTGTGTGTGT
>OZ005751.1:895000-900000 GCA_963930835.1 Spongia lamella | reverse complement strand
TTGAAGAGAGGTAGTGATGATGATTAACAAACAAATAGACCACTGCTTTCCACAAAACACTAGAGCCTCAAAAATAAAATTATTGCATAAGGTACCTAGCCATTTAGAAAATTCAAATATGATAAAAAATTATACATATTGTGCAAGTTTGTTATGATGGCTTATTGTTGTGTTAGGCATTGAGATACAACTACAGTAGTGATGAGAAATATGCTTTTGTTGAGGTGAGTATGTTTACTTGTCTGTCACTGTTGTCGTGGTGAAATTGAGCTTGCATATACACTACAATTTATTCATATTTAAAATATTTAACACAGTATTTAAAATATATTCCAGAAGTATTTGTATTGAACACAGTGTTTAATTGTATTTATTATTTAGTTAGTATTTAGGTGTAATTCAGAAGTATGTAACACAGTAATTCAATGTATTTCCTTAACAACAACAGGTGCTAGGTATGATTAAAGGCTTATCACTATTGATGCACAGAATGGAGGGAGTGTTCACAAAGGCCATTCATCGTCACATACATCATATTGTACAGGAGTTTATACAGCTCACCATCAGGGACTCACTGCGTGGTACCATCAAGAAGAAAAAGCATCAAGCTAAAACGTGAGCAATTGCTTACTAGCTGACGGCCTAACACACACACACATTGCGTGCGTGTGTGTGTGTGTGTGTGTGTGTGTGTGTGTGTGTGTGTGTGTGTGTGTGTGTGTGTGTGTGTGTGTGTGTGTGTGTGTGTGTGTGTGTGTGTGAGAGAGAGAGAGAGAGAGTGTGTGTGTTTGTATATACATGACATACGCACATGGTACCAGTACCAGCTAGTGTTTGACTAACAAACACAGTACCCAATTACCAATGTGCTTCATCTCACACACAGGATATTACTGGGGCTTCGTACAGTGTGTGTTGATTGGTTGAATAATGAAGAGCCGAAAGATGATCCTGCACTGAAGGGTGAGAAGGATCCAAAAACTGGCTACAGAATTGACTTACCTCATCGTAAAGTTGGCGTGTCCAGTACTCAGGTGAGTCATGTACCAATCAACATATGAGAGGTACTGTCATCTGTACCTTTGCTCATTTAGTTGTACATGGTTCGAACAATGTTGGAGTCCCTGACTTCTGAAAAGGCAGGGAAGAAGTCATTACGTTATGATATGAAGGAATCTGCCCTACAAGAGTTTGAGTTATTCCATAAAAACAGTTTCTTCTTTCCACACCTTCTAAACTTTTCCAGTAAGTGGGCATTATATAGAGATATAATCATACTCTTGCTTGCCTACACCTTATTTTCATGTACCATTGTAAGTGTATGTCCATGCAGTTTACCTTCCCTAAGTTTAGAAAAATTGATTGTAGTATTTGGTGTTTGGCGTTGTGACTGGTATCATCTTGTTTTGTTTGCAGCCACCCTCAGAGAGTGTTGTGATCTGTCACAGATGTGGTTTAGGGAGTTCTTTTTAGAGCTCACCATGGGCGAGAGGATACAATTTCCTATTGAGATGTCACTCCCGTGGATACTAACCGATCATATTCTGGAGAATAAAGAAGCTTACATGATGGAGTAAGTGATGTTTTTTCTCCTTGGACACTACCCATAGTAACAGGTCTCCCTATAGGATACAGTGTAATAGTAGCTCTAACAGGTCTCCCTATAGGATACAGTGTAACATTAGCTCTAACAGGTCTCCCTATAGGATACAGTGTAATAGTAGCTCCAACAGGTCTCCCTATAGGATACAGTGCAATAGTAGCTCTAACAGGTCTCCCTATAGGATACAGTGTAATAGTAGTTCTAACAGGTCTCCCTATAGGATACAGTGTAATAGTAGCTCTAACAGGTCTCCCTATAGGATACAGTGTAATAGTAGCTCTAACAGGTCTCCCTATAGGATACAGTGTAATAGTAGCTCTAACAGGTCTCCCTATAGGATACAGTGTAATAGTAGTTCTACTCCATATACTATACACCTGTAGGTACATACTCTACCCAATGGATCTATACAGTGACAGTGGTCATTATGCCTTACATCATTTCAAGAAACAGTTTCTCTACGACGAAATCGAAGCAGAAGTCAACCTCTGCTTCGACCAGTTGGTATACAAATTGAGCGAACACATCTTTGCCTACTTCAAGCAAAAAGCAGCCAGGTAATACAACAATGAATATGTGATAAACGTGTGATGTTACTTGATCCAGTATTTTGTCAGGGCGTTTAAAGGGGAGGTGAAAATTCCTCCTAGACTATAGTTTTAGGCAATCAACGTTTACTTCAATTAATGCCCCCTGTATAGTACTTTAACATGCCCATTTTTAATGAGGCTCCCTAGCGACATTTCCTAAATGCAGGCCTGTGTGATTGTGTGTGTCTCCTCTGTATTACAGCATCGTGTTGGACAAGCGGTTTAGGTCGGATCTCTCATCAGTCAGCTTTCCGCATCCAGCCCCCAATCGCTACGAGACACTCCTGAAACAACAGCACGTCCAGGTGAACAGAAATTACAAATCAAATATGATAAATATGATATTTTCTTTACAACGGGAAAAGTGCTGTTTTTACTAGTATGCATAGGTAAACTTGTAGTGGCTTTTTAGCGAAGTTGTATAATAAATACACTTGGGACTTGCTGGAGATAGCCTATAAAGTTAATTGTTTACCTTGTTCTTTGATTTTTGGTAGACAAAAGATTCTAAACTTCCTATTAGTACATACATACATACTGAAGAGTCTGTTTGGTTGCTTTTTGGTTACTTTGCTAGCACGAATGATTTGAAGAGGTCCTATATGTGGCAGGGCTCTGTGCAGTGGCGGCCTAATATGGACTAAAGTGTATTGTATGTATTGGTCAGAAATTGTCCAGTTTTTAAAAGTGCCGGTTGCTTGGTACTATATACTGACTAGTGAGGGCAGAAGGCTGCCCTGTGGTATTGCAACCATGATGTAATGTAAATCTTGTAATATGGCTGGTTTTTCACTGCTAAAAATGTTCACTAATAAAATTTTCACAGGTTTTTATTTTCACGTTTTGGTGATGCTTCTGATAGAATTTGTATTGTAGGAGAAAAGTCAATTTTAGCGTTTTAGCCTCATAGCAAAAATAAAAACCTTGCAAAAATAACCTTCTATATGGTACTTAGTAGTATGCCCCTGTTAGTATTAATATCATGTATTTCACAGTTGCTTGGTCGTTCCATCAACCTTAATCATCTGCTGTGTCAGAGACTGGGTGCCAGCATGTTAAAGGCTCTGGATATCTGTATTCAGAAGTTTGAAGGTGGTGACATCTGCTCCATCATGGAGTTGGATATCTTGCTCGAGATCAATCGTTTGACTCACAAGATGCTGTCAGAGTATGTCTCTCTCGATCCTTTTGTCTCCATGTTGAGGGAGGTCGATCAAGGAGTGAGTGCCCCTCATGGACGCATCACATTACACGTCTTCTGGGAGCTTCATTATGACTTCTTGCCCAACTTTAGTTATAACTCAACTACAGAAAGGTATGTAGTCTGTCCGTCCGTCCGTCTGTCTCTGTGTGTATCTGTCTGTATTGTATACAATTTCTGCTCTCTGTCTGTCCCTCTGTCTATCTATCTGTTCCCCTGTCTAGTGTGTATGTTAGTAATGTATGGATAGTACTGTACTATATATAGCACATGTTGCTGGTTGAACTTAGGTTTAGCTCACAGGCCAATCATTTAGTGACTGTTCTATTAGAGTTATTTCAATTCATTCTGTACAGTCCATTGAGTATGGGATTGTACTATGTGTTGTCATTTTGTAACTTTCTGTGTGGGGACACCTCTCTAAGTGTAAACCATCACCACCCTGACTGTATATTTGTTAATTGATAATAATTATTACTGAATATGTAATTAATGTGTAATTATTATTTAATTGTTTTATTAAGTATGACTTATGCAGTTTGAATTGATCCCACTGTGCCTATAGTCTAGTATTGTATTATAGAGCTGCTGTATGTGAACACTAGATTTGTCCTTATAAGGAAGTGGTTCAGTCATATGTGTGTCTGTGTGTGCGTGCACGCATGTGTAGTGTGTGTGTGTGTGTGTGTAGTTGGGAATTCAATGGTAGCCGTAAGTTAATATAGAATCTCCTAAATCATATAGGGACTGGGAATCCCCAGCTTACAGCAGGCAGTGGTTAATGAATTGGCTAAGTCTTACACAACAAGGCTGGCTGTCAGTCAAGCTCATTTTTAAGCCCTGGACTACATTTGTGGCCTCCGTGCAACTTTTCGTCTTCTTGTGCCATTGCCATGACTCACCACATGCAATATCCATTCACCAAATTCTTCCTTGCCAAAAAAAGTTTTGTATAAAATGTACCGATCTTCCCACTATAGGCAATCCATGACAATTATGGTGTCCATGTTTTATAATGTTGAATGAGTCCTGGTGTTCTACTATTTACAATTTTCCATGCAGATTTGTGAAGTCCAAGTATTCCTTTGCCGATACGGCTGAGCGGGAGCCTCCTCCTAAAGGTGCCGGCGTTACCATGCTTCTGTATGGTACTAAGGTATGATGAAGTCAGTATTTATGCATAAATGATTACTTCTGATATACAGAATTACCATTAAAATTATCAAATCTATCATTGCTTTCTTGTTGCCATAGTTTCCATACACTTGTTTATTGTTTGTTGTTTGCCAGGCCCTGAGGGAAGCTTACAGCTCCATTTTAAAACTTCACGAAAATTTTGTTGGACCAGAGCATTTTGCCGCCATAACACGCCTGCTTGGTTACCAAGGCATCGCCATGGTGCTGGAGCAGTTGCTAAACATCATGGAGGGAACTGTAAGTTGCTATGGCAACCATGCACAGTACAGTTATAATCATAATTGTGACTGGATTTGGGAAAACATGCCTAGTTCACACTTCCAATTTTACTCCTTCAAATCATAGAAACAGCATACAGATCTGAAATTTGCAGGGATGATGAAGGAATAGTAGCTCTATGAACCCTGCA
>OZ005751.1:600000-890000 GCA_963930835.1 Spongia lamella | reverse complement strand
ATAAACTACAGAAAATTTTTTGAAGTTTTAATTAAATTTCATGTATATATTATTCATGAGGTTGATGTTAGGTGTGGCTTCTTGCTGTTCTGCTAAATTGTAGTCTTTCTATGAAAATAACTTTATGTCTTTATATAGAATAATATTATGAAGAATAGCTTGACCTGTGTTCATGTACATCCTAGCAACCGGCAATGGGACTGCTTAATTAACAGTGTGTGTGTGTGTGTGTGTGTGTGTGTGTGTGTGTGTGTGTGTGTGTGTGTGTGTGTGTGTGTGTGTGTGTGTGTGTGTGTGTGTGTGTGTGTGTGTGTGTGTGTGTGTGTGTGTGTGTGTGTGTGTGTGTGTGTGTGTGTGTGTGTGTGTGTGTGTGTGTGTGTGTGTGTGTGTGTGTGTGTGTGTGTGTGTGTGTGTGTGTGTGTGTGTTTACCGGAAGTAACACAAATAACCATATACACACTTAAGCACATGAAACTTAAAGGCTTTAACTGCCATGATCACATCCTTAATGGAAAGGGGAGAGGTTCCCAGAATTTAATTGTTTTGTACAATGTTAAATCATCGTGATGCCTTTGCAGTCATCCGGCACCAACCTTGAGTAACCTTGTTCCGTTTATTTCAACCATTAGGCTCAAGAAGAAGTCATGGATTTGCTGCAAGCAGCTCCCTTCCAGGGTGTCTATCCAAGGCCTTTTGTCAAGGGTGAGTAAAAATCCTTAACCGTAAGTTTACTCTACCTTTTGCCACACAAAAGGTAGAGCAAACTTATGGTTGGTCAACCACTGTGATCATGGTCAATATAATAATATTGACCATAACCACAGTGGTGGATATTATTATATTATCAGACAGCCAATAGCATGGAGGCCCAGCAAGATTGTATTGTGCCTGTGGCCTATGTATACACAGCAGTAATTTGGTTTCCTTAATTACCATGTGCCTTTCTCATGCAAGCTCTTGGATGGATTCAACCCACCAATTAGTATATAATTGCTTAATATTAAAGTTGATTTTAAACTTACAGTTTTGAAGCAGCCATAGATGATTGTGTATATATGTATTTATTAGATTTCTTCCTCTTGTAAATAGAGAACCAGAGTGCAGAGATGGTGTTGCAGGAGATGGAACGACAGTATGCTAATATCCACTTAGTATCCTTGGTGGAGAAACATGGCACAAAGCCAGTGAGTTGACGTGACACTAACTGTGAGCATGCATACACACACACACACACACACGCACACGCACACGCACACACACACAGACAGGTTTTCTCTATATTATGCAATCATTAAATAAATTTTGCATAGGAATCTTTTATAATTTTATATCAAACATCTGTTGTGTATGTTGACATAGCCTGCTGTGCGTGTGTACGTGTGCGCGTATGTGCGTGTAGAACATATCTAAAACCAGCCAACTGATAACTGGCCAACTTTGTACCTTTATATAGTAAAACGTTTACACAACATTTCATATGCATTGTTTTAACCATTTCTGCACTCCAGAATGCCTTGAACATTAGAGCTGTTTTCCAGGAAAAATAAAATAATTATATTGTGCATTGTACCATAAAAACCATCGTTAACTCCTTCTGCTTAGCATACAAACATTAGTGATACTATTTTAAACAGCCTTGCTGACGTGTTATCACATTTCCCAAAGTAAACAAGAGTTGGTGTAGCATATATATCCATGTACTGTAAATGATACTAGATAAAATTGCTTTCTAGATGGACTGAAGGGACATCCTTATATGGTAAGCTGTTTGGTTCAATAAGAACAAAATGGATTCCTTATTTTTAATTTTTATAACTCGTGGGAACCACCAGGTCTGAGAACAGTATTTCTGAAATGTAGGATTTTAATATTACCGTATCAATATGGCTGCTTAGGTCTCATAACAAATCCAATGCCATCTCAGAGCGTCATGCTTAATTTCTTACATTGTGACTTCAAAGTTCCTGAAATGATGACCTATCCATAATACATTAGTTGATGTGATTTGAAACAATAGCCACAGGGCAGATGGTTGTGATATGTCAATCCTTACAATGGCGGAGAGTGTTGGGTGTCATTGTCGACAACACCTTATGAAAAACCCACCAACTGCCTTTTGTCCTGCAGCAAAACTGTTTTGACATTTCAATGGATGTTGGAAGCTTAAATAGTGCACAACGCTTGTTGTTGTATTTATAGCATGCCTGTAACTTGTCTTATCACCACAGACATCTCCCTCATTATTAGGATAGACTTTAGGAAAATTGTGTAAGAGAAAACATCTTACATCAGAAAGTAGATAATCTTCTCACCAAACCCCTGCATGAGTTAAGTTAGGAAATTTTTTGTTATTTGCTGTGAAGAGCATGTTCTTTCAAACTATATAACTGTTACAGATTGTTGCTGCTGTCAATTCTGAAGTGTCATATTCTCTATCAAAAAGATTAATGTTATTCAGTGCCTGTGGGCGATATGATGCAATCTTATTATAATGATAGAGTGGGTGTATACGCATACCTTTGAGAGAGGTTCATTCTAAGAAATGCCCAATCTGAATTCACAGGAGTGTATTCGCTAATGGCTTGCTATAAGAAATGCAATTTGTGGACGGTGTGGATGTTACTATCTTATTAAGCGATTAACACATTTCACAGTCTTCCCTTATGCATGCAGCAAACACTGTTTGGTTACATAATGTGTGTAACTTTTACAGACTAATGTTGCATAACTTAACTTAATAGACTAAACTTGAGCTGCATGCAGCGAAATACACTGTGTAATTTTGTCTTGTTATTTCTTTAGCAATCTGCTAACGCCAAGGATTGTAATTTATTGACCAAAGAGAGATTGTGTCGAGGGTTGTCCATGTTTGAGGTGGTGATGCGTCGCATCAAGACTTTTCTCAATGATCCCATCCTGAGTGGCAAGGTACCTCTGAATGGCGTAATGAACATCGACGAGTGCAATGAATTCCATCGACTATGGAGTGCCGTCCAGTTCGTCTACTGCATGCCTTTGAAGAAAGGCGAACTCACGCCAGAGTAAGCCATGCTTTTATTGTGTACTAAAAACATATTAGCGGTTTCTTGTGTTACATATTGTGCGGTTTACACAATTGAGTTATATGATCACAAATTTAATACTGTGTTATATGATCACAAATTTAATACTGTGTAGCCTGACATCACCCTGTCTCCCTGTGATGTACGAACCCGTCTCAGTAATAAGTGCTGATATACTGTAGTGCTTTTAGCTGCTACAATGGAGCTGATGTCACCTTAGCTCTTGAAGGTGTAAGAATTCTACCGAGAAATAGCATTAATGTGTTTTTAAGCCGCTACCTAACAACTCTAACTCTGTATTAAGTGTATAAACTAAACTGGATGTGTTTTACTGTGAAAATCTGATCACACTGCACTGTATAAACTCAACAAAGAGATGTTTTATTATTATTGTGTCTTGTCTATTTATCAATAGTGCAGTACTTCACTGGCTTTTTGATGGTTTGATGTTTTTTGTCTTGCCTTGTAATAATGTTAACTTTATTGTCTTTTTACTACCTGTTAATGGGCCCATAATGGGCTTATTCATCCTAACCACCTCAGAGCTCATTAAATTATCGCACTTCTTTATCTCACCTTGTGAAATCTTACAGGGAATGTTTTGGAGAAGGACTGCAGTGGGCTGGATGTACTATTGTGACTCTGCTTGGCCAGCAGAAGAGGTTTGAGGCATTGGATTTCTGTTACCACCTGTCACGTGTTTACGAGGTTGATTCTCAGGATGGTGACGTTCATGGGATGGTGAGGGACACGCTTGGTGTTTTTAATTGTCGGTTCCTTTGATGTGGAGACCACTATAGTATTGTTAATATTGGCCAACTCTTACGGGTTAAGTATTTGTATGTTAAGTTGTGGAAACTGTGGACAACTGACCTTACTTTAGTTCCAGGGTCTTTTTAAGGAGTTCCACCATAGAAACATCTTTTTCTGTAACTTGAATATCCTTTGTGTGATGTGTGTTTTTGTTGTCTTTCCATTTAGTCTGCTCGGAAACTAGTGGAACGTGTCCGACTGTTCAAGAACCTGAATGACCAGATATTCAGCATCCTCACCAAGCACCTGTCATCCAGTGACATCATCGCCCCCAAAGTCAGGGAATTCCCCCCTCCAATGCCTCAATCAATCACCACTACCATATAAGGGCACTGGCGTGATTTAGAATAGAAAAATGAACTATATATTTTTATCTTGTTAAAACAATGGTACTACATTATACATAGTAATAATACCTGCATACAAATACAAAAACTTTTAATTTGAAAAAATTGTACACGAGAACTAGATTATTATAATACATATAAAATGTATATAATAATTATATACACAATATTTTACAATGGCAAAATGTGCATAGTTGTAATGTAGTGTGAGGGATAAGAGGTTATTTACAATGTGTTGAATAGGTCGTTTCTGTTGTCAAAGTGCATTAGGGGGTTGTTAATTGGATTGTGAAAAGGTTGTTGATTCAGTTCTCCATTTACCAGTGCACCATGCTGCTGCTGCTGTTGATGATGATGATGTTGAAATGCAGCAGATGAGATTGTGTGCGACAAAACTGTGGGGTGTTGTATGCTGTTGCGTTTTGCTGTTGCAACTTGAGGTGGCAGGTAACATTGGGGACGTTTCTGACCTGCCATGCCACCGTGTTGATGATGCGGATCCATCCCTGGTGAGCAAAAATTTTCAAATATCAAGTCCTGGTGTTGTTGCATTGCTGCTCCTGCCCACTGTGCCTGCTGCTGCTGCTGTGTTGGTAACTGGGGAGGCATGCTATGTCTTCTTGGCTGTTGATGATAAATGTGGTGTGCATCGATTGGTCCACCATACGGTATGGAACCACTTCTAGTTGTAAGTGTAACAGCATGTTGTTCGACATTCGCTCCTCCCATGTACGGATCAACATTCGGTAAGGGGGCATAAATCTGTGGTTGGTTTCTTGACATGGTGGCTAGCGATTGTTGTGGCATCTGCGTGGGCTGTCCCATTGTCTGCACTGGTGCGGTATTAAGGTGCATCATCGGTTGATGTTGGTTGATTGTCATGGACTGATGTAGCATGGTGTGTTGTGACTGCTGTTGTTGGGGCATGTTCATTGCAGTCGCCGAGTAGTAAGGATCGCGACTAACAATTGTGACATTGGGTGAAGCAGATTTCAGGAAATCGTATTGTTGTTGTTGCTGCTGCTGCTGCTGTTGAGGCTTTCTCTGCATGGTAGTCACTTTGGTTGGGTGTGTGTTGTGATAATGCTGTTGGTGCTGCTGCTGTAGAATCATTTGTTGTTGTTGTTGATGTTGTTTAGCCGCCATCATCTGTTGTTGTTGTTGTTGTTGCTGCTGCTGTTGCCAGTTGGACTCCACTACCCCCACTGGCGTAGGAGGTTGGGAGACATTTGGAAGATGCTCCATGTTAGCAACCATGTATTGAAACTTGTTCTTAGCTGATGCCAACTGCTGAGCAGCCTGCTTTATTGTGTTACTTGATAATGATGAAGAAGCACCCGGGTAAGGCGGAGGTGACGAGGTGCTCCCATTAGTATTGTTTCCAGTAGCAGATGTGGTCGGTAGCTGTGGCAAGTCAGGCAGTTGACACAGCGAAGTGCTACTAGAGGAGTTACGCCTCATCTTGTGTGAAACACCCTCTTCACGTTTGATTATTTGATTCATGACCTTTGTGAATTCATCTATTCCCTTTTCAACGTCATTTTCATGTACTGATAGATCCTCACTACGCAATGGTGTTCGTTGGGATAATGTTTGTTTGCTTAATGATTCACTTGGCTTCTTCAATGGTATTGGGTCAGGGTTGTCTGCATCAACGCTCGGCAGGAAGCTAATAGTAGCATTCTCACTGATAAAACTTTCAGCATTGAGGTTCAATTCATCATCAGGTTTTCCCGGTAGACCGACAAATCCATTAGTGCTGATGTTACTAATGCTGCTCTTTCTGCCGCCACTTACGGATGTAGTTTTGGCTTCATTGTATGACGAGGAATTATTGTTATCACACAATCCCATGACAGACTGCTGCTGTTGTGATGTGTTCAGTGATGATTTGCTGATGCCGTTGGTCGCCTGGTGCGGACAACTCGATGACAACAGTATCCCCTCCTCTTGTTTAACCACTGTACCGCTTATGACAACAGAATAGTTGTTCCTACCGCTGGTGGCTGACCTGCCTCCTGAATCAATCTCAACAATGGGTTCCCTGTTGTGTTCAACACTCAGTGAAGATTGTTCCTGGAAAAGCACATTAGCTTGTTAGCAGCAATTATCAATACACAGACCAATAGAATATCAGTGTGTGGCCCTACATAATGATATGCTGATGTGGTTTATCGATAGACACAATGTAATGGGCATGCTAAGTTGATAAAAATGTAGGAGGAAAAGCTAAAATTTTTTAATGTTCCTGACATTTACAGATTTAGGAATGCTTCTTAACCACTGAGATCTTGGCTTCTGTATTTTAAGAGAGCAAGCCTCATAAATTCTGTCAATAAATCTTGGCCACAAAGAGGTTGGGTTAGGCAGGGAAGCATTACAAATCATAATGCTGTTAAAACAACATCTCATCTACTTTGATAGGTATAACAACAACTATATGAGTGGCCAACATGCATAATTTTTGTGATGGGAGATTTACCTTACACAGGAAGTTGAATAAAAATATTTCTAAACTAACCAACATCTTGTTAATATGCTGCATGCGGGAATGTGTTAAAAAGAAATACCCTTTCTCTAACTCTGGTCGCGCCACGTTTAATTACCAACACCGGATAATGTATACACTTTCGCACGTTAATTACTGTCTAAAGTGCTTCTCTACACCAGCTGAATATTATTTACCTTGCTGCTGTCTCCTGCGCTGTCTTTTTGGCTCCTGACCGGGTCACCCGTAGACTGCTGTTGCTCCGACTTCACCGTTACCTTGGGCTTTGACGTTTTGTCTTGTGCTAACGACACGTTATCTTTTCTTGACGACTCCTTGTATTTATCCAGCAATGCTTTAGTTTTCTGTTCTTCCACCAATCTCCTGATTGCCACCGCGTTCTGATACTTGTCGTTACAACTGTTGTGATGTTGATAATATATCATTAACCTTCTATCGACGTCTACCTCCTCGCGATAGTTGTTCATATAACCACCATCCAGCCTGCTCGTGTCCTTGTCTAATCTATTGGCAGTGGGCATCCCACTTTTATAACAGGCAAGTCGATTATTGAAAAAAGAGCACAACTTACCCCTTACATAACGTCATTGAATTATTATAGTTTCCGGAATATATCCGAAATTTGGTTGATTCTAAATAACGCCCTTTGTGATGGCAGAGGGTATGGAAGTAGATATGGAAGAGGGTCCTGGTCCTTCCTCGTCTGGTGTGAAGAATAAAAAGAGATTTGAAGTGAAAAAGGTAAGTATTTCATAAAAAAGATTGTATCTTGATTTTTAAATATATACTTTTTAGTGGAATGCTGTAGCACTGTGGGCTTGGGGTAAGCGGTGGTGCTTATAATCCAGGTGGTCACTTGTGTTGTGTGTTTGACAGATATTGTTGTGGACAATTGTGCCATATGCCGTAACCATATCATGGATTTGTGTAAGCTTGTAATATTGATACTGTACATGGATGTGTGTATGTTGGGGAACCCCTGGGTGTATGGTTTTTATTCTGGGTGAATTTCCCTGTAATAAACCTGGCCTCATTTTAAAAAGAGTTTGTCATGCCCTGGCCTTGTGGCGTCTCACCAGCATAAGGGTCTCACTAACACGACTACTTTTTGTGTGTGGGAGTGTATTGTATGTATCGTTTAAACTTGTAGGTATCGAATGCCAAGCCAACCAAGCATCGGCCACCAGTGAGGAGTGCACGGTGGCGTGGGGCGTATGTAACCATGCATTCCACTTTCACTGCATCTCCCGATGGCTCAAGACTCGACAGGTGTGTCCACTTGATAATCGTGAGTGGGAATTTCACAAGTAAGCTAATAAAAATAATAGAAAATCATTTCAGTACGTGCAATGGTAATTTATACATGTTGCTAATGAATCTTGTTTTGCTAAATTTGAAGTTGTCACCTACAGTTATTGGTTTTGGTTGCTCATATCAAATACATCTGGGTGTAGAGTAACAGTAATATATTATAGGTCGTGATTCTGCTTTAATGCCATTTAGATATGCAGTGTTTATCTGTTGATGCAAATATCATGTGCGCCATGTATGCTCACTGTATAATTAGCTTAAATCTGTGAGAGATTTAATGCGTTGAACACTTCTGTGGAGGAGTTGTTTGTAAAAATCTTTGCATAGCATTGTTTCTCTGCTGCTCTTTCAGACTGGGTTTATCCGATTAATGCATTTTGATTTGATTATTATTAAGTATCCCATTATTAACAAGTGGTATGATGTTAAATTATAATTGATTTCAACCTTTTTTATAGACCAAATTGGTCATTGATTTCATTGTGGCTTTTGACCGATAATCAGGTCAGATTTTACCTTCCCTTAATGCTCCAATTTGCGGGTTGCTTAATCCTATAAGCCGACTATCTGATGTGTTTTTACATGTATGTTATTCATCTGATATGGATGATTCTTTTTGCAAACTTTCTCTCATGTTGTAAATGTGAGACAGGATTTGCTTATCATGAATTGCATTAGTGGTTTGTCAGTGGTTGATAGAAAGCTTAATTGAACACCATTAGTGTAACATTGACACCAGGTTTATACTAGTGTTTGATAGGTGATATTTTGTGTAGAGTAACAGTGGGAGTGAAAATTGTGTACACTATTCTAGCAGCTCTAGATATGTTGAATTCTTTTATCTGGCTGATGGTTGCCTATGGAGTAGCTTTTTTGGTATCCATTAGACATTTTTTGCATGAATAGTGCAGAAATTTGAAGCTTTAATTGCACCTTAGAGCAATAATTGTGGTATTTTGATATTGTAAAATATTGTGTAATATTCTTAAGCACTTGGATACACTTGCATCATATGTATTGCAACTTCTCAATATCATGTTGTCATTGATACCATATATCGTATCGGTGACAATTGAGGGTCAAAAGTTAATAATAATAATAATGGTAGTGATTTGTGTTGCTGGCTTTGTGTCCTGTGAGGTGGAACCTCGCTTAAAGAACATTCCCGCTGTTAAGGACAAGGTTTGTTGGAGCTATGCCAATACAAAGCGTCTCTTCCTGGTATCCTGCTTGCAGAGATTACTGTTTAAGCTGAGGGTGGTGTGAGAATCCTGTCTCCTTATCATGATCAAATTTATGCCTGGTATTGAAGTCATATGCATGTTAATGTATATTGTACTGATGATAACATGTAACATGTGATCATGTGATTACTACACCTTTTTACTGGTGCGTGTGCTGTATCAACTTCTGCAACTCCAATCTGAAAGTTATAAAATCAATTAATGCCTTTTTACATACTGTTAATCTATTGTTTAATGTATTATTGAGGTGTCTCTCTTATCTATCACTGCAGGTATGGACATTAAGGCAGTGACAATGATATCAACTATACTCTGTCTTTACTGTATCGCATGATGTCACTTTGGTTTATTAAACAACACTTTATTAATGATACCGCATGTAAATATGTACACACACGTGCACACATATTTAGCAAATACGTACACATATGTACACGTGCACACATATTTAGCAAATACATACACATATGTACATACGTATAAACACACACACACACACACACACACACACACACACACACACACACACACACACACACACACACACACACACACACACACACACACACACACACACACACACACACACACACACACACACACACACACACACACACACACACACACACACAACACACACGCACATACATACATACACACACACACACAGTACCTATTCAAGGTGTATAGATGGTAGAAAACTTGGCAGAATTGCTGGACATAAAGGCAACCTAATATATTATCCTCCATTATAACCAGCTGTGTTTACAGTGAGAGCCACTTACCTAACATGTATGGAAGGCTTGTTTTGTGGTTTCCCAACTGCCAAATAAAAGCTGCTGACTGGTGTGATATCATGACATCTTTGATGTTGTAGCTAGATGATGACACAGTAGTTTTTGCCTTTATATCTCATCACATGATCGTCACATGATCTTTTAACCACTGGGTTGTGGAATCCCCAATCATACGCTCCATTTTACTCTTGCATAAGCAAGATCATTCTGAAAGAGGAAGATGTTTGTATCGCCATCTTGAAGAGCTAAGGCAGCACATCCCAATGTTGAGTTTATTGTTGATACTTTTCATGGTCTGTATAAATCGCCATGGCAGCAGGTGCAAGTATGTTTCACATCTTAATTATGATTGTGTATAAATCAAAAACCATTTCAAATCATTTCTCTTCTATATTTGGGTATCTCTTGTTATACCATGTCGCCTAGCAACAACAGAAGTCTGATAAAATCAGGTAGTTGTAATCTTTGGTAGGATATGAATCAATGAAGTGATTCGTCTTGTGCAGTTGACCTAAACTACATCTGGTTGTTTGTTGCACACTGAATGTATACCATTTCCTATGGGATGGCTTTGTATCACATGATTCTGTGCATACAATAGACAGCTGATGGCTATAGATAAAGGGACAGGTGTTTGTATACAACTATAGTGAAGGGATCTTCATCTGCAGAATTGTGGCTTCTTACTTTGCATTGTAAAAATTACCCCCAGGTTTTTAATCTCTACTGTGGACTTAATTTAGTGAACCTCTTGAAGTGCTGGTTCCCACATAGCATGCATGGCCAGTTGTGAATTGCACACATGTGAAATTTTTATTGCAGTATGTACAGTGAAACCTTTCTACTTGATAATCCAGAGTACTACCCTACCAAAGTCTGAGGGTAGTGTGTGTTTTGGATAGCTATAAATATAATACTACTAGTGATATCTTCCATATATGGTTATAGCTATATATAGCTATATAGCTTCCATGTATAGCTATGGCTATAGATTATTGCAAGGTGAGGCAACCCATAGATAGCTTCTGCAAGTGGTTTACATGTGTTAGCTAAACACCATGGTAGCAACAATGCATCACTCATGATATCATATATGCTTACATCTCCAGCTAAAGCATGACTAGTTATAGGTGTAAGAACCAGGAATTATGGGGTAGGCCGTAGCCGATGTTTGTGTTGTCAGGGACATAAATGGAAGCTGGTAATAGAGCTTGGACCGGCATAACTACCAGTTGGTTAGTCATGGTCTCTAAGCCACACTAAGCATTTACATAGCCTTGCATGGTGGTTGCAGTCAGCTTGCATTTATATATGTGGCAGTTTTAAAGACCATATTTCCTGCTTTCTGTCATCCCAGCCAGCTGGCTGGCTGTACCTATTGCAGTTGATCAACATCCTTCATTACACAAACACCTGCAAGTATCAACACCATAATGAATTATATTTATTAATTCAACACCACTGCTGTACTTTAGACCTCTTAGACTAGCTACATAATATTATTATTATATATTAGACCCTCTAGCTGTTCCATTACCCTATATAGTTATTGTGTGACCTAAGCAGATTGTAATTTAAAGATTTTTTGATAAACAAATTTGTGCTGACTGGCTATAGGTAAGCAAACATTATTATGTATTACACACCACACAAGTATCTGCCATGTAATAAACATTGACGAACAACAGCCTATCCACTTGCGCAGCAGTCGCTCACCAGTGATTCCACTTCTCCTTATCAAATTAACATACAAACAAAAAAACATTTGGTGATGTAACATGAATTGTAGTACCAACATTGTCCCATCCTTATCGCAGTCATTTTACACACATTTATACTATCATGATAAAATTATACAACAACATTGTATTGTTTTTAAAACACATAAGTCACTGATAATATAAGGAATAGCTTTATATATTTATATATATAGTTTTCTCCTGCCTGAGAAAGTAAAATCTGAAAATTAATATGAAAAAATCCAGAACTATTTATCATGTAATAATATAATAAAAATTCCCATAGTCATAATCTATAGGTGATGTTTGCTTCTGTGAGAGAGAGTGATGAAGTGATAAAGATAAGGGAATAAAAACTGTTATATCTTTGATTCGCTTTAGTAGTCTCTACAGCTCCCGGTACCGCGTGTACTCTTTAGCAACCGGAGACCCTCCTTGGCCCAATCTGCTACAGTCAGCATCGAGCTGTAACAATAAGCACATTATCAATTTACGAATAAGAAATTTTTACACAATTTGCATTACCTGTATAGTGAAATGGGGCCACTGCGTCTGTCCAGTGTATCAAAGAAATCTACAACAAACACAACTTGCTATTCACACAGTCCACACAAATGTAAAACCCCCTTAAGAGCAAAGGAATAAAATGTTAAGTAGCTGGCCTCTATCAATAGTTACATGTAGATAATATTTAGCCCACTCAATATTGCAGCAATGAATATAGTAAAATTATTATGTTATCAGATGCCATTGGTAGTAAGTTGTAATAATAACATTCTTAAAAAAGACAAGTTGTTTTTAACTTAAAAGTTGATGAAATGGCGATGTAGGGTTATAAGGCATTTAGCATTCTGGTTATGTAATGGCTCTTAAACCTTGACTTGTAGCATTTGATTAGATAAGGACTGGTAATGTTTTTGTATGCAAACAAGCTTAAACTTTCAAGCCTTCAACCTTCAAGCCTTCAACACTGGCCTTGCTTGATTAGAAGATTAATTGATATTGCTTAAACAGTTTCCTGGCAACGCTTTATGATTGCTACTAAAAATAGTAGCAGAGAAGCAATTGTACTGCAACTCAAGTTTTTGTAGCAACGTAATACTTGAAGCAAAATGACTTTTCAAATTCCTTCTGGATAAAAACTGAACAAGCTCTCTGTTAAGCACAACAATTTTACAATTCCATTGTTTTCTCTGAAAAATCCTCTGAAAATACAAATAACTAATCTTCAAGGGTAAGGCAAAACAGAAAACACAAATCAGAACTTTTAGGAGACATCAAAGTAACTTTAGGGGGCATGAGGTAGCCCAAAAGAGATTGAACAGGGGAATTATGCTGGTTTTATCTAAATCACAAAATAATGTTAGTTACCTCTGTGTTGTTCAGTGATATTGTTTGCATGTCTCCAGGTCTCTTGTGAGTTAAACAGGTGGCTGGTTACGGAGAACTGGGTGGCGGCCATGTTGTAAATGTGACTGGGAATGGTTACATTGGCGGAGGAGGGACTGTGGCACGATGGGCTGGCATAATCCAGCATGCTGTTTACACCGCTACCACAACTGCCACCGGTGGTGTTCATGTTTGCCGGTGAATAACTTGGCGACACCCCAACAAAAGGAGAACGTCTTCCCTGTGGATTGTTCTACAAATAAAAATACATTAGTACCATGCAGTCTCAGTTGAAACTCTCTAATAGAACACTCACTTTAGTAGTAGAGAAGTATTCCGATAAGATCTTTTGATTTCTGTTGATTGATTCATTGCTTGAGAGTGTGTTAAAAAGTTTCATTGATAATACAGATTGGGATCGAAGGCTACAGGAAGGTGAAAAACATTTAAAATCTATTTTATCACCCAATTAATTAATAAACACCTGAATATTACAAAATTAATAAAGTTTCTGGCTTTAAATTAATGTAATTTGTCTACCTGATACTCAGCCCACACTACATATTGCGGATAACCTGGACTGTCCTTACAAACACTATGAACAGACAGACAGACAGACATACACACACGCATACATACACACACACACACACACACACATAGACAGACTACACTAAAAAAATAACCCATCATATACCACATCACAAATACAAACAGCACATCACATGATCCAGGTAAACAACTTACCACAGTGCTGACAACATTTCACAGTAGTCATCTCTTGCCAACATATTGAGCCCGGGAGATTGAGATTGTACAATATACCTGTACACAGTTCAAGCTAACAGAGAGAAGGACCAGCTACTGATGCACTCACTTCAACAACCTGATGGTAGTCGACATCACTTCTTTATCTGGATCACCCTCCTCCTATACAACACACCACAGTGAACAAGGTTATTACAGTGCTGCGTTTAAGGGGGTGGGGTTTATTCGCTCCTAGGTAATCCTTGCCCCACCTTATGTTTTGGAATACAAAATTGAAATTCTATATATGACTATGTTAAAAAGGACTATAAATAGTAATAGGACTATAAATAGTAACAGTGCTTACAAGATAACCCCCCTACATTGTGAAAGGCTAAAACTTCAATCCCCCCCCCCCTCAGCTGCATTTTCTGGGTTGTTAATATTGTGTTCAGCAAAGCCTACCTCCTTGGTGACACAGTAGGTCATGTAAGTAAGAGCGGCATCAAGATAATAATGTGCCTTCTCTATTTCTGAGCTCTGCAATGACAAGAAAGATATCGATAATTTAGGCATTGCTCTTGGTATAAGGCAAACTTACTGTTCGGTCTCCAGTATGCTTTAGTTTCCTGGCGTCTTCCATGTATATTTCTGGCTTGGCCAGTCTTGCAGAATGGCGGCTTCTTCTCGAATAATGGTGAGATGTTGAGCCGTAATCATAATCATACGAGTAATGATGATCGCCACTGTTCGACCACCCGTGGTTCCAGTGACTACTACCACGCGGGGGCGGCAGTTCCCTGTGCCTGCTGGTGGAGTGATGGTGGTGATGGTCGGGTGACGACGACCTCATGCTGCGACTGTTACGCCTAGAGGACAATAAAACAAACCAGTGAAGTATTACTTGACACAGGTTTGTATACAAGTGACCAAGCCTGCAAAACAGGTATTATCTTTACATACAACTACACACATTCGATAAACTTTTAATTTCCCAATGGGACGGTTTCGTACTTCTACGCATGAAACAATCGTACTTCTGCACAAGAATTACAAAATGGTGACACTAGATAACCATCCAAAATTTGCATCATTTATATATTTCCATACTTAGTCTCTCTCTTGTGCCAAAATTGTATACACATAGAGCTTAACCACAGAGTGAGTTACTGTATAGCGGGAAAGTTTGGCAAATTCACTGGTTATGAGCGTTTGGCGAGGAAGAGTTTGGTGAATGGATAGATTCAGCCATAAGGTAATAATTATAAGTAAAAATTTGGATGGTTTTAGTTTGGTGAATCACGGACGATTCGCCAAACTTTCCCGCTATACGGTATGTTATCATATAGTCTAAAATTTCTTTGTGAGATGAAGTTTTTGCGAATTTTGTGAGATAAGTTACCTTCATGAAAATATAATCGTGTCGTGAATACTGTACTTGCATTGTATACGTACTCTGGTATGAAAATCAAAATTTTAGGGTTTACGCAGGATTGTATCCAAATTTTAGAACACATGACAAAGTCATCTGCAGATAAGACATGTTTTCACACACACATAATATTATAGTTCTGATACAGGCTTAATGCATATTAAGTGAGTACATGTAATAGAATTCAATGCTCTGATTAACTTTGTGTAAACAACTGACAGACGGCATGCCACTGGCTTGTTCCACACTTCATTTTGTGGTTGACACTTTATTATAATTGAACCTAAACTACTTTTGTATCACATCTTGCAAGAGTACACATGTCCATATATGGTCATTAGTGACGCATTCATTATACCATACTATGTCACTAGTGATAACAGTGATTCTAAATGATGTCATTAAATGTATTGTGAAGTCATAACTATCCCAGTGGTTGTACATTATGCTCACCTGCCATGGGGTCGCATGTGATCCCGGTTTCTCGGTGGGTAGTCTGGCTCATGTGAGTCTTCTCTTGACCGACTGCGTCTGTGAGTGTGTGACATATGTAGTGATAGATACACACACACACACACACACACACACACACACACACACACGCACACACATGCACACACACACACACACACACACACACACGCACACACATACACACAATATATAAATTATCAGGTGTTAAAATTGACATAGCTGTGAAATGTAAGAACAAAGAAAAGATGAGTAAAAGTTTACACTAAGGAAACCATTGTCATAACCTCAATAAAGAGACACTCAGACATCAAACAAATGTGAGTGTTTGACATGATCTTTGATCTGCTGCAGAAGTGGGATAAAAGGACAATAATCTAATAATGAACCTTATGTCAATCATCATTTATTAATTATATAAATACTTAATATTTTCTACTGTACACTATACATAGACAGCCTCGCTCGCTCGCTTACTCACTCACTCGCTCCGTCACTCACTCACTCTCACTCACTCACTCACTCACTCACTCACTCACTCACTCACTCACTCACTCACTCACTCACTCACTCACTCACTCACTCACTCACTCACTCACTCACTCACTCACTCACTCACTCACTCACTCACTCACTCACTCACTCACTCACTCACTCACTCACTCACTCACTCACTCACTCACTCACTCACTCACTCACTCACTCACTCACTCACTCACTCACTCACTCACTCACTCACTCACTCACTCACTCACTCACTCACTCACTCACTCACTCACTCACTCACTCACTCACTCACTCACTCACTCACTCACTCACTCACTCACTCACTCACTCACTCACTCACTCACTCACTCACTCACTCACTCACTCACTCACTCACTCACTCACTCACTCACTCACTCAACACACACACACACACAGACAAACACAAACACACACACACACACACACACACACACACACACACACACACACACACACACACACACACACACACACACACAGACAATCACACACACACACACAGACAATCACACACACACACACACAGACAAACATACACACACACAGCTAGGATATACATACAAACCTGTGATATAGGGAATCTCTTGGTTGCTGGGGATAAGCAGTTCTACCAGCATGCTCCTACAATAACACGACATTTAGTGACACACAATACAACTACTATCATGTAACAACCAGTCAAACAGGTTAACTTATACCACTAACAACAAGCTTGTACCTCTGACGTTGAGTCACTGCGATCACGAAACTTCTTCTCTGGGGCCACCATAATCGGTCTAATTCTTGCAGTAGGCTAAAGAATAGCAATGATACCAATCTGAAGCGCACATACACACATACACACATACATTGTTAACATGTAACATCAAACACAGTATTGTGCTCACTAATAATGCCATTAGAGTACAGCTATGCCACTTAGTTAGACAGGGAAGAGAAATGGTAACAGTGTGACATGTCACCATGGTAACATATCACAAACCAATTAACAAGTCAATTAACTACAAGTAAACATCATTTTTATCAGCTGAATAGTGTAAATAGACAACCAGTCCATCAACTAACCACTTAGCTGCTTGGGTGGCCTTATTATTCTCTCTAATTACTCTAAAGGTGTCATCAAAATAATTAATATCCTTGAAGGCCAAACTTTATAGTATTGATATATTGTAAAGGCTAAAAATGGTTAGTTGGGAATTATGTGTTTACTTACTCGAGGACTTCTATTTAAGGAAATCATATACTTATGTATACATATCAAGCAGTTACTTTGGTAATGGCAGACATTTTTACTTACCGGAGACTTGGGTGTGGATGCTGGTGTGTGCACAGTACGCATGTACTGCCTTGGGACGCTGCATATCAGTTGTAGTTTGCTTGTTTCTGGGGTTTCCACCGTTGTAAGGGTGTTGTCCCATTTTGCCTGTTTTGGTGGCTTTGGCTTTGTTGTACCCTCTTCCTCGCTCTCACTGTTCGTCACCTCCCCGGATTCTTCACCTTCTGAATCAGACGAGGATTCTTCAGACAACATAGAGTTCTTGCTATCAGGTTTACCACTAACAGATGTCATACGTTTAGTGTTACTCTTTCTTGGTAAGAGACGAGAAGTTGAAGAGTCTGTGATTTCGCTTGTAACAGTAGTCGCTGTAACAGTGGCCAATGGCTGTTGCTTGTTTACACCCGTAGAGGTGATGACTTTTGTATCAAAGCTGGCAGTTGTCATGGAGACGGGCGTGACGGGTGTAACAGCCTCATGGTGCAATGGCTGAACAGCCGGCCGTGGCATTAGCAGTGGTACTGCCACCACTGCTGGTAGTAATCTCGGCTGGTTTGACTGCTGCAAACATGTTACGCAGCCTCTTCATGGCAGCCGGTGGCCTGTTAACAACAGAGGGTCCAGTGGGTCCAGTGATAGCTACAGAAGTTGTGACATTATTAGCAGTTGTGGCTTCTGCAGCATTGGACATCACCAACAATTGACTTCTCGTATGATCCATGGTAGTGGTAGATGGAGCAACAAAGAGATCTTCGACATTGTCCATATCGCTGTCGCTCGATCCCTCATCACTGCTGCTATCGCCATCTTCTGATCCACTGGAATTGCTATCTGTATCAACATTGTCAGTTTTTGTGTCAGCATGCACTCCCAGATTTGGTGCCATCACAAAATGTGACATTGGTTCGATGCTGTGTGTGGGCGGCTCTAGCTGTGCATGATTGTCTGGTTCCATGATGAATGAGAATGACGAAGGATTGGACCTCAGTGGTGTAATGGTATCGATTGGTACATCAAAGTTTATATCCTGTTATATGAACATGCTGGTTATTATAAAGAATACATGTGCTACACACACACACACACACACACACACACACACACACACACACACACACACACACACACACACACACACACACACACACACACACACACACACACACACACACACACACACACACACACACACACACACACACACACACACACACACACACACACACACACACACACACACACACACACACACACACACACACACACACACACACACACACACACACACACACACACACACACACACACACACACACACACACACACACCACAAACCTTACAGTTTACTTACCTCAATAGAATCCATATCAGGGAAGTCAGACTTTGCTGACAACAACAGTTCATCTTCACTCTCACTATCACTATCAGAAGACTCAGAGGAACTGCTCTCATGATCCTCCTGGGGACCACCTTGTGGGAACGACACACCATGCAGCAACTCTTGCTCCCTACATCACACACAACACAGCTAAACCTCCACATGATGTCATTATGCATTGCATCATCACATGATATGTTATGTAATGCAACTTAGATCAATGAGGGTATATATACGACACAAACCCAGTTACGGACTATCATATATGACCTTGCTAATTCCAAGTAGGAAAACAGCCTAATAGCACTTACATATCATCCATGAATGGGTTTTGTTTAACAGATGTAATATCAGCTTCCTACACAAGAATCAATACAGGTTATTTTTCAAACATTGTTAAAATTATCATCACACAATGTTATAAAAGTGGCATAATATTTTCTAAACTCTGTATGATGAGATGAACTTTTTAAAATTTTTAAGGTGCACAGCCATTGGGTCTGTAAACACAGCAGCAACTGGAGTTCAAGTTTAAAAATTGTACACTTGATGATGCCATTTGATGTCATGCAAAGTATTTAAATTCAAAGCCAGCCCACCTGCTGTTAGCAGAGATAGTTAAAGGCAGGTGGGCAGCATATTATAATACAACCAATTGTGGTCTGCCCTGTTTGGTCAGCCGTGTCCATCACTTACAAGCCATACACAGCCTTATATGGAATATGAGCACACACACACACATACACACAGGGACAGAGACAGAAACACACGCACACATACACATGCCTACACACACGCATGTACACGCACACACACACACAATGTTTACAAAGCCTTAATCACAAAATGATAATTATTACTAAGGAAATAGCAATTTTCCAATATTAACACTTACACTTATATCTGAAACTCTTGGATTCCAGTAGTCAATTTCCCCACTACACAAGTTGTTAAAATGAAACATAATAAATCATTTTTAGTGCTTACTACAAACAGGATATTATCTACACTGTAGTCAACAGTTTGCACATAATGTAACAATACCTTTCTTGTTTAACTTCCTGTTGCTGCTGCTGCTGCTGCTGCTGGCTAACTGGAACAGCTTCTGTTGTGCTTGATGCAAACACCTACCAACACACAAATAGTTGATGGTTAAACATACACTACATTGTACAAACCATGGTCCAGCTACCATCAAATAGTTTACACTACGATTACTAGTGGAAAAGCAAAAATAATTTAACATGAAAGACTTTCATGGGTGCTGTAATGGACTCCATAAGTAAAACTGAACTTTGGCTTCCGTGACATTTTAAAGTTATCTGATGTGAAATACTAGGTTACCTCATCCTTGGACTTGCTAATGTGTGGAAAACCAAATGTGAATGAACCTGTCTTGTAAGGAGTCTGTATCACGGGTAGGAACGGCGACGTAGGTCCGGCCATTTCCTAAACACAGGGTAAGAAAGTGATAAAAATATATTCATGTTTGGCACAAAGGCAATGAGAACAATATTTGAACGTGGAACTAATTGCTGCTAGCGGAGGTGACGAATATTTTAACATGCGGGAAGTGATTAAGGAGTCAACCTGAGCTCCTCCATCACAAAGTGTTTGAGATTAACCATCCGAAAACCTGACCATATAAGCGTGGTGTCCAATATAAAATGCCTTACATTCTCTTGTGTGGATGGCTCCCAATAGCCTTGAACAAAGTGTTAGACAAAATGTTTGAAGACTTGCAAAATGTTAAACAAAACTTATATCATTTGAATAACAAGCCCTAGACAAAATACTTCTCTTTCACAACAACTCACATCAAGAATCTTCTGCAGGTAAGTATCCTGTGAGCTGTCCTGTAAGGAAAACAATGCGATATGTCCACCTCAATACAACAACATAACAACAGTGTATGTACCTCCATTGGGGAGAGTAGTGGTGACAGCAGTTTTGATGGTGGTTTCAAAGTAACACTGCCACTTGCACTATTGCTATTACTAGATAACAAAACGTGTGTGTCTTAACAAGCCACACTTTTAGCACAACATGAGTACAACCTTAAGTCTAGTGAAGGTGGTTTTATTGCCATGGGTTTCTTGTTAGGAATGTGTGGCTGCACCTTGGGTTCACTAGTAAACTCTTCAACTGGTGGTGGTAGCCTCTCAGTCTCCCTTGTCAGTTCTGAAGTTTTTTGCTTATGTTTCTTTTTCTTCAATTTCTTTTCCTTGGCTTTCTTCTCAGGTGCCATGTTGACTTCCAGTGGTGCATTGACTACATTCTTGTCTGGTCTCTCCTTATTAGGGCTTCGCCATGGCTCACTAAATAGTTCACTAGTGAATGAAGTTCTTACAGTAGGAGAGGGAAGCGGTTTTGGAGCTTTGGTAGGCACCAGTTTAGCAGTGACTGTAGCACCAGATGACACTACACCAATGTTACTATCTTTACCTATCATACTGTTGTGTGGACTCTTGAATGGAGGCATGCTAGGAATTATGGGCCTCCCACTTCCAAGAGTTTTATTTAAGCTGTTGGGTTCTATACGTTTAACCTGAGGGTCTTCATATGATGATGATGATGATGGGTGGTCATTCTTCACAGGTGCAGGTTTGTTAAGAAGTTTTGGCGGCTTCTGATGTGCTTTTTCTTGCTGTAATTTAATCCTCTCCTTGTCAGGTCTCTTCTCCTTGCCCACATGATGATGATGATGATGATGGTGATGTGCTTTCTCCTTCTTCTCTTTTGGCTGGTTGTCCTGCCTTGATGGTGGCCTGGGCACAACTGGTTTCACATGTTGCTTAGATCTAACAGGTGAAACTTGTCTAGTGTTTGTAGTGTCTGGCACTTGAGAGCTGCTCACAGCCGATAAATTTTTTGGAGATACGGATGACCTTGATGGTTGTTGTAGCTGTTGATATGATGGCCGCTGGTGGCTGGGGGCAATACCATTACTCTGCAAACTGCTACCTGCTTCGTGTTTTTTTGGCTTGGGATAACTTGTGGAGGTAGTCAGCTTGGACAAAGATGATGCCTTGTCTTTAACGTCACCACGCACCTGAGAATAGTTCAGGTTTGATGAAGGCATTGTCTTAGATGAAAATATGTCATGCTTTACGTCGACTCCTGGTGTAGTGGGCACTGTTTCCGTACCAACAACAGATTTAAGACCAAAAGCATTCATGGTCCTTTGAGCCTCATCATAATTTCCTAGACACATCTGTGTAGTAAAAGTGACATTGTGAACACATAACTGTTATCGCTACTGAAAATGACCCAAATGACATGATTAACTTATAATGGATGTTAAAATTTCAGTAATAGGGACACCAAATCACTTATAATTCTGCATTCAGTTTCAGGAAGCATGCATAAAATATTGAGGAAGATGAAATATTGAGGAAGACGTATCAACATTGAGGTTATCAATTCAGACCACAAATCCTGGAAATCTCGTAAGCAAAACCACATCACAAATATATATCTACATCTTGAATTATTTTCCATTAACAACTAAGACAATATAATTATTAATACAATCCTCACCTGAAGCCTGTTTCTCAGTGGAGCATTTTTGGATATCTAAAACAAACAAAATAAGTTATTTGCCTTATACATTACATTCAATGATATCAAGTCACTTAAGCTCTTTCCGAAGCCTACACAAAAATGGTGTCTGTATCCTCACCTGTTGGAGTTCTCCAAAGCACGGTTGACTGCTACCACCATATTCATGCCCCTACAGTGGGTCACAACACGAGACTAATAATTTCCAGAATACAGAAGCCATACATTCTAGCTATACACATATCAATAACCAAGCCTATACACAAGAATGATAATGTAAGGTTCACCCACCAATTGATGCTCTCTTCTCTTCTGTGCTTCCTGCCTCTCTTGTCTCTTCGACTGCTTGCTCATCACTACACCACGAATATAAATAAAATGTACTTTCAAAATTTGGTGCCCAGTACAACAGGTATTTATTCCTTTACATATCTAAACTGAAAGTTGAGTTAATATATGTGTTGGGAAATTGTTCAATTGTCCCTTAGTTATGAAGTGGAACAAGAACAAACCTGTATGGACAAGAGGTAGAACGTTAGGATCTTCCCACTATTTCAAAACTGCTGACTGCGAAATACCCGAGGTCCGCATTTGACCACGACCGTTACACACTCACTACCTGCCAGTCAGTGGCAGTAACATCACCTCATCCTATATACCATACTCAGGTGTATCCTATTATAATAATTGTCCATACAAAACACGATACATGGTATCATTTCTACAGTTTTATTATTGTAGGCTTCGTTACTTCGCCAGTTGCTCCAGCTAAACTTTGGTTACTATATTTTATTAAGGCAGTGCTGGCAGGGAAAGCTAAGAATAAACTGTACAAAGCGACATATAAGACACCAGTCCGCTATTCAAAATCGAGGTATATTCGATCCGACTTTAACTACACAATACAGTATTTAACAAAGCACTAAATAATTGCTCACCCTGCTAGTTGAATCGATTCCTCTTCTGTGAGGTACTACAGATTTACACAGCTCTACTTCAAACTTTAATTTCATAAAGCAATAGATTTTCTCAATAAGACGTCATTAGTCGTAAACAAATTACGGAAGATAGTTCTAGATTGTGCGCATCATCGTAAATTATCGAAAATTCTTTAGCATCAATTACACTGGCTGTTAAAGGTATGGGCATTAAATTTGTTTGCGTGTTTTTGTTTATAAAACGAACTAATCAGTTTTATGAAGCTTTGCACAGTCACGTGATCTTTAGTAAAAGTAGCTTCACGTTTTATTGAATTGTGCTTATATTGGTATGTGTTCCTCATTCACACGATTGGGCTTGGCTGCCTTGAGGATTTCGACCTGTTCGCGCATCGTGCCGATTGTGCTCGATTTTGTGCAATTATTGGAATATTGAAAGTCACAATGTAAAGTACACATCACGTAACGGGTTATTAATACATATTGCAAAGCACGAGGAGTATGTAGTAACGTAGGGGATAATACTATTGGAACGATATAGAGAAGAATGTGCAGAGGGTATCCTAACAGCGTTTCATTTAGGGGGGGAAACATGATTGTGTGTATATGCGCAGAAATTATCATTAATCCCGTATGCACAGCTGTGCCCCATACGGCCCCAGCATGCCCATCATTGCAGATGGTCATGCTAGATAATCCAGCACTGAGTTCATTGTGACAGCTTAAAAGCCATACTGTTTATTAGCGGGTCATAATATGTTTTTTCATCCATTGCAAGCTTTATCAACAAAAATGATTATACTAAATGGTTAACTAATGGTTACAGCTTGCAAAAATTTGACCAGGCAGGAGGGCCAGGAATGCTTTTATCTCTTATGAGCATTTGGTGAGGAGAAGTTGGGGAATGGATAGATTAGCCAGTATAAGTAAAATTTGGATGGCTTTAGTTTGGCAAATGGATCATGGACGTTTTGCCTGCTCTATGGTATATATGTACAATCGGTACTTGTTTAATGCATATTATTAACCATTTGATATTTTATCTCTAGTTCTACCACTATATCAGTTCTGTAAACCATTGCAGCGTCTAGTAACAACATTGCCGGTATAATAGTGATTATTGTTGTAAAACACACAGAACATGCGGTTTAACAGGGTGTTTCCTTGTAACCATATTTAGAATGTATGGCTAGACATGTTTTGTACATTTAATGTCTTCTTCACATAATCAAGTTGTACCATTTTAGAAACAGCTGACATAAGGACATTGTTCTAGCATGTTGGTTTGTCACTGTGATACATAGATTAGTGTAAGAGCTGGTTTTACAAATGAGTATTTGACAATCAAGCCAACAAAATGTATACCTTATAGTGAGAAGTTTTGGAGGACAATAAATTTCACTGCTTACGTGGATGCCCTGCCTCGAAAATCATTTCCTCAAACAATTTAAATTGATAGTCAAGCGTATATCTCAAAATTTATTTTTCGATAAGAGATAACCTCAAAATTTCAGTCTGGCTATACAGTATATACATGTAGAAGATTGCAGAGGCAAGCTAGGTGGAATTTCCACAAGTTTTTATGGTAAATATATTTAAATGCCTTGGTGCTAAAGTGTACAGCTGGCACATGAACCGAGCCATCTGTGTGACTTACATACAGAATGTTAATAGCAACTCTTACGTCACTATAGCTACAGTGTATATAAAAGATGGATTTCTACTGAAAATATGTATTCATTAACCTAACATATTACTATTTACCATAAAGAATCTTGTAGGCACTACATATAATACACGCAGCTTGTAGTATCCATGGTATTACTGTTACCTGGTATATATATAGGTAAGGTGATAAGTGAGATTGTGTGTATCATGGTGAATTAAAAATGACTGTGGTGATATTTTAAACATGCTTGACTTGCTATTCCATTGAAAGTGGATTATGGTTTTACTAAAATCATTGTATATCTTACAGTGATGCTACAGCACGGACTGATGAATAAAGTTATTGCCGTGTCTCTATATACCATTGGCAATAAATTATGTCACCAGGAAACACCATTTCAACCATATATTATTATTATTCCAAAAACTTAAGATGACTTAAGATAAGCTATTGGAAGTTTAGGCTTTCTAAGAAAAAGGGAAAATGATTTTTTGTATTTGTTTAACACTGTGTGATGTTTATTTTGTGTTACTTTGTGTTCTTTACTATTCTTTGTGATGTTTATTCTTCTGATGTCAGGTTAATATGTGTTTCATTCATGACCTTATATATGTGTATGGGCCGTATGCACTTGTGCTTTCACCCCCAGTGTTGATTTGACCATGAAGTGTATCTGTTTTTGTTGATAAAGGTTACTGCTGGATTATCAGGATAATTATGAGAAGATTGCTGCCACATTGGGTGTTGATCCGATGGAGGGCTAGACCAAAAATTTATTCATTCATTATATTTATGCTACTGTTAGTGATTGTAGGGAGGATGACATCATTCCGACACTGCGTTGACTATGTTCCAGTTTACATACGAAGTATTGGTCATGGCACAACATCCAGACAAGATTATCCAGTGTGTGCATTTTGTGAACGCATTGTACTTCACCTGTCCTGCTATGAAGCGATGATTCATTTCCCGACTTCTCACTGCTCCTGCAACTGTGCGTCATTCGCACACACCACTAAAACTAACTTTACAGATTTGACTATTCTGTTTCTTAGCACTTACGAACGCTATTCTACTCAAATGCTTCGGATTGAATTTGATTACTACAGTGCCGCAACCATGGACCTCCACATAAAGGCCTATTTGTGGGGTGAGGGATTTCCTAGATATAATTCAGGTCTGTCCTTTAGGAGAAATCTACAGAACAAATATCCAGGTATCAAGTTTGATATCATTTTCATTCAAACTCCTCCAAAGTACAGATTTTCAGATAAGGTGTACAAAGGACTGAAGGAGATGAGTGGTGACGGGACACTGGTGATTTTCAGATTCCACGAATGCCGATATGGTATCTGTGAACCCCATATCCTGGATACTGGTGCATCGATAGCTATATTTGCCTATGCCAGGGATATCCAGCTGTATCCTCATTTGACCGGAGACGTGCTAATGGTGCATCTTCCTCATGTGATCCATGCCCCACTATTTAAAAATGTGTCACATCTGAGTCCCAAAAGAACAACAACTGTTTTGCTGACCGGTCGTTTGGCTAGTGCATACCCATTCAGGACAAGATTACACAATTTGATAAAAAGTGGTAAGATCAGGGGAGCCAAGGCCAGAAAACACCCTACCTACACCATGGCAGAAGGTGAGGTCTCATCCGTCCAAAGAATTGAGGCTCAAGAGAGAGACTACGTCAGATCATTGGAGTCATCGCAGATAGTGTTTGTGACTTCATCCAGGTCACAACTACGGCTGATAAAATACGGAGAGGCTGCTGTGGCAGGTGCCCTGATAGTTGGTGATATTCCCCTGGGCAGTGAAAATGAATTCAAGAATATAATGATTGAGATAAAGCCAGACTACAGTGACAGCAAAATTGTGGATACAGTTGACTATTATCTTGCTCACCCCGAGGAGAGAGAACAGATTGTTTCACGAGCCAGGAAGCTGTTTCTGAGCAAATACACCACGCGGCATTTCTTTGAATGGTTACAGGATGTTGTGACACTACACAGACACGGAGCAAAGGGTGTCTACTATCCTAACTATTATATACCACAATCAAACATTTCAAGCCAAGCCTGTGTTCTTTACTACACTTCTGAAGCCATTTATGAAGTAACCAACTTGTTTAAATACACAGGTAGTTAAATGACATCAATCCACTAGATTTTTATAAAGATTTTTATACATCACTTCCTCCTGTATATTGTAGAATGTACTCAATACAATGATATTATGTACTAGACTTGTAACAGATGTATTAATACTTGTACATAATACATCATTAATGATTTTAATACCTGTAGTAATGCTTACTTACTAGGTTTCCTATATATTAGGTATGGGGTATGGAATCTTCCCTATCAAAGACAAATTCCACACTTGGGAGTTAACTTTACTGCTGAAAAACATGTTGGGGTGTGCATTGCCTTGTGTCACAATGTCTAGTGCAAGTCCTACAATTTGCATTCACTTGTATTATGGCTGAGGAAAATCTAACCTTCCTGCTACTTCAGTGCATGTTGTAGTCCATTCCTCTAAGGTATGGATGCCACACTGGCTTCTATTGTTTCTACTGACCATTGACTTCATCTGAGGCACGAAGGAATGTATGGTTGGTGTTTAGGGTATGGACTAAAGTGCCCTCTATTTAGAAGGTGGAGTTGAAATATTGACACACAATACTACAACAGTTGATAACAGAGCCCCCTGTAATGCAATAACTCAAGTTTCCATGTACCCCTAATAATACATACAATCACACACAATTTTTTGATGATAAAAACTTGAAAATGACATTCTCTACTTATATATGTAACTATTTAAGAACTACAAATAAATATTTAGTTTTAAAAATTAAGTGTTACAGGTGATACCCATTCGCTTGCAAAGGGCTGGAACATATCTGACTATAGTTTTGTCTTCAAAGGAACCTTCATTTTCAACTTCAAATGCTTTCATTTTGTGCCTCCAAGGCACACCGTTTGGCTGACCACGCTTTGTAACACGTAGCCACCAGTCGTATTTTGATTTGGTATGATAGTGGTAGAGACGAAGCCTGTTTGCTTTTTTGGGAAACCATCTTGGCGTGAACCACATGATGGGCCAGTAATCTTCGTCAACTGACCAGTATCCATCATGGAAGAAGAAATCGTGAATGTTCTTCATCGACTTAAATGTTTTTACTTGTAATATGTGTTTCCAATTGCGGTAAAAATGTCCCTGTCTCTGGAAGTATGAATTTATCACTAAATCATCTGGTGGAACATGATGGCCATTGGATCCAAATCGAGACCAGCCCAAAGCCAAGCTCCCATAGTCTTCATAGTCTGCTAGGACATCTATGATCCTTTTATTTTCATCTACTGGAAACAGAAATTCATCATCATCTATGAGTGCGATCCACTTGTTTTCACACCGGTAGGTCTCAATAGCATGCTTCATTGCTGACAACTGCGAATAACTTACTACGTCATATTTCCAGTTTGTGAAATGATAAGACGGCCATTTAGCATACGTCACATAGCCACTTTTAATATATGGTTCTAGTACATTTAGAGGAGTGTCAGTAGAGTTATTATCGTAGAGGTAAAAATGTTCTATTCCTATCATTATATGAAACTCTAACCATTCCTTCAAGTATGGTTCACTGTTTCTGAAAATGCTGGCCACTGCCAGGTTGTATTTCTGTGTTCCTATAGGACAGTATGCTGGTGATATTGGCATTCCAAATGCTAGAATGTAGAGACTGGACAAATTGATAAAGAAAACTACGGACGTTACTATGACCAACAATAGAATCAAAAATGTCAATGCAATTCTCTTCCTAGCCAACCTAGACTTTACTTTCTGTACAAGACCTGCAAGTAAAAAACAAATAATTATGCACGTGTATGTGTGCATGTGTGTAGTAATACTATATATTATGCTTTTAGGGCTGAAACAAATATCTTGATTTTTCGGATATCTATTTGAAACAAATATCTTGATTTTTCGGATATCTATTTGAAATCCATTATCCGAATCTGGAATCCTTCAGGAAAGTAGCCAATTATTTCAAGCAGCTCTGCAATAAGCCTTATCCGAAATGACGTCATTAAATAAAAGATGGCGTTGTTAGCGGGGGGGACTTTAATATTTTTGAGAGTTGCCACCAATGGAGGCTTGTAGTGAATAGCCGTTGTTCACCATTCTGAAATAAGCAATGCTCGACAAAAACCATTATGGTAATAAGGTAAGTGCGGCTACTGTATATTGCAAATTGTTCAAGGTGGAAAAGTTTTGCGGATGGACAAGATACTTCAAATTCGCTGGAAAACTCTCCCAGTTCGTTCCCCCTGGTCAAAATGTGCTCACGTGTGTATGATTTCATTAATTGAACGTATCTGCTTAATAATTCTGGATAATTATATGTACTGCTTAACTTCTTGCTTTCTGAGCTTGGCAGGCAGTGTGGCTGTAAGATTGTACCAAGCTGGAAATCACACAACGTAGCCTGAGCTCAGTACAGTTTCAGCAATGCCGATGTGTGGCGTGCCAACCGCGTGGACATGTGAAATCTTATTAATGGAAGAGGAATTCAAAATAACCAGCTGTATATCACATTGACATTTCCTGTAGTGTTATTTTTCAACCTGAAAAGTTGTCAAATCACTGGCAATACTTTTTTATCACCATACCTGTGTTAAATTTTGTTATCTTCTTTCTGGACTGTGAAAAATCGAACGCAAAATTTCTCTCCCATACGTTTCAATACTTGAAAACATTAAAGTCCCCCACTAGCATAATGTGACGACGTCATTTGGAATAAGGGCTAAAAGGCTTATATATTTTGGATCCAATTCAGCCCTACTATGCTTCTCACAACGCTTAACACTTTCAATGAACACAATATGGCATTCCTTACCAGATACACTGCTTTCAATATCTTCATCTTCGGGAACATAATTCCAGATGGTCTAATAAAGAAAACATTACAGTAAAAAATACTTAAGCAGTTAATCTGACATTACAAAATAAACAAACGTGCAAATATACAATGATTGGTACTCTTCTGAGTACTAAGTAGATCATGCACTCATTTTTAGTTGCTCATTGAAGTGTACAATAAATGCATTCAGTCAAGATCACTGATATACCACACGCAAAGGTGTTTAATCCACACAGAATGTATTTCCCCATATAATGAATATTGAAACTGCTACTACTTTACATGAGTAGAATGACATAATGATAAGTTTGTGTCTAGTTTATGAGGCTTTGCCACGAAAAGTAAGGAAACAAGGAACAAAATTCTGAGTCTCTGTCTGACACAAGATAATTTCTACAAGTTTAATCCCTACTTTTGGCAACTTTCTCTTAATCCAGGAATCTTATTCCCTATTTCCAGGAATACTTTTGTAGCAGAGGATCAGCTTTCAAACAGTGAGGATGACCTTGTGGATATTACCTAATGGTCAGTGTTGCCATGGAAACTGCATACTCATATTTTATACCACAGTGAGATAACATACATATAAGGTCATAATGTTCACTGTAATCACGTTAAATCATTTCATCGTGTAATTTTACATTTCACTGGGTGCTCATAAATACAATACATCAGACAACATCTGTATCATATTGCATCAATGGTATAGTCTCTAATGCATAACAGATGTGGTTGCAAGGAGGTTGTCCTGTAGAAACTAAAGCCAAAATCTTAGAAGCCAACAATATGATGGACATATTAAACACCATGGTAACATGGTGATGCTGACAAATCACCATGGTGTTATTCTTCATGTGTCAACATAGCCAATGAGTTTACAGAAGTGAAATGGGCCCATTCATCAAGATGCCAAACCAATCATTTGTGTATGTAATTGACCAACAATTTGAACATGTGTATACACAGGTGGGGGTATTACCACAAAATGATTTACAACATGACAGCAAAGCTGATCTACCTACGTTTATATACGAAATAAATGAAAATTTCATGTATAAAAAGCCAGGCCAGGCCATAATTATATATCTAACCTCGCACTTAACCGTTGGCAATGTGCACACGAAAGGGGCGGCGAAAATTGGCGCACTCTTCACTATTTCTATTCTACTCTACTCCATTACCCATTAAATTTTGTAACAAACACGGCGCGATGGTAAGCTACAATTATATATTAAGTTATAAAACAAAACAAATTAGAATACCTTCAAGAAAAACAACGGGACTCCATATCTCGTGTTAGAGTTAGAACCCTTTATGCCTTTCTTGTAATTCCTAACACAGGAGGTCCACATTCCCTCAGCATGATGACCGTCCATCTACAACCCCACGCGCTACAACAATCGACTACTTGACACTCGCCATAAAGACGCTCTATTATATATATTCTCACGTGGAAATATTTTCGTTCACAAATTTAGAATTATACACGTAGGCTGTTGCTGTGGCAACAGTAACAAGTCTAACAGCATAATTATTTCGAATATACTATTTGCTGAATTCGTTTGTGATGGACAATTCTTGACCAGCCTGGTACACATGAACACAACAGTCATCCAGTCATCTATGATTACCACACTCGCCATCAATTGCAAGACGCTCTATTATTTTAACGTGGAATATTTTGTTCATAAATTATCTTTTCACATAAATTCATTTGCATAAATGCATTAATATCTGCTATCTATCTATATCAGTCGATGCTTTAGTTCTTGCCTTTTCAAATTCTTCTTGAGGTATAATATCACTTGCAATCGGTGTTACTGGCGTCTGTGGGACCTATTGATAAAACAAAAATCACCTTTTGACCGTTACGGACAAACATACTTCAGAATCTTTGGCCTCCTTTCGACAGTCTCCGTGATACAGTATACCTTCGGATGTCCTGACTGCATCCTTGAAGTGCCATTCTTCCAAATCTTCTTCCCAAAACTGCTCAAAACTTTCTCCACACAAGTGGCAAGCCTATTTATAAAAAAGAATAAATAAAAAATGAAAACAAGTTTAAACATGCCTCATTGCCCTCTCCTGGTAGAACCTTACAACTGATATTTCCATCTTCAACTTTCTGTTCTTCCTCCAGTTGCTCTTGCTCAAATATATTACTTTTCACTATAACCACACACATAAGTGATCAGTGAGGATGAAACTATGAGGAATTTTTGTGTTAATATGTCTATATAATATTTATTTGCACAGAGCAAATCATCAGTGCCTAGGTAAAGTTTGTGCTAGTTACTAGTTTAGCAGATTTTTGACAGATTATTATTTGTGCTATTTTAATTATCTGACAACATTATATTTACAAAATCAAGATAGAATTTGGCTGAATTTGAGGAAATATATATCACAATATTACATGAAACACGTAGAAATTGGGTAAAATATAAACATCGGATTGGTTATCAATATCGGCCATTGTTTGAATTAAAATATTGGTTAATCGGATAATCGGCAAAATCTCTTATCGGTGCATCACTACTAGCTACACCTGGCCCTGAGAGATTCCAATCACTCAGTGCATACCTTTGTCTTCTATTTGTTCACCTTCTTTCAAAGCATACCAATCCTGTGTTAAACAGTATGTAAAAGTTATGGTCATTATGCAGTACAAATGCAGTACATACGTCAGGATGTATGAACCAGTTCCTCGAGATCTTCCGTAATCCATCTTTGTCTTTGCGGTTGAGTTGGAAGTGCCAATCAAGATGGCTTCGATACTCGGTGCTGGCCACCTCGGTGAATCTCAGTCCGCATTGTGAGCATTGCTCTCCTGCATACAACAGGTCCACCAGAGAAGGATAAAACCTTTACAAAAGTAATGATACACACCAAACGATGTTTGAATTACTCTTACTGTTTCAAATGTGGTATTTTAAGGTGAAGGTCAGGGATTCGAAGAGTTGGGTTCATTCGAATGGCTGGCGGCAAATGTTCATCCATGGAATTAGCTGGTTGTGTCATGTTTGTGGGAGGAGCAGTAGTAGCCTGTGGTGGGGCTTCGACTTTATCTGTAGGCTGTTGCTGTGGCAACAATCCAGTCTTAAATAATTTTGTTAACAAGTCTGACATGTCAACTGGGCCCTTGGGGATCTGTTCTAAAATATTCAATGTTGCTGGTGGTTGATTGGTGCTAACAGCCAAATGATTATCTTCTTTATTTCTCTTTACAACTGGACTCTTGGGGATCTGTTCTAAAATATTCAATGTTGCTGGTGGTTGATTGGTGCTAACAGCCAAATGATTATCTTCTTTATTTCTCTTTACAACTGGACCGGCCTAGTACACATGAATGCAGATAGTATTATTGTAAATTTGCAACTGCCATTTTTAGCTTACCAGCTCTTCATCAATAAATCGAACACGTTTTGGTACACTAGATGTTACTTTACTACCCTTTGATCCACTAATGGCCGATTTTGGGGGTGCATCAGATGATGGGATGTTTGCTTCACTGGTGCGTAAACCCATTTGCTTCTCTGTTTCAAATCGTTTTTGCCTCTGCTGTTCAAGCAAGGCCCTGCGTTGTTCTTGAATGCTTGTGGCCCGACCTTTTTTTGGTTCATCCGAACTCTTATGATCCCGAGTCTGCTCATCAACAGTTGTTGCATCTTTCTCTTCTTTAGTATCTACTTTTTGAGTTACTATTTCACCATCAGGCTACATAAAAGAGGGGCGTACATTATTGTATGCTAAAGCATTAGTGACATTTCTACCTTGACAAATTTTGGGTTAACAAAAATTGTTGGACTTTGAGGCGTGCTTGGTGATTCAGGCATCACAGGCCAGCCACTGTCTATGGAATGGACATGTTTATCGATTGCAATCAGTTTCCTTGCTGGAATGATTCCATTCCAGGTCTGTCGTAGTTTGAATAAGCTTATTCTCTTCTTTGGATCAACCTGTACAAATAAGAACACAGGCATAGCAAACGCTTTTGTAGTACCCTCACAACTTCGTACCACTTTTTCAAAAGTATGGCAAAAAGTTGCGACAATATTTTTGGAAAATAATTCTAAATATTCTCCACCGAGGTTCTTCATTATTGAGTCTAACAAGTAAAGGATGGGTAACTTTTGCTCAGAAGACACCTACAAGAAAACAAGATCACTGATAATTCAAATACAAAAGATAAGAAAAGTATATTTAATAAAATATATGTATTTAAGGTTGTTGTGCTTCGCTGAGTGCTAAAACATTTCACAACCATTTAAGTTTCAAACATCTGACATTAAAATACAAAAAGGAAAATAAAACATGTAACAGTACAGCAAAAATGATATACAATATTTCAAGTTATTTTAAAGTTCATATCAATTGGTTGATGTCTTCTCTCGTTCTTCTTGGGATTGTAATGAAACTCAAGTATTTCTCCCCTCTAGACTACCTTGGTAATTCTCTTCTCCACTAGTTGAACGATATAAGGAGCGTAGACTTTGTTCTTATGAGCAAGAATCGTCAAGGACTGGATCAGCACGCGAGAATTGAACGTCAAATCTTCCAGAGATGTTTCATATTCTTTACACACCGCCTGAATTCTCTTATGCACATCACTCATCCTCTTAACCTACAAAACCCTACTTACCATGTACCGCCATTTTACGCACGCGGTTTTAAAATATTTTTGTGCGAGTTAATTGAAATGCCAATTCATACTAGGTGCACATGCGTAGTGAAGTCACACGCAATAACAAAATGGTAGATTGTTGTCTTTTCCAATAAAGTTTGCAGCTCACCACTACGAGGTTAGTGAGCGTGCTTAATAACACGCCCACATCTTTGTATTATATAGTATGTTACTTGTATGCTTGACTTCGCGCAAAAATTGTGGTGCACTTTTAGAAATAGCCCTAGAGATCAAAGTGTTGTTACGTTATGTTCATTTTTACACCTTATGAATGTTAACGTGTAATGATCTTGAGGTGAAGTAAATTGTGTTACTTAGGACTTCCCTAGTGCGTGGTGAAGAAGTTTCCTTGTATGAAATACATAAGCATAAGTTTGTGTAGTAGTAATGATAATGTGTGCTAATAAGGCTAAAATGTGGATTGCCCCTACACAGAGGAGACAATGGAGTCAGATTATGATTACCTGTTCAAGATAGTGTTGATTGGTGATGCAGGAGTAGGCAAGACCAGCATAGTGAGGCGTTACTGTGATGGTGTCTTCACTTCTGCTGGAATCCCTACCATTGGCGTTGACTTCTGCATCAAGACAATCAAGATTGGAAATGATTCAATCAAGGTATCTTGGTAATATGTGTGGTAGCTATACAAGTGAAAACGGCTGGTTTTTATCCTGGTACCAGTATGTGGTGGTGTATGAAATACTTAGCATATAATCTTCATGTTTTCCATTCCGGATATGTTCTGGTGTCACAATGCTGTTATGTGTGAAATGTATAGAAAAAATTAATTTGGATTTTCCTTATTCTTTCAGCTTCAAATCTGGGATACTGCAGGCCAGGAGAGATTTCGTACAATTACACAAAGTTACTATAGGAGTGCAGATGCTATTGTGATTGTCTTTGACATTGGTGTTCAGCAGACCTTCAGAGATTTACCGGAATGGCTGAGTGAAGTGGAACGATACGCAGGCAACGCTGTCCATCGTATAATCATTGGTAACAAGAGTGACCGTGTTGATAGAGAGGTGTCCACCGAACTTGGGACTTCTTTTGCAACCGAAAATGGGATGCCTTATTTAGAAACCTCAGCAAAAAGTTCTAGTAACATAGACGAGTTGTTTATGCAGTTGGCACAAACACTTCGGGATACTCACACGGAACGAAGGCTGAAGGCACCATATGGTTCTAGCGGTACATCAAACCTACAAACTGTAAAACTGACAGGAGCTGCCTCCAAACAAGAAACAAAACCACCTGGTGGATGCTGTTCTTAATAGTTGATATGACCACATAAAATTTTAAGCAGTAAAATTGTAATATTGTAGTATATATTATAATTTCATAACATACATAGCAAGTGTTTACAATATTTGATGCTTTTTGTTAATACAAACATATTATGATTTTACAAAATAACATTTTTAAATTCTTTATTGTTTTTCTATCAGAGGTGATTATCACTATATGGGTTAGCACAGTGCTGGAGATGTGAAATCGGCAGTAACACTCATCTTCCCTATTGGTGTTCTGCCACAGTCAACTTCTCCAAACAGACAAGGCGAGTTCAAGGATTCGTCCTCAAACAGAACTCTACTTGATGTACTTGTCTTTGCCACTGAAAATGGCGGTGGTGTGGACATTGCATGTTGGTCAACCTCTAATTTTCGGTACTTCCTAACACTGAACAATTCAGGTGAATAAGTGGCAGATGGAGTTTTTGTTGCTTGATTGTCTGTCAAATTTGTGGCTGCCATGCTATGAAGACCTTCAACATTTTGTGTTGAAAAGAAATCCTTTATGAATGATTCATCATATACATCATCAAGGTTTTCACTATCAACAGAATGTAGCTCGAGTGTCACAGTTCTATCATCACAATTATCATCTGAAGTCAAAAACTCATTCTTTGATAGCTCAAGATGATCCACTACATCACTGATAATCTCTTCATCCTCTGCTGAAGTTTGTTCCCACCTCCAGTAAACTGAGTCAACTAAACTACATTGAGTAGGTATCGAGTTACAGCAATGTTTGTCATTTAGCGAAACTAGATACATTTCTTGTGAGGCTGTGTCACTTAACCATGATCCATACAAGTAGGAATTGTCATGTAATCTCGACTGTTCTTTGTGTACGGTAAAAACTGTAGCATCACTTGGTGAGTCCTTTAACAATAGTTTGGCCTCTAAAATATTTAGTACAGTTTTGAAATGTTCTGCTTCTGTTATAGTGAAGTTGGTAGCAATCAAATTGTTATATTGTGTATGTGTTATACTGTTAGTAAGAGTTTTGAATGTTAGCAAGCCTCTTGGGATGGTCTTTGTCAGGCAAACATTAAACTTGAAGTTAAACCTGCACCCAACAAAAGCTGCAATGATGGAATCGTGAAAAAACTTGTTTACAACTTCACAGGTATTTTGCACAGAGAATTTCTTCAAAATTCTATGGCAGAATAACACAACAAGCTTCCCCATGTGAAAAACATCCACTTACTTGTGTAAGTTCGTGGCAGTTACTCCAAACAGTTTATCCCAGCCGTTTCCAAAGGCTGTCACATCGGCGACAGACGATTTATCACTTACCATTAACACCAAACAATAGCGATAATGCACATTTTTCTCTTCCACTGCATCGCTGCATTTCTTACACCAATACGTGCTCCACTCCGCCCTACCAGAACAAACATTTGAATGGTGATACTCAAATTTGTGTTAATACTTGCTATCGTCTTGTAAGATGGTCAACTTTCCCGCGCACGAGTCACACGCAGGATAGTAAACTAATCGGCGACTGATTCCACTGACAACACCATCCACTTGCACACGCGTGCGAATGTTCATTTGAATTCTGCGCCATCTAATAACACAATACCACAATCGATTCTCCCCGTATCGACTTATGGCCACGTGATCAACTTGTAATCACACCCAATTGAACACACGTGCTAGCGCACGTGTGAATGTATCGCCTTTACTTGTGTGAACATTTGCTAACAAGCAAATACAAAGAGAAGTAGATAGCTTACAAATCTTTTGTACATGTGGATTGGAGAGGTTAAAGAGATTGAGAGACATCTAGAAAGCTGTGACCATGAAATGGTATTATGTGAGTATCATAAGGTAGGGTATGCGGTGAAGATGTGTCATAAGAGGAAGAGAGAACACGAAGAGGAGCATGTGAAGGATCACCTGGAGATGACTAAATGCAAGTTAACAGCAACACAAAAAGACCTAGGAAAGAACTGGAGCTTACAGATGACAGGCTCAATAGCCTAGAAGTAGTGATGTAGCACTTCTTGAACCAGCAGCAGGCACATGGAGCAGGGGCAAGATACCTACAAGAATTCAGCTGGTTCATGAAACTAGCTGCAGCAGAAGTTATGACTGGAATACAAACAAGTCCTTGAAAGTTCCAAATCTCAATGTAGGGGTGAAAATAACTTTTCAAAAGTAGCCAGTCAAATGTCAGACCAGCTTTATGGTTGATCTGACATGTAAACAGTTGGCCAGCCAATGCTCAAACTAATCAATGTCATTAAAGCTAACATAAAAAAATTTGTTGCTAGGAGATAAACAAGGTAGGAGGGAATAGCATATACCATAGTGTAAACAACCCTCCTAGCTTGTTTATCTCCTAGCAACCAAAAATTGTTTTGCTTTGGCTACAATAACATTATTATGTGTTAAACACATATACATTATCTTCTAGCCTTGTTTGATCTAATTTGACCAGCAAATGGCCGATGGCCGATTAATATTTTCACCACTGCAATGAACTCACAGCAGTTTTTGTTCAAGATTTTATACTGGGTATCTGATCCAGATTTTGATAGAACTTTTCAGTGATGCATGTATAAGAGAGCCTGAGGCCAAAAACCTTTATGTTCACTTGAGTTTAATGAAGGGACCATATGATAACGATCTGCCGTGGCCGATGACTGAACGGGTAGAAGTTACTCTACTCTATAATAAACCAAATTACTGATGATAAACATTACTACGAAGTATTTTCTTAAGTTTAACATAACAATTAACTAGATACATTATGTAAACAAAAACACTGCAATTATTATGCATGGGATAATAAGAACATATATATAGTGTGTTTAGTAAGCAGTAAAACTTCTAGAGGGCACTTCAGAAGGAATGCACTGTACCGACTGCTATGTTAAGATGAAGCAACATTCCAAACAACCTCTTACAAGTCCAGAACACCATTGTTGCACAGACATTTCCATAATATTCTGTCTTCACTATTGTAGTTATGGCAACACACCTTTATAAGAGTACTTTAAAAGTAACTAATGCAAAGCAAAGCCAACCATAGCTCCTGTGGCTGGCTGGTTGGCTACTTGGTTCAGAGTAGCTTAGAAGTGACAAAATATAAACAGATCATTTTCATAATGGGAATGGAATGTACAGTAACACAAGCTTATAACATGCAAGTTGTTTTATTAACGCCTAAACGCCAATTACCAGTGAGGCCATATGAATACAGATGTTGATACAAGTAATTATTTATTTCACTGATTTCTTACCGATCCATCGCCGCCGTAGTACTATATACAGCACCTGACAGTTGTACCTAGATAACCTACCTTTTAAGATGCTCCTTGTTGCAAGATATTGACTTACCGAAGCTATTGGTTCTGTTCCTTACAACTATATACCCGTATATTTTCAACACAATGGTAGCCTTATGACTCTACCCTAAGCTTCCATCACAGATACGAGAGATTTCACACGCGCGATAGCGAAATGCATTCTTGAGTACCCACACAACAAAACATTTTATTCACTCTAAACAACGTAGCCTTTCTAGTCAAGGGCAGGCATCGCCAGCTTAATAACGAAGCCTTAAAAATGCGCCACCCATGGGGATAGGTGCACTGTGACGTCAAGAGGCTCTGGTGACCCCCTTGGTACATGGTAGTATGAAAGTTGTATGGTTTTGCAGCGATTTTGTATAATTTAAGGTGCTTTCTTTGCCATAAATGTTGGGGTATTAAAAGTCACAATACAAAGGGTACGTCCAGGTAACGGGTTATTTATACAAACTGAAAACCTTATAAAGTGTACTCCAGTAGTACATATACTAAAATTGGAACGATACAGAGAAGATTAGCATGGCCCCTGCGCAAGGATGACACGCAAATTCGTGAAGCGTTCCAAATTTTTTCATTTTTTCGCCTTCTTCATTATCAGTATGTCGAGTAGATCGATTTCAGCCATTAAAAATATATATAGCTAATTTTTTCAGCCTACAGAAAGTTTTTTGCACATTTGTAACACTTAACCATCTCTTTTACACATAATCTACAATTTGTGCTACTTTGAAGCGTTAAATCCCTGAAACGGCTGGTAAAAACGTCATTTTCTATATAATGCACACTTTAAGTTATACTGTACATTAAATTGATATGATCAAAATTGTGTATTTCTGCGTATTTCTAAGGTTGGTTATTACTAAACTGTGCTAAAATCTTCGATTAAGATTGAGTTGTGTGGGTTTTAATCGGATGAATTTTCTATTAGAGAGTTTTGCCATTGGCATACGGATAAACTGACTGTTCTATTTAAAAGTTTTGCTAAACTGTATGTTTTATTAGAGTATATTTCCAAACATAGAAACACAAATTGCATTGGACAATAAAATAATCTTGTGGCTATGGTATCAACATGTTCAATTATCAGGTACCGCAATATTTAGCTCTGTCACTACTATTATTGTCTTCTTTCAAGTAGTGAATGTTTTATTAGGGAGCCTTATGTTTTAATGAATGCTTTATTAGAGTTTAATAAAGGTACTGTGAAATTACTGTACGTTATATTAGAAAGCATTTGATTTCCGAGTCACTACTCTCTATATATAATTTATTTATACAGACACAGATAATTAGACTAGACTACTGATATATTGTTCTAATCGATAGCGCTTGGGAACTGGTTGACGAGACTAGGCCTTTACTTTAGATTAAACTGATCGTGTATTTAGGACCATATTATCTATGTTAGGACGAGCAAGTATCGAAGGGGAGTATATTATCTATGGTTAATCTCCTCCCAACATGAAACATCATGAAAATACTACGCTCACGGCCAAGTCACATATTTCTAATTGGAACAACTGATCACGTGCCTCAAATTTGGAATCGCGGCCAAATCACATACTTCTCTATAAGTATAATTGGAACAAAATTGGAACAACTGATCACGTGCCTCAAATTTGGAATACACTCACAACCATACTTCTCCCTAAATTGAAACAAATTGGAACAAAATCGGTGATATGCCTACTGCGCATGCCCAGATTCAAAATTGGAACAAAATTGGAACAAAGTTGAAACAAAATTGAAACAAAATTGAAACAAAATTGAAACGTATCGAAGTGCGCGTGCGCGAATATTCATAAATCTTCGATATTCATAAATCTTCGATATTCATGTTATTTTGCAACTTTTTGCAAGTAATGCACGTGTTGGTTCTTTCTTTGCCATGTCGACTAAGAAGAAGACTAGCCACAAGGCCAAGACGTCCAGTGATTGGACACGGCGACTTCGCCTCTTTGCTGCAGGGCAGAAGTTTGGTAGGGGGGAGAGACCTGCCAAGGACTCCCAATGCCACAGGGTTGTTGGGAGGATAGAATCCTGTCCTGCTCATGGTGGGACTGCTGGCGTGGCTTGTGTGTGCCAGTACCATCAACCAGTAAGTTGTGCTACGTAGCAAAGTGACAAATGTGTGATGTGTAATAATTTTACAGCACCAGCCTGCTGTGCCTCCTCAACCTCCTGCTGTGCCTCCTCAACCATCTGCTGTCCTGCCTGCTGTGCCTCCTCAGCCGCCGGCTGTCCCGCTGCCTGCTGTACTTCGGCCATTAATGTATGGTCTTGCTTCCGCTGGGCAGGTTCTTAACTACCAACCACTACTGTGTATTTTTTACCTATAATTTGCCTTATCAGCAACCAATTACCTCATTTTTGAGGAGCTCCAGCCTGCCCTCGACATCTCGTCCATCCACATCTCGAGATGTCTCGATGGAACAGGTTATGTAGAAATGTGAATACTGTCTATTTCATTTACATGTTCTTATAGAGTCTTGTTGCTCCTATTCCAACTGCTGCAGCTACCATCACTACTACTGCAGCTACTACTCCATTGGTGGGTTTTGTTTTTTTAAGGTGATTGTGTATATTGATTCATGATGTTTAGAAGCGCCCTGGCCTGCAGCACCCGAGGACAGCTGGTCAACAGATGTCTGGTGCTAAGCCGTGTCCGGTAAGTAATTACTGAGTATGTATTTGATAACAGCTATATATCTACTTATACATATACAGACCAGTAGGGGCCGTGTGTTCAAGCCTAACATTGTGCCACGGCAGAAATCCTCTGGTGCTGCTGCCACAACTGTTGCTACCACTGCTGCCGCCACCACCACTGCCACTGCCGCTGCCACCACCAATGCCGCCACCACTGCTGCTACCACCACTGCTGCCACCACTGCTGCCACCACTGCCACCACCACTGCTGCCACCACCACTGCTGCCACCACCACTGCCGCCACCACCACTGCCTCCACCACCACTGCTGCCACCACCACTGCCGCCACCACCACTGCCACCACCACCACTGCTGCTACCAGTGCTACACCGGTGGGTTTATATCCATGTCCTTTATATAGTCATAATAATAATATGTACATTTTTGATTTATGATGTGTAGTTGTGCCCTGCCCAACACCAGAGGGTTGATTTGGCAGTTGGTGCTACAGCACATGCAGTGAGTGTATAGTTCAATAGTTACTTATACAGAAAATTGTATCATTCCAGCAATTCTCTGGTGTTGTTGCAAGCACTACTCTCGCATCCTCCCAGCGTATAACAGCTCCTCTCTCCAGTCCATTCACTATCAGCACCTCTTCTTCTCTCATTTTTGTAGACAGCAACCAGCACCATTCGGTACAATTCACATCAACTGTGTTCATAATTTTTATAGGTGTTATATAGATCTCTACTTCTTCCTGTATTGTCTCGTCTGTTTCGTCTTGTCTTCCTGTTTCTTCTGCTCTTCCTGTTCCTTCTGACACCACAGCACAGTCAGCTGATACTGCCCACCTCCATGCTACAACACCAGCCACTACAGTGGAGGTAAATCAAATATGATTGTTTGTTAGATTACATATTAATTTTTACAGGGCACTTTGTCACTGGCTTCACCTTCCACTGCTGGAAGCTCTGCACCCAGACCAGCGCAGGTAATGAGTTAAGCTTACATGTATTTATTGTATGAATGTAATCCCATTTTATAGCTTTCCCTTCATTCGCAACCAACCGATTATACCCTTCGGTTGCCGGATGGTTGGAAAAGCACTTTGGAGGACCACAAGGGTGACCAGCAGTGGATAGGGAAGATGCTTTTTGTTGCAAAAAATCGCATCAGTGACATTGCTGCTTCGACACTGTGGTGGTACCACCAACAACAGGGTCATCCACAAAACCTGACCCGCACTCGTATGTGCTGCGGAGGCTGTTTTTGTGGATGCCACGGAAGGCATGGGGAGTGGATCTGAAGTGTCCCTTATGTCCCCACAACTGTTCACTACAGTGAGCAAATATACTCATACACAAAATTATTAATCAGTGAACTTTATATATTATAGTTCGAAGGGTCTTTACAAAAAGACCCTTAGGACTGTAGTGGACATCAGAGACTGGTATTATCTTGCAACCGAAGAACTCGGTTGCAAGAAATGTGGAAGGAGTTTTCAGTCTTGGGACCAAGGGTAAGTTTTTTATAGTGACAAGTGTTAGTAATCTATGTTGCACGTTGGTTTACATCACAGGATACTGAGTCAGCTGACTGAGTCCAGGTTGGCACTATTTCCTGCCATCCTGACTTACAAGTACGCCTGCGATATGGCTGTGGTGTCATTCCTGAGGGGTCGGACGCTTGGTAATAGTCCCACTGCACTCCGGAATGCAATTCTGGAGATCCACAGCGAAGAGTGGATGAGAAAGCAGCTCAGATACCTTGACGACTGGTGACGATATAGGTGAGTATAGTTTTCAAAAGTGTAAGGTTTATGTTGTCTCTGGTTTTGCTGTCATAGCCAAGGAATGTCTGAGTTGCGATTGATGACAACTCTTCCTGTGGCTGCAGACCCAGTGCCATTTACGGAGATACCAAGTGCCAGGTAAGGATGTTGTGGACATGTGTTCATAGCAATGTACATAATTATCTATTTTGACATGTGTAGCTGGTTGATGTCTGTGTATGCCCAGGACATTTTCAGTAGGGTACCTCAGCTTCTTGCCACCTGTACCTCCATCTTTGGAGATGTGTTGAAGATTGATTCAACAAAGAAGGTGTGCAAGAAGTTGAGGGGAGCCGCTGCTGGGAGTGCCTCCTGGTGCACCAATGTTGGAAATGAGAGGGGAGAGGTGCTCGTCTCTGTTCTTACAGAGTCGGAAGGGCTGGAGGGTCTTCATAGCATGGCCACTGGTTTAATTCGGAGGTTTGCCTGAAAAATGTGTTGTGAAATTTCTAGTCCATTACTCTCTACTCAGATACCAGAAGGCAAGGCAGGATTTGGTAGCTTGAATCGCAGCCAAATCACATACTTCTCTATAAGTATAATTGGAACAACTGATCACGTGCCTCAAAATTGGAACGTGGTTACATGCGCAAGTGCTTCACGTGCCTGTATGTACCCCGTTGGAGTTTTCACACCCCAGTCCTCCTGCTTTCTCCTGAAGTTGATATCTATTCTGTTGAAGTGTTCATTCATGCATAGTCGTAGCCTTATACGTAGCTACCTGGTTTTTAAAATTTGGTGAAAGCACTTCTATCCCATGGTTGCTATTCGGGTTGCTAACGCTGATCGTGTCACCTATATACCATCACTGCCACAATTGATCGTGCTACCTCTACTGCTATTGCATAGCGCCGAGTGTAAAGAGCAGCAGATTTGCAGGTACCATTATGACAGTTAGGATTTAATGATGCATGCGTGTGCTAAACTAGTAGCTGGTTCTTTTTAAGATAAGGAGGAGGTGATATTGTGTAGCTGCAGTCATTGGCCAGTTCAGTCTTCCCCTACTCACTGCTCAGCAGCTCAGCTGGTGTCTTCTGTGCCATCAACAAGTGTCTGTTCCATCAACGGTATAGGTAAGTAAATTGCAATATTTCTATTGTTCCTGCTCTTGCTGTTGTAGTCAAGGAATGACTGGATTGACGACTACTCTTCCTGTGGCCGCAGACCCAGTGCCATTTTCGGGGATACCGAGTGCCAAGTAAGAAGGATATATTTTTGCAGCAATGCACATAATTATCTGTTTTGACATGCGTAGCTGGTTGATGTCTGTGTATGCCACAGACATTTTTAGTAGGGTACCTCAGCTTCTTGCCACCTGTACCTCCATCTTTGGAGAGGTGTTGAAAATTGATTCAACGAAAAAGGTGTGCAAGAAGTTGCAGGGAAAGGCTGCTGGGAGTGCCTTGTGGTGTACTAATGTTGGGAACGAGAAGGGAGAGGTACTTGTCTCTGTTCTTACAGAGTCGAAAGGGCTGCAGGGCCTTCATCCCATGGCCACTGGGATAATTCAGAGGTTTGCCTGAAAATCCTGTTGCAAAATTTCTAGTCCATTGCAGGCACTGGAATGCGAGGCAAGATCCACCACAGCTGTTATACACAGACAGGGATTGCTGCTCTGTCAGTGGACCATCCAAGTGTGCACAGCTGTTTACAGAGTGGGATCACCTGCAAGTACATACACAGAAATTGTGATCCATCATCCATAATTATCTAACCGGCAGGTACAGCTTGACGTGTGGCACTTTATGAGAAGGATTTCTTGTGGCTGCACTTCTGAATCCCACCCCTTCTATGGAGTGTTGATGGGTCACCTTTTTGAGGCAATTTTTGAGTGGGACAACATAGATTATGAGTAAGTTCTCAGTTGTGATATTCTTGTTCATTTAATTGTGGTATTGCAGTCGTCTCGCTGATGCCAAGAGGGGAGGGGGTGTCTGCAACATGAGGGAGTGCGAGATCCTTCCACGAGTGCCATACGGAAGGCCATAATGAAGGAGGAGCTGTCATGTCACTGCCGCAGGAGGACGAGAGGGGCTGAATTGACCTTGCAGCTCATCGAAGAGTTGCTGCTGCAGTTATCCACTGCCACCAATTCCCTTTGTGTGCCTGTGTTAAGTGAAAAGATGGTCACCATCTAGGAAACATGTCCAATGTATTCAGGATCCTCTAGGGGTGGCCCTGTACACTATCACAGGGCAGCACATCAATAAGAGTGGGGTGGAGCTGCCAGTGTTCAGGTGTGCAAGAGGAATGACCTCTCTTGAATCATTCCACCTCCATTTGGCCAGGTACATATGTATGGTCATAGTTGTATGTATTTGCACAGCAACGTTTATGTTAGATTCATCCCAGGCTCTTCAGCAAATGATATACACTACCAGGGGTTTCTGCTGGAGGGCCTGTCCAGGTGGAACCAGGCAAGAACACTGGCAGCTTCACAGCAGCAGCAGCAGCATTACAAGCTGAGGAGCTTTAACCTCCAGCTGGCCTGCAAGGTTGGTTGACATTGCTGTGCTGGTGTCACACATATCATTGCAAACGTATCAGGTCAACCAGTTAAGTGAGTCCCTCCTTGGAACCAGGTTGCTCCCATACCATCATGCACCGGCCCAGCACAATGATGTAGAATACTTTGGGGTGGAGTATCTCTACATACAAGCTGGGAGGGAGTTTGTCTACACCCCCAGACCAGCAGATGATGAGATGCTGGATGAATCGGATGAGGGCTTTGTGGATGAGAGCATGACAGCCCCATCCACTTTGGAGCATGCGCTGATGGGTCGGTGCAGGAGCACCTGGGGAAGAGGAGGAAGAAGAAGAAGAGACAGAGATTGAAGATGAGGTATGTGCAATGCAAATGCAAACTATCATTGGGGCGAGCCTTAGCGAGCCCCACCATATGGGATCAACAGTGAAATCTGTTTTCTTGCTTGCTTACTTACTTGTTTGCTTGAAACGTCAAAATCTGCTGAAAGCCGTTTAAGTGGAAACCAACATTACATCAACCATTACATAAAACACATAGAGTGCTAACCATAGAATGCGAACCATTAATGCTAACCATAGGCATATATATACCTAACCATAATTTATTAACCACAATGAGTGAATAAAGCTTTCTAATCAAAGCTTAGAGTTTGTAATAGTAAAGCTGATCATTTGATGTTAGGATTGCATATAGCACTGAATGGCTAGATAGATACATTGAAGTATCAGCTGCCTTGCCACCCTATAGCCAGCTAGCTACATAATTTTCTACAATATAAAGGTAGGTGACTATTAACTATATGTTGTTTATAAAGATATAAGCAGCAAATCTTCCTTTACACTTTGTCTACTTTTCTTTATAATAGCTGATACCACCACTTGCATATTATGCATGCTTGTGATACCTTTTGTAATATTATTACATATGTTATTTCAATAATTACTTTAATGTTAATAGCCCAGTTTTCATGAAATACATACCGGTACAAATTTTTATGACCATCATGTAGATAGCTGCACTGTTGCTTGTACACTGTGACCGAACTGTACATGTTTAGCTCTCTGTGCTTATAATTATTACAATGTCAAATTGCATGTGAAGGTCATCACTGGTAGCTAAGTGTATATGTACATGCATCTATCAAAGCATCAGGCTCGCCCCTCAATGCCATGCATTTCACCTAGTAATACTACAACATCAAGCTGATATCACCACCACCACTACCACTGCCACCAATGCCAGTAACACCAGTTCAGTACCACCACTGATGACACCACTCCTGATCCCAGAGGGATCTCCGGATGGGACAAGGTTGGGCAGCTGGCTGAGGAACCTGTGGGGCTTATGGGCCTTGCTGTGTCAGCTGCCCAAGCTAACAGAATCAAGGCTCTATGCGATGCCCTGGACAGCTATGACAAGAGGGCTATAGAAGTGCACCTCAGATCACAGCAGCCACATCTGAGGGGTCGCTTCTGTAGCCGGAAGCGGACAGGGCAAACGATCATAGAGCAGATGAGGATGTACATTCAACAAGTCAGTGTACGTGTATAGTGAAGTATGTGTCAGCATTTGTATGCAGCACAGGTGATTTCTCTCTGGGGTCTCAGCTCCACTGATCCAGTCAGGAGCAGGATAGTGGAGGCAGTGTACATCCTGCTGTGCCAGAAGTATCCCGAGGCACAGACGTCTTCTGGCGCAGGTTAGTTAAATGGCAATAAATGCTTAAGTGAAATTGTTTTATGTAGGTGGCCAGAGAAGAGCCTACCTGTCCAGGTGGAAATTGATATTGCGCGAGTACGGTGCCCTCCGTGCCAGGTTGTATAATTCGTCCGGGTTGCTGGAGGAGACCAAGCTGGCTCTGTACATGATTAATCAGACCACTTTGGTAAGTAACCACATATGATAAGTCTAAGATGATTGTCGAACTCTAATAGCAAAAGTGGTACAAGGACAGAGCCAGGAGGGAGGAGATTATTTCCAGGATGCAGGGGCTGGAACTGCCAAATCCACCACTTTTGGCAGAATCAGATTTCCCCCCTGCTTGTGAGCAGCCACCATCTTCTCCCACTCCTCCAGAATCTGCTCACCAATTTCCTGAGCCAGAGGACACCACTGGACAGGCTAGGAGAGGGGCCACTGCAGGCTCGGGTACTCGTGTGGGTCCTCGAGTCCTGTGCAGTGTTGTACCTGCCTCACTAGCATCCACCATTCCAAGCATCAACTCCACTGCGACACCGGTACAGGATTTCAGGTTATTTTGAAATATATTATGGTGTGCATTATTTGTATATAGAAAGTACAACAGGACGTGGAGGTGGAAACTCGTATGTTGTCTGTGTATTGTATGCTTTGTATGTTGGTCGGTCTTATACCTGTAGCAACTGTGTCTCAGACTGTGTCTCGGACCACGCTTTGGTGCTGGGAGAAGCAGGAACAGAAGCGACAGCGGGAGGAGGCTGCTGCTGCTGGTTTGGATGATCCACTTCCTCCTCTGGCAAAGCGAAAACACAAGCAGCACAAAGTGCATGAGTGTGGCTATTGTCACCAGGCTAGGAATTGTAAGTGCTAAGTGGAAATGTGAATCTTGCTTCCTTTAGCTGAGACTGGCCATACTAATTATTATGGCTTGTAGCACTGCCTGAATGTGCCGAATGCTTTGCCGGTGAAGGAGTGGAAGGTAGAATGGAAGGCTGCACTTGCAGCTAAGAAGGCACCACGCCAGCAGCAGGCAGTAGCTGTGAAGATGATGGGTGAGTATATTCATGAGCAACATGTAACCAAGAAATATAATTAACCAGGGATGCTTGCCACTTAAACCAAGAATGACATCAGGGATACTTGCCACATAACTCACCATAAACTACCAAGGTAAACATTGTGAAGTCATTAGCACTTTGACAAATTTTCTTAGTGATGGTAGTGACATTGACAGAGGTAGTTTGGCATTGTTATTTTAATAGGTAAGTAAACATTGTAATTCTTGATGTAATGATTAATGCAACTGGTATTGTAGAAGTGGACTAATATTATTGATAAATGACCGGTCAGAATGCAATTGACTTGCAATAGTTGAGGTTATTCCGATATTCTGATAACTACATGTAAGCTGAGAGATATGTGCTGTCAATATTATATTATTTTGTATACAACAGGCATTATATGGAATAGATGTATGGCAAAGAATTGACAGTCTTGCAGAGGATGGCAGAGGATTGAGAACAAAACAACTTTTTATTCAAATCATTGTTTATGATTTTTTTCAAAAATAAAACTTGCAGTGTACTTCAGAGTCTTAATATGTGTGTTACTGATCATGCTGGTGATTGCAGCATTTATGTTATGTTTTTCAGCATGTCAGGTTTTTTAGCTGGGGAGAAGTATGCGTGATAGCTTGCGCGCCGGCCAAATCACATACTTCTCTATAAACATAATTGGAACAACTGATCACGTGCCTCAAATTTGGAATGGATCACGTGCCTCAATTTTGGAACAAAATTGGAACGTGGTTGCGTGCGCAAGTGCTTCACGTGCCTGTACGTGTCAAGTTGGTGTTTTCACAGCTCAGTCCTCGTGGTTTCTTCTGAAGTTGATATTTATTCGTTCCGTACGTATTTATTGTTGAAGTGTTCTAGTCTGGCTTAGCCTTATACGTAGCTACCTTTATCCCATGGTTCCCTTTATACGTAGCTACCTAATAAAATTCAGGAATTTGTTAGTGAAAGCACCTTTATCCCATGGTTGCTATTCAGGTTGCTAATGCTGATCGTGTCACCTATATACCATCACTGCCACAATTGATCGTGCTACCTCTACTGCCATTGCATAGCGCCGAGTGTAAAGAGCAGCAGATTTGCAGGTACCATTATGACAGTTAGGATTTAATGATGCATGCGTGTGCTAAACTAGTAGCCGGTTCTTTTTAAGATAAGGAGGAGGTGATGTTGTGTAGCTGCAGTCATTGGCTAGTTCAGTCTTCCCCTACTCACTGCTCAGCAGCTCAGCTGGTGTCTTCTGTTCCATCAACAAGCGTGAGGAAATAATTAAATTTATGTAAGAACTGGGGTGTATATATTTTGTGTATGGTGTATATATGCATGCTGATTATTTGCTATATGGTGACCACACTCGGGTCTCCCAAGCCTACTCCTTTGCTTATTTACATGCATGGTCTTTTTCTTGTCTCCCATGCTATCTATGTTAAACACAAAACAATTTTTTTGTTGCTAGGAGATAACAAGTTAGGAGGGAAGTTTATACTATGGAATATTGTATTCCCTCCTACCTTGTTTATCACCTAGCAACAAAAATTGTTTTATGTTAGCTTTAATCAGTAACATTGTCTTTTAGTATTGGCTGTTTGACTGTTGGTATGTCAGATCAACCATAAAGCTTGTCTGACATTTGGCTGGCTACTTTGAATAGTTTCATTCCTGTCCTTTGTCTACCTATCATTAAGTATGGTAGTACTTGATAGTAGGGATCAGTAAGAAATCGTATGATTTCCCAATTTCTCACACTTCATAAAACAACCTTCCAATAGGCTTTGGCCAAAAAAACCTCCTGGAATGCATTGGTACTGCTACAGTGATGCTGTACCTTGGTTAAACAAAGCGAAAAGTCGAATATCTCGATCTGTAGTGAATTCTAGAGTTTTCAAAATTCACCTGAATTTCGTCTGCCTGCCGTAAGACCGACTAGCACTAGGTGTACGGTTCCAGAAATTTCACAGAACAAAGGTAATCATGTCCAATTTATGAAACTTGTTCCGATGAAGATTCATCCACTGCGCTATGGTGTTTCTTTTCATCCATCACTATCTTCCTTTTTCTTTCTCTGTTCCTTTAAAAGGCAAGAAAGCCATGAGAGAAGGTGTCGATAAACTTGCACCTTCTGTTTATTTCGTCACAAGAAATGCGTGACACAATTAGTTATGAGCCCATGTTAACAGACCATACATCACAGAACTTCATCTGTACATCACAGAACTTCATCATACTTCATCATAAGTGCCAGTATACAACTTAGACAAATAGATTTTGATGTTTTTTACTAAACAAGCGCCTGTATAAACTAATAAAGTAGGTGCCTGTAATGTTTCTAAGCACCTGGAAGGCAAGAACAGATAAATTATATGATTAAAAGCATACAAAAGAAGGAGTAGGGATTGATATAAAAAGTAAGGAAACAAGGAAAAGATTTTGGCACAGGACATTAAAGCCGAATTCTGGCATGAGATAATTGATAAAAGTTTAATCTCTACTTTTGGCTTGATCACAGCTACTAACCTACTGAAATTGTGAGGTAGGGATTAAACTTTCATCAATTATCTCATGCCAGAATTCGGCTTTAGTGTTCTTTGTGCCAAAATCTTTTCCTTGTTTCCTTACTTTTTATATCGATCCCTATATACTCCTTTTTTTAAATTTAAATTGTCTCTTAGCCTGTTGGCTATGTCTCTCTAGTTGCCACACCTTATAAGTTGATAGTAGCACCTTGTCTGTTTACACTATAACACCTTGTAGTGGGCTGTACCAGCTAACAGCTTGTATTATATACTAGCAAACGTTTCCCAGCAAGTCTTCCCAGATGAACTGGGAAGACCACCCTGGACTTTACCACCTTCAAAATTAATTGTCAATGGATTACTGTGAAACCAGAAACTTTGGTGAAGGGAAACTTTGATGAATCCTCACTGCAAAAGCTTTGACAAAATCAAGACTCACGATAGTGAGTCGTGAGGCCAAGAAGAAGCACAGCAACGCGACCACTGAGTGAGTTATTTACACGTAGCACCGCCCTAAAACTCGCAAACGCTCTAACTAAGCCGCCATTAAAGCTATCGCTTAGTTATTACCGACCCAAAACGTTCTTACTATATAGAATCAACAAACCGAGAATGGAGGAAATAGGCGCCACCATTACTAAGTACCAGCCATTGCGAGTTTTATGGCGCCCGTTGTGCGACTACGCACGACGAACCATCCTTTCCCGCCCAATTCGCCCGTTTACTAGACAATTAGTACCTTCATTGTTTGAAGAATCAATATCCCAAACTTCGTAGAAATCTATTCAGCCATTCTTCCGATACAGCCTTATAAATGCCTTCCTGTGACCACAAAAATTTTTACGCGGCAGTCGTTTTTTTTTCTTTCTTTCTTTGTTTCTTTCTTCATCGCACACTTTTTTCGGGGGCTTGCGGGAGCTTTCGTGAACCCCGGAAGTTTTTTTCAAACTCCCTTTTTATACATTCACTTGTTTGTCTAATAACTCACTCATTTCTTCATGGATTTCAGCCAAATTTGTATCAGCACTTCTCCTATGTATGCTCTACCTGTCATACTATTATCAGTCTGAAATAAACACTTGAATATATTTGAGAAGGACTATTACATTGCAGGTTGATAGTTGTCATAACTTGGACCCCCTTCGAATGATTTACATAAACTTTCAGATACACAATCTATATTGATATATCACTCTGTAGTGAAAGTTAAAAAAAAATCTCGGGCTTGAGTTTTTCAAAATTAAGCTTCAAAGTTTAATTTGCAATATTGTGTGCTAGGCAAGTACAAGTTATGGCCATGCAGTACTTCTCTGCTGCTTGCTAGTAATAACATCTGTTTATACTTCCAAAAAAGTAGTGATATGCTAAACAAAAACACCCTGGGTGTAAAAAAAGTGCGAGGCCAATCAGAAGCAGCATTGCAAATAGGTATGTACGACCAAAAACGTTGATATCAGTTGAGGCCAAGAAATTACTTATCAAAAATCTACTTGAATGACATAATAGTTTATAGCATATTGTCACAACTATGATTGACTTTGTCACTTGGCCACCTTTTTCACACCATCATTATTAATAAAGGTGGCCAAGTGACAAAGTCAATCATAGTTGTGACAATATGCTATAAACTATTATGTCATTCAAGTAGATTTTTGATAAGTAATTTCTTGGCCTCAACTGATATCAACGTTTTTGGTCGTACATACCTATTTGCAATGCTGCTTCTGATTGGCCTCGCACTTTTTTTACACCCAGGGTGTTTTTGTTTAGCATAAACTTTGACGAATTGCTTGACATCTTCATAGAAAAGGTAGTTATTTGGGTGTATTGATTTGTTAAAGTTTGGCGAATTCACTCGGATTTGTCAAATTTGTCAAATTTTCCACTCACCAAAGTTTCCGGTTTTACGTATATGAGATGACACCAAAAGCTTGCTGAATTAATGCTTAACAGTATTTTACGTGTGTAGATTATTATCAATTGTTATGCTTTCTGGATACCTATGAATTTTTACAAGTACTGTTGGCAAATGAATGTTAAGTTATTAAAAAATGTTTACGAGTGAACTTGACCATGACCATCATAAATCTGGCTTGATTTCATCTTCCCAGTTGGTGATGGCCTTACAGATCATGACAAAATACGTAACTTAGCTAGGAATGTTTACTTATAACACCTTGCAAATTTGTATAGCCCCTAGGGCTTGTCTGTTTACACTGAGGTCTCTTTGTTTAATTAATACCTTGTAGTAGGCTGTACCAGCTTGTAGTAGGCTGTAACAGCTTAATCTATTGGTTAGCTAATGAGTTAAATTTCTTTTAATATTATTTGGATGTGTCTGGGTGGCATGATTAAGACTGGTGAGACAAATGATGTTTGGTATGTGTTACAGCTACAGGTGTTAACACAATGAATGTGTGGCATGTATAGTAAACAGGTATATGGTAAAACAGCTCTGGACATTGTGAATGCTGATCCAAGCAATAGATCAAGGATTAGATTGGACTGATCTACTATCACTTCCAATTTGCTAATGGATATTGTGGGTTATAATTACTACAGCTAAAATATATTTGTTAACATTGTTACCATCTAGCATGTCCTTATTTCTTGTTGAGTAAGCTATGCCTCAACATAAGCATGTTTCATGTCTAGGCCCAATACCTGACATATCGACCGCATCAATTCACTAGCTAACTGCATTGTAACTGCATTGTCAGCAGAAGTACTGCGTCTTCACCTAGCTAATCATCATCTTACAACTGGTACGAAAGCAAAAATGGCCTGTAGATGTTTTGAGGCCGCCCATTGTTCCAGTGCAGCCACTACTACTATACAGTTACCAGCGTGACCTCGTTTTGCAAGTGGACAGATGGCTTTTCAGCTTTATATAGTTAGATGTACTCTATTGATTAGCCAGTTAAACTGATATGCAGTAATGTATCATGGTAATGCTGCTGCAGATGAAATTGTCCACATGCAGAGACAACTATAACAGTCTGACAATGGCCATTGAGAAGAGCTTGTTACAACTTAAGTAACCCTTTAACCCGCATATTCTTTTAAAACGCAATATTACCCGAAAAAGGCATTCAAAGGAATGGTGTGAAAAAGCCGTGGAATGGTGTGAAAACGCAAGCGCTATATGTTACATATGAAACTAATCTACAACTTATAACCTTTCTACCCATATAAAAACTTACAAGATATGGTAAAGAACTCGCTAGTTATGAAGCAAAGAAACAGCGCGCATCGTTTACACCGGCGTAATTCACTACACCGGCCGCCATTTTTTTTGATCACGGTAATCGAAACTTTTTTAGATGCAGAATCACATGAGGAACAAGATGGTCGAAAGTATTTTTTGATGGGGGCCACGGCAGCTTAGTTATGGTCGTTTTAACAACAGGATGTAGCATAAAAGAGCGTAAAGATGATTATTTTGTACATTCTTGGTGCTTCAAGCTGCTCCTGAAGAAGACGCTTTTGTCGGAGATTCTTGCCGACTTGATGGATCCAATCGGACTATAATGGTGAACAAAACAATATAAAAACTATTATTCTAGGCCTGTTAGGATTGAAACTATGGGAGTTTGTTTGGTTGCGTGTGTGCTTACCAGTATACTGGTGATTGCGGGTTAAAGGGTTAAGTAAAAGGACAAAAGGGCTGCCTAATTGTAAATAAAAATAACAGGAATCATTTTTACTTATAGTTATATTTACCACCTTTGTTGGTTTATACTAAGGTGTCATCGTTTATCATTCATATTTATATTTAACATGTTGTTAATTGATTAGTTAACACTTACTAAGGTCACCTACTAATAGCAAGCCAACATTGTGATATTATGGTATATTGGCATCCAATGATTCCTAATTTGATTTGGCCTGACATTTTGGGAGGTTATTGTAATTGTCTCTGAAGAGTCTACCTGTAGTATTCTGTCTTCTTTCACAGCCAGGGTAAATATGGTAATTTTGAGATGCTTTAGCATTGCTGCAATCTCAATGGATACACCCACTTATTTAATGGTGACATTTACCCACTGCTACTAACAGCATTAAGTTTTCTGTTAATTATTCAGTCTGTCAGTTACATAAAGTAACAATTGCAGTTGTGTTGTCTTAGCTCCCCCAGGGGTTTTTGTAGGGGGGCAAATGGGTACTTCCCCCTGGAAATGATTTTGCCCCCTGAATTTTAGGCCTCAGTGATTATTAAGATTAATTTGAGATTTTGTACTTTAACATGAAGCTTATGTACTGTGAAGCTTATTTTGTACACATACACTTTGATTTCTAATTTTGATGTGCTGCCTACTAACACCTTTTTCAATTAGCGATCTCTCTTTTGGCAACGATAAACTTGCATTTAGTCAGCAGCTGTGCTCGATGATCAGTTGAAACCTTTAAAACTAAAAAGTTCAAGGTTCAAATATCATCAGAGCTTCTTCTAGTAATGCGCCTTTGCTGCATGCTTCAGGAGTATTTCGCCCTATTATATTAGATGAGCTTGTCAGCAGAGCTCCGCAGACTAAGTTGCAACAGTTGCTGTGAAATGTAAAGAAAGTGTTTACTGAAGCGACATACATTGCAGTATCTATGAGCCAGTTAATCACAGTAGTCACAGGATATCTTTGTTATTAATTAACACTCTCCTCAGACTCCCAACAAAGATATCCTATGATATGACTATATAATATAGACCTCAAGCCATAGTGCTGCTGAAGCTTTACATATCGTGATCAGTTTTGAAGTGTTTAGACATATTTGTAGAGTTTGACACATTTGTAGACAGTTTGACACATTTTAGAGAATTTTAATTGCAAAAACAGTTAAATCAATAATAGTGATATTCTTGTTTTACAATAGTCGTGTACCAAAATATCAATATCACCCATCCCTAATTAGTTGCTCGCTGTAACATCCGCATGTCTCTGACAAGCATCAGTGCTAATGACTTCACAATGTTTACCTTGGTAGTTTATGATGAGTTATGTGGTAAGTATCCGTCATTCTACTTGGTTTACGTGGCAAGATCCCTGTCATTCTTCTGGCAATATCCCTATCATTCTCCTTGGTTTAAGTGGCAAGCATCCCTGGTTAATCGTATTTCTTAGTTACACGTTGCTCATGAATATACTCACCCATCATCTTCACAGCTACTGCCTGCTGCTGGTGTGCTGCCTTCTCGGCCTTCTTGGCTGCAAGAGCAGCCTTCCGTTCTACCTTCCACTCCTCCACCGGCAAAGCATTCAGCACATTCGGGCAGTGCTATGAGCCATAATAATTAGTATGGCCAGTCTCTGCTAAATAAAAGTAAGATTCACATTTCCACTTTTCCTAGCCTGGTGACAATAGCCACACTCATGCACTTTGTGCTGCTTGTGTTTTCGGAGGAGGAAGTGGATCATCCAAACCAGCAGCAGCAGCCTCCTCCCGCTGTAGCTTCTGTTTCTGCTTCTCTCGGTGCCAAAGACACAGTTGCTACAGGTATAAGATCGACCAACATATACAAAGCACACAATACACAGACAATATACAACGAGTTTCCACCTCCACTTCCTGTTGTACTTCCTATATACAAATAATGCACGCTCATGAGCAGGGGGGAAATCTGATTCTGCCAAAAGTGGTGGATTTGGCAGTTCCAGCCCCTGCATCCTGGAAATAATCTCCTCCCTCCTGGCTCTGTCCTTGTACCACTTTTGCTATTAGAGTTAGACAATCATCTTAGACTTATCAAATGTGGTTACTTACCAAAGTGGTCTGCACCTCCACATCCTCCATTCTTTTCAATTCATCAGCCAGAAAGTCCGACTGCCCTCGAAGATACTCCACCCCAAAAAGCTCACCAGTTGGCTGTGACGGTGACTGATGGTACTGGAGTATCTTCTCTCCAAATAACCTCTGGCTGAGCTCATTCACGTATCATAAATATTAATTAAATGTCAAGTACTATGTATCAAACACCTTCTCCTAATCATAAATCGTATGTCAGCAAGGATTGTCGAGGCTCTTGCTTGTCACTCTTTCCTTCGTCATATTCCCTGTGACTGTGTACAGCAACACACCTGGGGGGTCCTGTAGACACTCCACATGGCATTTCTGTTCCCCCCAGATCTCTTGTATTTCATTATTAAATAGAGGTGCACCAAGAGAATCTGTTGCAGGTGACATTGCCAACAGCAAGGCCTCGATCTTGCTGATAGTCTCACTGGTGCCCCATGTCTTCCTCCTGCAGTGACAGGCAAGCTCGTCCTTGGAGATGGCCTTCCGTTGTGCAGCACAGTGGAGGGGTCACTCACTCCTGCCCTAATCAACACATTACCTGAAGCTGGCTCCATTGACTAAATAGTTCCAAAAACTTGGATGGGTTACTGCGATTGTATTAGTGGCTCCTGTCCTGCATCTCGATACCTAAATAAATAAATATGAATAATTCATATCATAAATTCTGATTGCACCTTCTTCATTAGTCCGTCTGCCAATGGTTGCACCCCCATCTCATTTCTGATGTTAGTTTGCCAGCTGGCTGTCTTTGCAGTAGCTCCTACCGGCTTCCTGCATATCTTCTTGGTAGAATCAATCTAATGATTCTACCGTACACTGACGTTGCAGCAGCCTTAAGCTGTGGAAGTCTCTTGTACACATCCTTAGTGTACACATCAAGCATCAGCCTACAAAATTATTTATTAATTAAAACCAGGAATAAAGCTAAACAAGTAAGGTACAGTGGTGTTGCATCACATAAATAACTAACCTGCATGGATAAATGGAGGTGGAAGGACTCTAAGGACATCGTGCCCTTAGCACAATGCTATGTTGGCAATGTCACTCCTCCCTCCCTGTGTTTGTGTACAGCAACACACCAGGGGATCCTGTAGACACTCCACATGGCGTTTCTGCTTTCCCCCAGATCTCTTGGATCTCATTATTAAATAGTCATTGTATAGATCATTAAATAGTCATTGTATTAAATAATCTTGTATCTCATTATTATTCATTAGTCCGTCTGCCAATGGTAGCAAAGACACCAGCGCCTCTGAGTCCATGGCCTCCCAGATGGTGACCATCTTTTCACTTACCAAAAGCACACCAAGGGAATCAGTGGCGGTGGACAACTGCAGCAGCAACTCTTCAATTAGCTGCAATGTTACCTCACCTCCTCTCGTCCTCCTGCGACAATGGCGTGACAGCTCCTCCTTGATGGCCTTGATTATGGCACCTGTGGAAGGATTTCTTACTCCGTCTTTCTGAAGACACCCCCTCTTGGCATCAGTGAGACGACTGTAATGGCACCACTAAATGAACAAGAATATCACAACTGAGACCTTACTCATGATCAGTCTTGTCCCACTCAAAAATTGCCTCAGAAAGGCAACCCATCAACACTCCATAGAGGGGGTGGGATTCAGAAGTGTAGCCACAGGCAATCCTTCTCATGAAGTGCCACACATCAATTTGTACCTACCGGTTAGATCATTACGGATGATTGATCTCACAATATCTGCTTACTTGCAGGTGATCCCACTATGCAAACAGCTGTGCACACTTGGATGGCCCACTGACAGAGCAGCGATCCCTGTCTATGTACAGCAGCTGTGGGGGATCCCGCCTTGCTTTCTGGTATCTGAGTAGAGAGTAATGGACTAGAAATTTCACAACAGATTTTTCAGGCAAACCTCTGAATTAAGCCAGTGGCCATGCTATGAAGGCCCTCCAGCCCTTCCGACTCTGTAAGAACAGAGGCGAACACCTCTCCCCTCTCATTTCCAACATTGGTGCACCAGGAGGCACTCCCAGCAGCGGCTCCCCTCAACTTCTTGCACACCTTCTTTGTTGAATCGATCTTCAACACATCTCCAAAGATGGAGGTACAGGTGGCAAGAAGCTGAGGTACCCTACTGAAAATGTCCTGGGCATATACAGACATCAACCAGCTACACATGTCAAAATAGATAATTATGTACATCCTTACCTGGCACTTGGTATCTCCGTAAATGGCACTGGGTCTGCAGCCACAGGAAGAGTTGTCGTCAATCGCTGCTCAGACATTCCTTGGCTATGACAGCAAAACCAGAGACAACAGAAACCTTACACTTTCAAAAACTATACTCACCTATATCGTCGCCAGTCGTCAAGGTATCTGAGCTGCTTTCTCATCCACTCTTTGCTGTGGATCTCCAGAATTGCATTCCGGAGTGCAGTGGGACTGCGTCCGACCCCTCAGGAATGACACCGCAGCCATATCGCAGGCGTACTTGTAAGTCAGGATGGCAGGAAATAGTGCCAACCTGGACTCAGTCAGCTGACTCAGTATCCTGTGATGTAAACCAACATAGATTACTAACACTCGTCACTGCAAAAAACTTACCCTTGGTCCCAAGACTAAAAACTCCTTCCGCATTTCTTGCAACCGAGTTCTTCGGTTGCAAGATAATACCAGTCTCTGATGTCCACTACAGTCCTAAGGGTCTTTTTGTAAAGACCCTTCAAACTATAATATATAAAGTTCACTGATTAATAATTTTGTGTATGAGTATATTTGCTCACTGTAGTGAACAGTTGTGAGGACATAAGGGACACTTCAGATCCACTCCCCATGTCTTCCGTGGTATCCACAAAAACAGCCTCCGCAGCACATACGAGTGCGGGTCAGGTTTTGTGGATGACCCTGTTGTTGGTGGGTACCACCACAGTGTCGAAGCAGCAATGTCACTGATGCGATTTTTTGCAACAAAAAGCATCTTCCCTATTCACTGCTGGTCACCCTTGTGGTCTTCCAAAGTGCTTTCCATATACTCAGCTGCCAAGTAATAAAAGCCCTTAAGGTCCATCACCAGCCGGACTCTGTTATACATTCCTTTGGATCTATTTCACATAATATCAGCTTAGCTCATGTCATATCATATATACCTCAAGGACTGTGGCATAGGACAATAGGGGCACTTGAAGTCAATCCTCCAGAGGTGCCTTGGCATCCATAGAAATAGAGGCCTTCTATGGTAAGATCTTGCCTTAGGTATTCCAGAGCACGTATCCTCTGGAGGATGCTGTACAATAGCGGAGCATGCGCAATACATATATATTCCAAATATAGCACAGCATACATATATAGCTACTATAAGTACAAACATGCAATGCGATATATACAAGTCGGTCTATGTCACATCTCCCCCTTTAGATTAGTACATCAATCGATCAGGAGGACCAATGACAGTTCCAGTCTGTGAACGGGTAACTGGTCTGTGGGAGGTAGTAGAGGGCTCAACAGAGAGGATAACCTCTTGTGGAGTAGACTGAATTCTCAAATGAGAATGGTTCCTTCTTAGTTGGCCTGAGGATGTTTCAACAACATATGACCTGGGTGTGTCAGCTGCATGTAGTATTCTCGCTGGGGTCAAGTCTCCTCTAGTGCCCACCCATACTGGCTGGTCCTTTGGCAGTGGTGGTAATTCCCTTACTCTATGGCGTTTATTGTAATATTCCCTTTGTTACTTTTTATATTTCTCATCTGGAGTCCTGAAATTCTTGATGTGTGACCATTTTGGTATGAAACTGCCTGTCACTTGTGGGACATCTGTCCTGATCCTCCTCCCCATTAGCAGTTCTGCTGGGCTTAGTGCACACCAGGGCATGGGTATAGCTCGGTAAGTAAGGAGAGCCATGTAGGGGTCGGGAGAGTATTTCAGAAGGTTTTTGATGGTTTTCACTGCTCTCTCAGCCAACCCATTAGCTTGAGGCTAGTTGTAATATGCCAAAACCCATAGGAGTCTGAAAATTCCTTCATTTCGTTGGAGGCAAATTGGAGTCCATTGTCAGTTACCATCTCTGCTGGGATGCCAAACCTGGCAGACAAAGATTTTAGGTGTGTGATCACACTTGTCGATGTGGTGGAGTTCAACTTCTGTACTTCCACAAATCGTGAATAATAATCCACCACTAACAGGTACATGGAACCTTTCAGCTCAAGTAAGTCTCCAGCAATACGCTCCCAAGGAAAGCGGGGTAAAGGTATAGTAATCAGGGGCTCTCTGGTAGTAGGAGTAGTCCTCTGACAGATAGGGCATGATTGCACAAAGTTATCCATTTCCTTTGCCACTCCAGGCCACCAAACCAAAGAGTAAACAGGCATTCTGCATCTCTGTATCCCATGGTGACCATGGTGGATCTTCTCTAATGTCACCTGTCGCATACTGGCTGGGATGACCATCCTTGATTGGTACAGTAAGAGTGTGCCACTAAGAGTGAGTTCGCCACGGAATCTCCAGTAATCTTTTAGGTTTCGAGATAGTTTGTTTCTCACAGGCCATCCTGAAGTACAATATTCAATAAGCTTTGAGCAAATGCTATCCTCAGCTTGAGCCTTACAATACGAGTCCAAACGGTCCTTGTCCGCTGGTAGGGCAGCTGTAACAGCCTGTACAAACTTCAGAGGAGGTACGACCATTGGTCTCAGAGGTCTCTTTAAGAGGAGCTCTTGATAAAGCATCCGCTGTATAGAGAGTCTTCCCAGGTACATGGTTGATGGTGTACTGGAATCTCATCAGGCGTAGTCTGAATCTAAGTACATAAGTCTAGGCTCTTGTTACCCAGTAGGGGTACAAGTGGTTTGTGATCAGTTTCCAGTACGACCTTCTTACCAAGAACATATTCAGCAAATCTCTCCAAAGCGCATGTCAGAGCCAGTGTCTCTTTCTCTATTTGGGCATAGTGGGTTTCTGTTTCAGAAAGGGCACGGAGCCACTGGTCGCCACAAACCCTTTTGCAGCTGTAGCAGGACAACTCTGACCTTAGTAGTTGCTTCTGTATCATAGAAAGCTAGGACTCCAGGCAAGGAGATCTCTTCTTTCAGTTTCAGGAATGCATCATTTTGAGCAACTGTCCATGTCCACACTGCCTTAGAGCTCAGTAATTCTCTAAGGGGTTTTGACAGGTGAGCAATATTAGGGGAGAACTTACTCATCTGATTCACCATTCATCTTCGTAATTCTGTAATAGAAGAGGGCTGGGGCATCTCTTGTATTGCAGCTGTCTTTTTGGGGTCAGACGATATCCCATTTTCGTCTATCACATGACCTAAGAAGGTTACACGAGATTTGGTAAAACTGACATTTACCTTCATTTAATGTGATTCCAGCTGACTGAATCCTCTTGAGTGTGGCTTGAAGCCTAGACTCGTGTTCAGCAGCGTTGACACCTGGCAGACCCAAAAGCACCTCATTAATCTGTCTTTGGAAGATCTCTGGTGCACTAGATATGCTGAACGGCAGTTTGTTGAAACAGAATCGTCCAAAGGGTGTAATGAATGTTGTCAGCAGTTTGGATTTATTGGCAAGGAGGATCTGCCAGAACCCGCTATTTGCATCCAGTTTACTGAAGAGTTTTGCACCAGATAGCTGCGCTAGGGTGGTTTCAACTTTAGGCATAGGATGGACTTCACGTAAAACATTTTTGTTGAGTGGCTTGAGGTCCACACAAATCCGGACTGCCCCTGAGTCCTTTGGAACCACAACCATTGCAGCGCACCAGGGTGTGGGCTCTTGTACAGGTGATATTACCCCCATACTTTGTATCCGCTGTAGCCACTTCTGACACCATGTACAATAACGGAGCATGCGCAATACATATATATTCCAAATATAGCACAGCATACATATATAGCTACTATAAGTACAAACACGCAATGCGATATATACAAGTCGGTCTATGTCACAGATGCCACCACAACTTCAAGTTTGTAGTCAACTTCCCTCCCTTAGCAGAAAACAAGTATTTGCCAATCCACTGTTGATCTTCAGCAATCAAATTCTTATTATTATAGTTTGAGATCTCGGTTTTTTTCAACAAAAACCGTCTTCCCTATCCACTGCTGGTCACCCTGGTATTTCTCCAAAGCTCCATTTCTCCAATCATTTGGCAACCAGAGGGCATAATCAGTCGGTTGCGAATTGAGGGAAGGCTATAAAATGGGATACAATAAATACATATGTGCATGCTTAACTCATTACTTGTGCTGGACCAGAGGTGCAGAGCTTCCAGCAGTGGAAGATGGAGTAGTAGTGGAAGATGAAGCCAGTGGTGATACAGTGCCCTGTAAAAATTAATACATAATCTACCTAACAATCATATTCGACTAAGTATAATTATCTCCACTGCAGACTGTGCTGAACTCCCAAGTACCCACTGTATTCTATAAACAATACTTACACAAGCTATGTACTATACTATTACTGAATTTATGATGATCAGTGTACCTAGACTGATAATGACCACTCCCAGTACAACCACTACAAGTGACGACCATCAAAATATTCCGGCCTTAATGGCACTCCCATCGACCCTCTTTCCCCTATGAAATTAGTATTTAGTATGATCTTTGGCAAAATCAATGGTGAGTACATCCAGTACATGCCCAAGTATAGAAATGCTCACCATGATCAAATCTGACGATGAACAAACCCAATAAATCGCTACTGATAATGTTCACTGCAGGTGATGAGCATGCGTACACGCTTACATTATTTAGTATTAGTAATGCTCATTACATGATCAGTTCAATCATCATACTCAATTGATGGTCAGTATAACACTGTACCAACATGAGCTCCATGACCATAGATAACAAGGTCCTCTATGCACATCGCCTATGGCTCCCCAGCATCTCTTTGCTCCCTCTGAGGTGGTGCACTGGTGGTGGCATTCCTCTTAAGCCATTACTCCTTTGTCACTTGTCCGGGTTCAAAGGGACAATACCGTATACCCTTGTACTACGAGTGGCCCGTCCCTATATTGTTTATTAACATGCATACAGCATGTACATAAAAATAGACGACTAACCTGTCTTTGGTTGCCCACACTTGGAGCATGTGTACACTTTTCTCTTTATTGTGAGAGGGCCATCATCGCCTTGGCTGGCTTCTTGTTCCTGCTGCCTCTTACGCCACCATAATGTTGTCCTAGATAGAGAGGAATCGGTGGGAGCTGGTGAAAAAGCTGGGGCAAGATCTTCTCCACGAGGGGGGAAAAGGGGGAAAAGAAGGGGGGGAAGAGAAAAGGGGGAAGAGAAAGGGAAAAGAGAATACCACAATCGGTTACATTTGATAACCTGCTAGACCGGAAAGTCCCCAAAACCACGTTTAGTGATCTATGTTTCAATTAAAGCACGCCAATAAGGCACGCAATATGCCCTCAGTCCGTATTTATAATTAACACAATGAAGTATTAACAGTCATTGATTTTCTTTGAATGTACATTACAAAGAAAGTTCCAATACATGAAAATGTTACAATACAAAGGTTATGTATGGTATGAATATACTATATACAATACAAAGGTTAAGAGTAGGGAGTAAGTTCCCAACTCCAACTCAAGTCCACTACTGCCCTACTGCAACTTGTAAGCTATGTTCACTCCCCTATGAATAAAAGATACTTGAAAACCAAAGCTTCAAAGTAGCATGTGCTTATATGCTTCCACAAAGTAGCTAGTAATATTTGTTTACAAAGCATTGACTTACCAACAGTAACAGAAGGTGTGGTATCCTCTCCCACTACTGTCACTTGTATACGTGACATTACTTTACTATAAATAAATAAAATTTACTACTGTATAAAAACACATTAACTAACCGAGAGTGCAACCAACACAATATAAATGCCACTACATGGTGTCCTCTGCCACTGCCGTCGTCGTTAATGCACTCACTCTCCTATAAATAAATAAATAAAATTTATTACTGTATAAAAACACATTAACTAACCAAGAGTGCAACCAACACAATATAAATGCCACTACATGGTGTACGGTGTCCTCTGCCACTACCGTCGTCATTAATGTACTCACTCTCCTATAAATAAATAAATAAAATTTACTACTGTATAAAAACACATTGACTAACCGAGAGTGCAACCAACACAATATAAATGCCACTACATGGTGTCCTCTGCCACTGCCGTCGTTGTTAATGCGCACTCACTCTCCTATAAATAAATAAATAAAATTTACTACTGTATAAAAACACATTAACTAACCGAGAGTGCAACCAACACAATATAAACGCCACTACATGGTGTACGGTGTCCTCTGCCACTACCGTCGTCATTAATGCACTCACTCTCCTATAAATAGATAAATAAATAAATAAATACACTACTCTACGACAATGTACAATCTCACAATATACAGGATTATATTACCTTCACTAATTTAACCACAAGATCATGTTGAGTGACTCAAGTCCTATCTGGCCACACACTCGAATGCCCCCCAATGCACAACACGTATCACCTGCAGCTGCACAGTTAATGATGGAAATACCCACTACACCAAACACCCCGGTATACTGACCACCAAGAATGCCGGCCCTAATATTATTGTACTACTACTATTACTACTACTATTTACGTATGATGGTCAGTGTACCAAAACTGACGATGAGCACTCCCAGCACAGCCACCCTGCACGAGTGACTACACTGAAAATGTTCATTGTAGTCCCAGTACACTGACCACCATAAACCCGGCCCTAATGGCACTCCCACCCACCCACTGTACTCTATATTTAATTAAAGCTTAGAACAGTCAGCATACCAAGGGTACTTGATGCAGTGGGGCACTTCCACCAAAAACCATGGCAACCACAGGGGATAAGTGCTGCACATGAGAAATTGGGCATGAGTGGCATCAGGCTGTCATGTTACTCTGTGTCACTACCACTAAGATCAGGGGCAGTGGTGGTGGCACCAGCAGCAGCAGCAAGTTGCTGCTCTTCCCTCTTGATGGCGGCAAGCCACTCCTCTTTAGGCACTCCCTTAAATGGACAGTAGTATCTCCTCTTGATAAAACGAGAGCCGTATTGAGAGTGCCCTGTTTGCTCTACCAAATGAAACAAATCCATAATATATATCTATATGCATACTTGAAAATGCTAACTTGACTTGCTCCTTCCACATTCTTTACAAAGGTAGCTCTTACGGGGTGCCTTTGTCAGCCCTTTCTTGTGCCGCCACCGGGTTGTCTTCGGTGTGGTAGTGACTGTGACCTCTGTTGCTGCTAGGATGGTAGTGGCAGTTTCTTCATGTGGTGAAGTGGAACCGGTGACTCCACTTGTGGTTGGTATTGCTGCTGTGGTGGTGGATGGTGATGGTGGTGGATGGTGGCGCGGTGGTGATGGGCGTGGTGGCCGCAGGAGGTTGAGTAACAGATGGCATTGTGATGGTGCTTAATGTGGTGGATACTGGTGGTGTTGCTACTGGTGGTGTGAATGATGGTGGTGGCATGGAGCTCGCCAAAACAGCAGTGGAAATTAAAGGAGCTCTTCCACGTACACGTGCCTGTCCATATGTGTCTACTGGTTCATAGAAATCGTAAGGCTCTACTGGAGGAGGAGGTGGAGAAGAGGGCTGCTCCATGACAGGTGGTAATTCTGATGAAGTGCAAAGTATAGGAGTTGGCAAATCCAGACCTTGCATCAACATAGTGATCTCCTCCCTCCTAGTGACATCCTTGTACCATCGTATCTAATAAAAAGACAAATATAGAGCTATGCTTATTATACACGTGTCATAATTACCAGAATTCCTTCATTGATGTTATACAACATCAGATTGGTACCCTCCAACAAAGCCTGGCTATTGTACAGCCTAGCACGGATACTATTGTACTCTGACACCACCAGTTTCTACCACGATGCATACTGTATTCGTTGCGATCCTGAAAATATTACAGCATTCAATTCCACTGAATAAACGTGTATAGACATACGTGAAGCCTTCCTTGCAGAAGTGAACTTGTTGCATAGCAAAATGCAAATGGCTTCAACTACACGGCTTTTACTTGGGAGGCATGCGGGAGATCCACCAGACAAAAAATTCCTGTTGTGAAAAATTTCAATCCTCCTACTCATCATAATACGTTACCTTTTCATTTGGTCAATCGTTGTGTGACCTCCTTTGGATCTCCCAAACCTCCCTCCTTTGGATCTCCCAAACCTCCCTCCTTTGGATCTCCCAAACCTCCCTCGTAAACTTGCAGGTCTCGAACGAGGGGTGAAAGTCAGAGGCCTCTTATCATAATCATCCAGTTCTCTGTACAGTTCCTGAATCTTCCTGGCCTCCTCATTACTGACACTCAGACCATTCAAGTCGATGAATGCCCTTGCCAAAGCATCAACCTTGTTCCAGCCAGGAAGACCTCGGGCATCAAGTGCCTCTGAGCTTTCACCCCTGTCACTATCATCATTATCCTCATTGTCACCATCACCACCTCCATCATCATCATCATTATTCTGAGGTTCCTCACCCGTAGCTCTCTCGTGAGAATCCTAATACAAAAGTGACACAAGATGAAAGGCCTCCATCACACACAACTGTACATGTGTAATACACCTCATTGTTCTCAACTACACAAGAGAAAGTTGAGAAATCTTCGGAGATGGACAAGGGAGGAAAAATAAGGCTCTCATCTCCCAAGCCTTCGTCCACGTCCACTTCATCTTCCTCCTCTTCCTCCTCTGCATCATCAGAATCATTGGGAGAGAGCTCAGGTAAGGACTGCTTGTAGAGGTACTGTATTCCAAACTGCTCGCCAGTATATTGGGCAGGAGCCTGGTGGTACGGCAAGATCTTATCTCCATACAATCTCTCACTGGCATTGTTGACCTACAGTGAATGAGCAGACATACAAGTTTAATATTAGTATGCTGTATACCAAACAAGATATAATATAAAAACCTTATCTGCCAATCGCAAGTTGAACGTGCGAAGTACTTGAGGCTGCTGTTGCTGGATAGCTTCCAATGCGCGTGCCTGGTTCCACCTCGTTACTCCTTCCAGCAAGTATGCCTGATAGTGTACATCACTCGCTGATGTACCAGGAATGAACCTGAAACTCATCAAATGAATGATCATGTTAATCAATGGATCCCTATACCTTGCTAAGTGAAGGTGAAATGACTCCAACGAGGTGGTCCCTCTTGCACAACGCAACACTGGCAATGTTACTCCACCCTTGCACATGCTCCCAGTCATGGTGTATAATGGGACACCTGGGGGATCCTGCAAACACATCAAGTGTTTCTTCTGTTCCTCCCGGATGCCCATCATCTCCTGAGACAGCAATGGCGCACCATTAGCATCTGTTGCAAGGGTCATCTCCAGCAACATAGCCTCAATTAGGGTGGCAGTCTCGGTGGCTCCTCTTGTCCGCCGTCTACAATGGCGAGCTAGCTCGTCCTTCTTCATGGCCTTCCTGATAGCACAAGGAGAGGGATCCCGCACTCCTGCATTTATCAGTTCCCCTCTCTTTGCAGACATTAGCTTGTTAAAGTCTGCCTCATCCCACTCAAAAATGCAGGATGAGAGAGATCTCATAAATGTCCCATAGAGTGGATGGGACTCACTGACACATCCTCGTGCTATCCTGCGCATGAAGTGCCAAATGTCTAGACGAACCTGTGACACGTACCAAATAATGATGATAACATCTTGCAGTATAACAATAATACACTTACTTGAAGATGGTTCCATGTATCAAACAGCTGTAGCAGCTTCGAAGGCCCACTGCTGCTACAGCAATCTCGATCGGTGTATAAAATTACTGGGGGGTCTCGTTCAGCCTCTCTGTATCTAAAATATCCCCCAAATGAACAATACAACACATTACCATCTGTGGTACTGAATGAACTAACCGCTTCATTAATCCCTCTGCCATTGGCTTCAATGACAACAGACCCTCAGATTCAGTCACCACTGATATCAGTACTTCCCCCTTCTCGTTGCCAACATTGGTTACCCAAGTTGCCGTACCTGCAGCTGCTCCCTGCAACTTCTTGACCACCTTCTTGGTTGAATCTATCTTCAAAATACGTCCATAGATAGACGTAGCTGTGGCAAGAAGTTGAGGGAGCCTAGACCGAACATCTCGGACATACGCTTGGAGTAACCACCTATGCATGACAGCATATACACTAAACTTGATGTGTATAACTAACCTGGCACAAGGGAAGCTGACAAATGGCTTGGGTGGCTGATACTCAGGAATGGGGTTCCGGAAAGCAATCATCATCTTCCTAGGATGTAAAAATAGATATATGACTAATGACAAACAGTACAATTGCAATCACTTGTGACGTTCACAATCGCTCATGTAACTGAGTTGTTTTTTCAGCCATTCATCACTGTGAACTTCCAGGATCCCATTCCTGAGTGCTGAGGGACTGTTGCCCAAAGTCCTCCCCCTCAACAATCCAATGATTGACAGATCACAGGCATACCTCCTGGTCAAAATGGCAGGGAAGTATGCCCGGATACTGTCTCTCAGCTGACTCAATATGCTAAGCAAATGCATAACAAATCAATACTCATTATCATGGTTACTTACCGCTCATCATGGGCAATGTAAGTTGCTTTGCACTCACTATTGCCACAGTCCATATATTCCGCGGCCAAATAGTAAAATCCCTTGAAATCCAATACTTTCCGTACTCTATTGTATACACCTTTGGATCTAAATAAATCATACACTGAATAAATAAATATAAGCTAACAAGTTACTTTAATCACCTCAAGGGATTAGGTGAAGAACATCGCGGACAGTTAAAAGCAATGCGCCACATACGCCTAGGCATCCACAGGAACAGACGCTTCCTGTGGTATGCCTCAGGATCAGGGACTCCTGAAGATGGTTCTGGCGGCGGATGATACCACATCTGGTTGTTAGTGTCCAACAGCAGCACCCCCTTGGAGGCAAACTATGCCTTCCCAATCCAGTGTCGGTCCCCTTCGCTGATGCCCTTCTTCCACCCTTGTGGCAGTCTCAGTGAATAATTGGTAGGTACCCGAGTTGAAGTAGCAGATGGTACCTGCATATGAGTAGTGATCTGTGAGGATACACATAAAACTAATAATTAATACCTCCTGAGACATGACATCACTTGTGGAAGGGACAACACTGGATAAAGGATGTTGAACCTGAAATACCAATTAAAAATATGGCTCGGCTGTGGGTATGTCAGTGTGGCCTTATTACCTCATGGACTGAATTGTCAGGTGTAATGTCAGGCGTAGTGGTGGCAGTAGTGGCAGCAGTAGTGGCAGTAGTGGTGGCAATAGTAGTGGCAGCAGTAGTGGCAGTAGTAGTGGCAGCAGTAGTGGCAGCAGTAGTGGTGGCAGTAGTAGTGGCAGCAGTAGTGGCAGTAGTAGTGGCAGTAGTAGTGGCTGATCTAGTGGCAGTAGTGGTGGCAGTGGAGGCAGCAAGATGTTGTCGTTTCAACGATGGCATATACAAATCCCTAAAAGACAGTGTTCTGGGGGGACAACTTGAGGACTATACATAATTATACAGGTGTTGTTAAGTGTCATGTATAAGACTGCACATTATTACCTTAGCAGGTGATGGCTGCGGTGGGGTAGCTGTAGATGGCTCTGGTGGGAGTGTTGACTCTACGTAAGTGGAGCTAGACATTGCCCAACCAGGCAGGCCTGATGAACCAGATAGCTATCAAAGAAAACATTAACACATGGTAATAGTGATTATGTACATCACCCTAGGAGTAGAGCTGGCAGATGAACTCCCTGTGGACGCTGTAGTAATAGTAGTAGTAGTAGTAGAAGAAGAAACTACCATATGGGGCTTAGACTGAATCTATGGAATAATTAGCCAAAGTGCATGTATATATTATGGTTTTACAGTTGTAAATACAAAAGTATGTGTAAGTAGCTAAAGAATGTATAATTGCTGTTGCCATGTGAACTTACAGCGTGATAAACTTACAGCGTGATATCCACACGAGCACTTTAAGGCCTCATTAGTGATTGTTCGCATTCCCTTTACACACTTAAATAAAGGACACTTCTTAATGTTCTCAACTTCGTTAGCCCATCTACTCCCTTTAGCTGGCATCTGCCCTTTGCAGAAAGTGAGTTCCCCATTGGCAAAGGCGCGTAGTCTTTCGCGCCATTGGGTTGGCGTTGGGCCAGCCTTCGGCATCACAAGAGAGACACGAATGGAGCGGTAATCAAGCCAACTCAGTGAAGTGTTAACGTGTGACGCATGCGCGCAATTATATTTTTCAATGTTTCAAAACGCTGTTCCAAATGTGGCATCACAAGATGCGATTTGTTCCAAATGGTTCCAAATGTTCCAAAAGGTTCCAAAAGGTTCCAAAAGTTCCAAATTGTAGAGACATATGGGTTGGCATGTGCGCGAGTGGGATTCAGAAGTGTAGCCACAGGCAATCCTTCTCATGAAGTGCCACACATCAATTTGTACCTACCGGTTAGATCATTACGGATGATTGATCTCACAATATCTGCTTACTTGCAGGTGATCCCACTATGCAAACAGCTGTGCACACTTGGATGGCCCACTGACAGAGCAGCGATCCCTGTCTATGTACAGCAGCTGTGGGGGATCCCGCCTTGCTTTCTGGTATCTGAGTAGAGAGTAATGGACTAGAAATTTCACAACAGATTTTTCAGGCAAACCTCTGAATTAAGCCAGTGGCCATGCTATGAAGGCCCTCCAGCCCTTCCGACTCTGTAAGAACAGAGGCGAACACCTCTCCCCTCTCATTTCCAACATTGGTGCACCAGGAGGCACTCCCAGCAGCGGCTCCCCTCAACTTCTTGCACACCTTCTTTGTTGAATCGATCTTCAACACATCTCCAAAGATGGAGGTACAGGTGGCAAGAAGCTGAGGTACCCTACTGAAAATGTCCTGGGCATATACAGACATCAACCAGCTACACATGTCAAAATAGATAATTATGTACATCCTTACCTGGCACTTGGTATCTCCGTAAATGGCACCGGGTCTGCAGCCACAGGAAGAGTTGTCGTCAATCGCTGCTCAGACATTCCTTGGCTATGACAGCAAAACCAGAGACAACAGAAACCTTACACTTTCAAAAACTATACTCACCTATATCGTCGCCAGTCGTCAAGGTATCTGAGCTGCTTTCTCATCCACTCTTTGCTGTGGATCTCCAGAATTGCATTCCGGAGTGCAGTGGGACTGCGTCCGACCCCTCAGGAATGACACCGCAGCCATATCGCAGGCGTACTTGTAAGTCAGGATGGCAGGAAATAGTGCCAACCTGGACTCAGTCAGCTGACTCAGTATCCTGTGATGTAAACCATCATAGATTACTAACACTTGTCACTGCAAAAAACTTACCCTTGGTCCCAAGACTAAAAACTCCTTCCGCATTTCTTGCAACCGAGTTCTTCGGTTGCAAGATAATACCAGTCTCTGATGTCCACTACAGTCCTAAGGGTCTTTTTGTAAAGACCCTTCAAACTATAATATATAAAGTTCACTGATTAATAATTTTGTGTATGAGTATATTTGCTCACTGTAGTGAACAGTTGTGGGGACATAAGGGACACTTCAGATCCACTCCCCATGTCTTCCGTGGTATCCACAAAAACAGCCTCCGCAGCACATACGAGTGCGGGTCAGGTTTTGTGGACGACCCTGTTGTTGGTGGGTACCACCACAGTGTCGAAGCAGCAATGTCACTGATGCGATTTTTTGCAACAAAAAGCATCTTCCCTATTCACTGCTGGTCACCCTTGTGGTCTTCCAAAGTGCTTTCCATATACTCAGCTGCCAAGTAATAAAAGCCCTTAAGGTCCATCACCAGCCGGACTCTGTTATACATTCCTTTGGATCTATTTCACATAATATCAGCTTAGCTCATGTTATATCATATATACCTCAAGGACTGTGGCATAGGACAATAGGGGCACTTGAAGTCAATCCTCCAGAGGTGCCTTGGCATCCATAGAAATAGAGGCCTTCTATGGTAAGATCTTGCCTTAGGTATTCCAGAGCACGTATCCTCTGGAGGATGCTGTACAATAGCGGAGGATGCTGTACAATAGCGGAGCATGCGCAATACATATATATTCCAAATATAGCACAGCATACATATATAGCTACTATAAGTACAAACATGCAATGCGATATATACAAGTCGGTCTATGTCACATCTCCCCCTTTAGATTAGTACATCAATCGATCAGGAGGACCAATGACAGTTCCAGTCTGTGAACGGGTAACTGGTCTGTGGGAGGTAGTAGAGGGCTCAACAGAGAGGATAACCTCTTGTGGAGTAGACTGAATTCTCAAATGAGAATGGTTCCTTCTTAGTTGGCCTGAGGATGTTTCAACAACATATGACCTGGGTGTGTCAGCTGCATGTAGTATTCTCGCTGGGGTCAAGTCTCCTCTAGTGCCCACCCATACTGGCTGGTCCTTTGGCAGTGGTGGTAATTCCCTTACTCTATGGCGTTTATTGTAATATTCCCTTTGTTACTTTTTATATTTCTCATCTGGAGTCCTGAAATTCTTGATGTGTGACCATTTTGGTATGAAACTGCCTGTCACTTGTGGGACATCTGTCCTGATCCTCCTCCCCATTAGCAGTTCTGCTGGGCTTAGTGCACACCAGGGCATGGGTATAGCTCGGTAAGTAAGGAGAGCCATGTAGGGGTCGGGAGAGTATTTCAGAAGGTTTTTGATGGTTTTCACTGCTCTCTCAGCCAACCCATTAGCTTGAGGCTAGTTGTAATATGCCAAAACCCATAGGAGTCTGAAAATTCCTTCATTTCGTTGGAGGCAAATTGGAGTCCATTGTCAGTTACCATCTCTGCTGGGATGCCAAACCTGGCAGACAAAGATTTTAGGTGTGTGATCACACTTGTCGATGTGGTGGAGTTCAACTTCTGTACTTCCATAAATCGTGAATAATAATCCACCACTAACAGGTACATGGAACCTTTCAGCTCAAGTAAGTCTCCAGCAATACGCTCCCAAGGAAAGCGGGGTAAAGGTATAGTAATCAGGGGCTCTCTGGTAGTAGGAGTAGTCCTCTGACAGATAGGGCATGATTGCACAAAGTTATCCATTTCCTTTGCCACTCCAGGCCACCAAACCAAAGAGTAAACAGGCATTCTGCATCTCTGTATCCCATGGTGACCATGGTGGATCTTCTCTAATGTCACCTGTCGCATACTGGCTGGGATGACTATCCTTGATTGGTACAGTAAGAGTGTGCCACTAAGAGTGAGTTCGCCACGGAATTTCCAGTAATCTTTTAGGTTTCGAGATAGTTTGTTTCTCACAGGCCATCCTGAAGTACAATATTCAATAAGCTTTGAGCAAATGCTATCCTCAGCTTGAGCCTTACGATACTAGTCCAAACGGTCCTTGTCCGCTGGTAGGGCAGCTGTAACAGCCTGTACAAACTTCAGAGGAGGTACGACCATTGGTCTCAGAGGTCTCTTTAAGAGGAGCTCTTGATAAAGCTTCCGCTGTATAGAGAGTCTTCCCAGGTACATGGTTGATGGTGTACTGGAATCTCATCAGGCGTAGTCTGAATCTAAGTACATAAGTCTAGGCTCTTGTTACCCAGTAGGGGCACAAGTGGTTTGTGATCAGTTTCCAGTACGACCCTCTTACCAAGAACATATTCAGCAAATCTCTCCAAAGCGTATGTCAGAGCCAGTGTCTCTTTCTCTATTTGGGCATAGTGGGTTTCTGTTTCAGAAAGGGCACGGAGCCACTGGTCGCCACAAACCCTTTTGCAGCTGTAGCAGGACAACTCTGACCTTAGTAGTTGCTTCTGTATCATAGAAAGCTAGAACTCCAGGCAAGGAGATCTCTTCTTTCAGTTTCAGGAATGCATCATTTTGAGCAACTGTCCATGTCCACACTGCCTTAGAGCTCAGTAATTCTCTAAGGGGTTTTGACAGGTGAGCAATATTAGGGGAGAACTTACTCATCTGATTCACCATTCCCATGAATCTTCGTAATTCTGTAATAGAAGAGGGCTGGGGCATCTCTTGTATTGCAGCTGTCTTTTTGGGGTCAGACGATATCCCATTTTCGTCTATCACATGACCTAAGAAGGTTACACGAGATTTGGTAAAACTGACATTTACCTTCATTTAATGTGATTCCAGCTGACTGAATCCTCTTGAGTGTGGCTTGAAGCCTAGACTAGTGTTCAGCAGCGTTGACACCTGGCAGACCCAAAAGCACCTCATTAATCTGTCTTTGGAAGATCTCTGGTGCACTAGATATGCTGAACGGCAGTTTGTTGAAACAGAATCGTCCAAAGGGTGTAATGAATGTTGTCAGCAGTTTGGATTTATTGGCAAGGAGGATCTGCCAGAACCCGCTATTTGCATCCCCAGTTTACTGAAGAGTTTTGCACCAGATAGCTGCACTAGGGTGGTTTCTACTTTAGGCATAGGATGGACTTCACGTAAAATATTTTTGTTGAGTGGCTTGAGGTCCACACAAATCCGGACTGCCCCTGAGTCCTTTGGAACCACAACCATTGCAGCGCACCAGGGTGTGGGCTCTTGTACAGGTGATATTACCCCCATACTTTGTATCCGCTGTAGCCACTTCTGACACCATGTACAATAACGGAGCATGCGCAATACATATATATATATTCCAAATATAGCACAGCATACATATATAGCTACTATAAGTACAAACACGCAATGTGATATATACAAGTCAGTCTATGTCACAGATGCCACCACAACTTCAAGTTTGTAGTCAACTTCCCTCCCTTTGCAGAAAACAAGTGTTTGCCAGTCCACTGTTGATCTTCAGCAATCAAATTCTTATTATTATAGTTTGAGATCTCCCCAACATCAATGTACCCTATATAGATTCTTACATATAGCATTAAATTTAAGTTTGTGATATCCCACTTGTTGATGGGCCAGATGCTGATCGGCTGCTGAAGTGGATGATGGCTACATTAATATCCTTACATACATTACAGCTTAAATTATTTAACATACCAGGTGTTCTTCAAAGTCAAGTGATGCGACAGTGGGAGGAAGATCACTGGTGGCAGTGACAGGAGAAACATTGGCGGCAGTGATAGGATTACTGGTGTGCAGGACAGGATCCATACTGCTGGCAGTGGCAGGATGAGTACTGGTGTGCAGGACAGAATCCTCACTGATGGTAGTGGCAGAACAAGTACTACTGGCTGTTGGAAACTTTGTAAGCCACTGCTACCGCTTGGCAGAATTCACTATAACTAAAATTCTTTTAATGACAACAAAAGGCACAACTACAATAGTATATTCAAGTATAATAATAGGCAAGAGGCCCTACACAAAGTAAAAAGAATATAACAATGAAGCTGGTTTTAAAACTTACAAGTGTTGGCATGAATACAATTATGAGGTAATGTAACAGGTGTATCCTAGATACAAAAGTCAGAGTAAATAATTACAATTACAAATGTATGTGCATGTGTGTACAGTAAATGACAATCTGTCAAAAAGTGTCACTTCTCAACACTAGCAACAGCATTCATCAAGGTTGTCACAATAGAAGTGACGCTGGAAACATAGCTTGCAGCTGTAGTTGCAGCGTTGCTGGCAGGATGACTTTACACAAATTATACACATCAGTAAAATAAATAGAATAATATTTATACATCATACCCGTGAAACAATATTAGGCTTTGGTACATATTTCTTATCGAGCCTCATCCATGGTGTAGATGTTGGCTGAGCACCAGCACAAGGACGTTGTACACCATTACCAGCAGCAGCAGCAGCAGGAGGGAATTGTACATCATCAGCAATAACAGGCCGACCCCACGCATATTTCTCCCTAGTGGGCAAAAAGAACAAATGAAAAGGGGGACTAAAAGTTATCAATACTCATTAGAATGGCTTTTTATCGAAATGATGTAAGCTTTTCGTCACTGAAATAATAATTATCTGTACATTTTACTTGTGCATCTAAGTAGCTAAAAAAACTTGCTGACATACTAAAAACTGAACATATGCTGAAAATGCTGCAATCACCAACATGATCAGTAACACACATATTAAGACTCTTGAAGTACACTGCAAGTTAATACAAAAAATCATAAAACAATGTAAATAATAAAAAATGTGTTGTTCTCAATCCTCTGCCATACTCTGCCAATTCTTTGCCATACATCTATTCCATATAGTGCCTGTTGTATACAAAATATAATATTGAACTATACAACAGCACAAATCTCTCAGCTTACATGTAGTTATTGGAATATCAGAATAACCTCAACTATTGTAAGTCAATTGTGTTCTGACCGGTCCAATAATGCCCATTATATTATAATTACCATTTTTATTGATTAGTCCACTTCTACAATATCAGTTGCATTAATCATTACATCAAGAATTACAGTGTTTACTTACCTATTAAAATAACAATCCAAACTGCCTCTGCCAATGTCACCACCATCACTCAACGCATGTTCAGATGTCACCACCACCACTAAGAAAATTTGTCATAGTGCTAATGACTTCACAATGTTTACCTTGGTAGTTTATGATGAGTATCCCTGGTATTATGTGGCGAGTATCCGTTATTCCTTGGTTAGGGTGGTCCCTGTCATTCTCCTTGGTTTTCGTGGTGAGTATCCCTGTCATTCTCCTTGGTTGTGTAGTGAGTATCACTGTCATTATCCCTGGTTGGGTGGCAAGTATCCCTGGTTAATTATATTTTTTGGTTACACGTGAATATACTCACCCATCATCTTTACAGCTACTGCTGCTGCTGATGGCGTGCTGCCTTCTCTGGTGCAAGATCAGCCTTCCATTGTGCTTTCCACTCCTCTACCAGCAAAGCATTCAGCACATTCAGGCAGTGCTACGAGCCATAATAATTAGTATGGCCAGTCTCTGCTGAAGGGAGCTAAGATTTACATTTCCACTTAGCACTTACAACTCTTAGCCTGGTGGCAATAGCCACACTCGTGCACTTTGTGCTTCTTGTGCTTCCGCTTTGCCGGAGGAGGAGGATCATCCAAACCACCAGCAGCAGCAGCCTCCTCCCGCTGTTGCTCCTTCTCCCATCGCCACAAAGTGTGGTCTGAGACACAGTTGCTACAGGTATAAGACCAACCAACGTATACAAGGCACACAATACACAGACAACATACAACAAGTTTCCACCTTCACTTCCTGTTGTACTTCCTATATACAAATAATGCACGCCATAATACATTTGAAAATAGTCTGAAATCATGTACCGGTGTCGCAGTGGAGCTGATGCTTGGAATGGTGGATGCTAGTGAAGCAGGTACAACACTACACAGGACTCAAGGACCCACATGAGTACCCAAGCCTGCAGTGGCCCTTCTCCTAGCCTGTCCAGTGGTGTCCTTCGGCTCAGGAAATTGGTGAGCAGGTTCTGGAGGAGTGGGAGGAGATGGTGTCTACTCACGGAGATATGATTCTGCCAAAAGAGGTGGAGTTTGCAATTCCAGTCCCTGCATCTTAGAAACAATTTCTTCCCTCCTGGCTCTGTCCCTGTTCCACTTTTGCTATTAGAGTCGGACAATCATCTTAGACTTATCAAATGTGGTTACTTACCAAAGCAGTCTGATTAATTGTGTACAGAGCCAGTTTGGTCTCCTCCAGCAACCCTGACAAATTGTACAGCCTGGCACGGAGAGCGCCGTACTCTCGCAATACCAACTTCCACCTGGACAAGTAGGCTCTTCTCTGGCCACCTATTTCACTTAAGCATTTATTGCCATTTAACTAACCTGTGCTAGAAGACGTCTGTGCCTCGGGATACTTCTGGCACAGCAGGATGCATACTGCCTCCATTATCCTGCTCCTGACTGGACTCAGTGGAGCTGAGACCTCAGAGAGAAATCACCTGTGGTGTATACAGATGCAGACACACACTTCATTATACACGTACACTGACTGTTGTTGAATATGCCTCCTCATCTGCTCTATGATCGTTTGCCCTGTCCACTTCCTGCTACAGAAGCGACCCCTCAGATGTGGCTGCTGTGATCTGAGGTGCACTTCTATAGCCCTCTTGTCGAATTCGTCCAGAGCATCTTTTGTCAACTCGTCCAGGGCATCACATAGAACCTTGATCCTGTTAGCTTGGGCAGCTGAAACAGCAAGGCCTGTGAGCCCCACAAGTTCCTCAGCCAGCTACCCCATCTTATCCCAGACACCACTCCTGACCCCAGAGGGATACCTAGATTTGGTGGTGGTGGTACTGGAGGCTGATGTTGCAGTATTATATAATGATGGTTTGCATTTACATTGCACATACCTAATCTTCAAACTCTGTCTCTTCTTCTTCTTCCTGCTCTTCCCCAGGTGCTCCTGCACCAACCGTCAGTGCATGCCCTGAAATGGATGGGGCTATCATGCTCTCATCCACAAAACCCTTATCCATTTCATCCAGCATCTCATCATCCACTGGGCTGGGGGTGTAGACCAACTGCCTCCCAGCTTGTACGTGGAGATACTCCATCCCAAAGAATTCTCCATCATTGTGCTGGGCCGGTGCATGATGGTATGGGAGCAACCTGGTTCCAAGTAGGGACTTACTCAACTGGTTGACCTGATACATTTGCAATGATATGTGTGACATCAGGACAACAATGTCAACCAACCTTGCAGGCCAGCTGGAGGTTAAGGCTCCTCAGCTTGGAATCTTGCTGCTGCTGCAAAGCTGCCAGTGTTCTTGCCTGGTTCCACCTGGACAGGCCCTCCAGCAGAAACCTCTGGTAGTGTAGATCATTTGCTGAAGAGCCTGGGATGAACATTACTGTGCAAATACATACATCTACGACTACATACCTTGCCAGGTGGAGGTGGAACGATTCAAGAGAAGTCGTTACTCAACACTGGCAGCTCCACCCCATCCTTATTGATGTGCCCTGTGATAGTGTACAGTGCCACCCCTAGAGGATCCTGAATACATTGGACATGCTTCTTCTCCTCCTCCCAGATGGTGACCATCTTTTCACTTAACACAGGCACACAAAGGGAATCAGTGGCAGTGGATAACTGCAGCAGCAACTCTTCGATGAGCTGTAAGGGCAACTTAGCCCCTCTCGTCCTTCTGCGGCAGTAGCGTGACAGCTCCTCCTTTGTTATGGCCTTCCATATGGCACTCATGTAAAATTACTGGTAATATCTTTTCTTGGCTGCTGCTCTGGTTCTTTTTGCCACTGATGTAGGTTTGGCCACTGTTTGCAAATCAGTATTTAAACATAGCTACCTTATATGCAGAGTTACATACCTTTTTCCTTATCTATACTCGTTTGTTGTTACAAGAGGATTATGCAGAATTAATAACACACATATAGCTATTTTATGCAGAGTTACATACCATGCTTTTTCTTCTTTGCAGGAACCGTCTGTTCCCTTTTTTGATTGCAGCAGCTGAAATACATATTATGCAAGCGGATTATAGGACGACTCCGTTGTTGTTGGTGGGTACCACCACAGTGTCGAGGCAGCTGTGCCACTGATGACACGCACAGTTTTTTTTCAACAAAAACCGTCTTCCCTATCCACTGCTGGTCACCCTGGTATTTCTCCAAAGCTCCATTTCTCCAATCATTTGGCAACCAGAGGGCATAATCAGTCGGTTGCAAATTGAGGGAAGGCTATAAAATGGGATACAATAAATACATATGTGCATGCTTAACTCATTACTTGTGCTGGACCGGGTGCAGAGCTTCCAGCAGTGGAAGATGGAGCAGTAGTGGAAGATGAAGCCATTGGTGACACAGTGCCCTGTAAAAATTAATACATAATCTAACTAACAATTGTATTTGACTAATTATAATTATCTCCACTGCAGTGGCTAGTGTTGTAGCATGGGGACGGGCAGTATCAGCTGACTGTGCTGAACTCCCAAGTACCCACTGTATTCTATAAACAATACTTACACAAGCTATGTACTATACTATTACTGAATTTATGATGATCAGTGTACCTAGACTGATAATGACCACTCCCAGTACAACCACTACAAGTGACGACCATCAAAATATTCCGGCCTTAATGGCACTCCCACCGACCCTCTTTCCCCTATGAAATTAGTATTTAGTATGATCTTTGGCAAAATCAATGGTGAGTACATCCAGTACATGCCCAAGTATAGAAATGCTCACCATGATCAAATCTGATGATGAACAAACCCAATAAATCGCTACTGATAATGTTCACCGCAGGTGATGAGCATGCGTACACGCTTACATTATTTAGTATTAGTAATGCTCATCACATGATCAGTTCAATCATCATACTCAATTGATGGTCAGTATAACACTGTACCAACATGAGCTCCATGACCATAGATAACAAGGTCCTCTATGCACTTCGCCTATGGCTCCCCAGCATCTCTTTGCTCCCTCTGAGGTGGTGCACTGGTGGTGGCATTCCTCTTAAGCCATTACTCCATTGTCACTTGTCCGGGTTCAAAGGGACAATACCGTATACCCTTGTACTACGAGTGGCCCGTCCCTATATTGTTTATTAACACACATACAGCATGTACATAAAAATAGACGACTAACCTGTCTTTGGTTGCCCACACTTGGAGCATGTGTACACTTTTCTCTTTATTGTGAGAGGGCCATCATCGCCTTGGCTGGCTTCTTGTTCCTGCTGCCTCTTACGCCGCCATAATGTTGTCCTAGATAGAGAGGAATTGGTGGGAGCTGGTGAAATGGTTGTAGCCGCAGAGCTGGTGGCTGCAGACTCATCTGTCACTTGTTCTTCTGCTGGGGAGTTGCTGATTGCAGATGTCCATGCACTGCTGTGATCTGTGGCTATAGTCTCTGAAGTCGCCATTGTCTCTGGAGTCGCCATAGTTGAGGATGATGGATTGCTGGCTGAGACATGAAGTTGGTACCACTCGTTAAATAGGTGCATTAACTGCGAAGGGCCATTGGTACTGCTGCAGCAATCACGGTCTGTGTACATCACAGTGGGATCATGTATAGCCTCTTTGTATCTAAAATATTCAAATAAAGTACAATACATCAATATCTATAAACTATAACTGCTTCATTAAGCCATTTGCCATGGGCTGCAATGACAACAGCCCTTCTGATTCAGTCACCACCGATATCAGAATCTCCCCTTGTTCATTGCCAACGTTGGTTACCCAAGTCGCTGTTCTTGCTGCTGCCCCCTGCAACTTCTTGACCACCTTAGTGGAGTCAATCTTCAAAATATGTCCATAGATAAACATAGCTGTGGCAAGTAGTTGAGGGAGCCTTGTCAAAATATCTTGAGTGTAGGCTTCAGGTAACCATCTAAGAATATATAACTTAGAATATATAAACTTAATATATATATATAAACTAACCTCGCACAAGGGAAGCTGGAGAATGGCTGAATGGCTTGGGAATCCGATACTCTGGAATGGGTTGCTGAAAATCAACCATCATCTTCCTAGGATGCAAAAAAAATACCCAAATGCTAATCATGTACAATCGCAATCATTTGTGACGTTCACAGTCACCCATGTAGCTGAGTTGTTTCTTCACCCATTACTCACTGTGAACTTCATGGATTTCATTCCGAAGTGCCATGGGGCTGTTGCCCAGAGTCCTCCCTCCTAACAATGTGATGATGGACATATCACAGGCATACTTGTCAGAATGGCAGGAGAGTATGCTCTAATGCTGTCTCTTAGCTGGCTCATAGAAACCACTGCTCATTATCATGGTTTCTTACTGTTCATCATTAACAATGCAAGTCCCGATACAATAACACAATAACGTGCACTATACTTCATGTATTGTGTGGCTAAATAATAAAATCCCTTGAGATCCATTATCAGCCGTACTCTATTGTAAACACCTTTGGATCTAAATAAATTGAATTAACAAATTAAGCTGAGTAATTAGTTACCTACAGAACATTTATTATAAGTGAATGGTAATATTGTGTAGCTAATAGAAGTGTTCTCTTCAATAAGTGATAATGATTTACCTTATCAATTCACATATGTGTCAGTCTGTGTGACATGGGCGGTGCGTAATGCAATGGGCGCTGCATGGGAATGCCTGGTCATGCATGGGAGCCCATGGAGGGATAGAAACCATAGGTTCCCCTATTGAATTATATCTGGCTGCCTTTATTCAGATAGACAGATTGCATGAAGGTTACAATAGTTAACTAATATAATTAAATATGCATGCAAAAACTTGTGTATATTTCTTGTCATATCAGCAATGAGATTGTGAATTGGTGTTGGGCTCTTTGGATTGGTGCAGAACATCAATTGGCACAAGATGAAGAATATGCGGGATTTCTTGATGTGTTCATTAGTATTAGAAATATTTCAAAGTGCCCTTTAATTTGTGTATGGTATTTTGACGGCTATTGGTCTTGTGTTATATATAGAGTTTATAAGTACCTCAATGTTTACTATGCTTATTCAATGCTAACTCAGCCAGGTTGTTAATATATGTGACCCGGCATGAGAAAATAGGGCTTATGTGCACATGAAATTTGACCATATTTTTGGATTTCACAATTAAATAACTTCACCTATACACATGGGAGTCCAGCACAATTTTTACCATTTATACAGCTTTTCATAGGGAATCTAATGCAGTTTACAGATTTTCTAAATCTTATACAGAAATGAAGATACATACTATAATATGAATAGGTGTATTTTGTGTATATAAGCCCAGTTTTCTCATATTTCCCGGGTCACATATAGGTTCTTATACGGTTAGATATAATCAGCTATATAGCATTTGTAAATTTACCTAGCTGTAGGTTAAGTTGCAGAAGGAGATATGACAAGTCCTTCGATCCTCTCTCTGGCATGCATCCTTTGGGAGGCATGACGATCTACCTTTGGGAGATGTTGCCAGAGAGAGCTCTGGCAATATAGAGAACTGGTAAATCGAATCCACATTAGGTTCATCCGATGAAGGGTCATCCATTGAAGGATCCTCTTCAACGGATGGTTCTCTTCCAATTCTGTGTATGTAGTAGCTGTAGTACCTTGAATATCTCGGTCATGTCAAACAAGTAAACATAAATGAATGTATCAAAGCACCTTGAACTTTTTATTATAGGTGCATGATAAAATTGTAACTGCAACATTAAAATTTGCACATGCGTGAGATGACAAAATGTCAACAACTAGTGTAATCCATGTAAAATGTATGCTCCCAGCAAAACTGAATAAAAAGATTTTTGGCCTGTGCTATTTCAGCTGGGTTCTTATTACATACTGTAACTAGAGATATGTCTACGCAGCAAATATGGCAAAGATATTTTTAATAAAACTGTTAAGTTTTTAGTGGCTAAGTGCTACGTAGATGAACTCAAAAAATGTGAGTCAGTGATGCTCAGTCCCAGTTGATGAGAACTCTGTGGGTTTTATGTTACTAACCCCTGGAGTTTACACCTGGCTTGCTGTGCATCTTTATTTACTGAAATACTTAATATTTACTAAAATATTATTGAATTGTTTCATTACATCGAATACCAAGGCTAGCAGAGCATGAATTAAAGAACTGAAAAGTGCTCAGGAACAGACAAAAGATCTTTAGCTACCAAAATGTACCACTAACATGATTACACAATAGCAGAAATAAGTATTGTAGCATCATATTTTAGACGTTTGTCAGATCAAACTGGAAGCAAAAATCTCAAAATGTTCAACTGTTATTTCATGCTCTAAAATATTTCTGTTACTACTGCAGGTTTCAACTCCTGTAAGGGTTGCCTTGAGCAACTTTGAGAGTTGTTTCCTGCCTTGCTACCTAAACTGATATCTTTAATGTGAACATTGAACAAACTAATAATGATGTGTATGACTCCTGAGTATATTTTAATTCATTTATATATGTAATATTCCAGCTGGCAGTTTGTTGCATTAATCCCATCCTAATAATAGTAATAGCTATGTAGCTATGTAGCTATGTAGCTATAATTATAGTGTAGCTATGTAGCTGTGTAGCTATACATAAAAAGTGTCACAAAATAGTATAGCTAGCTAATTATCTTCTCCTGCCCTTTCTTGTTTATTGATCCAAATAATAGTTATGATGCAGTACATAGAGTAATGGCTATGTGACATCACGTAGCTCGTTATATTTGTGTACCGACCAGATGTAGTGCCGCGTAATAGCTACTGTCTAAGATGAATTGTTTTGCAGCTGGCTTCCAACTTTGCAAGCTATCTTCTCCCATGCTGCCAACTTTATGCATCAATGAGTGACTACATCATAATAATATATATATAGTTAGGCTTGACCTTGCATGTAATGACAAAAGCACTGTGCGGTCATTAACATTTGTGCTAATTCCCAGACTGGTCCATGCCAACATCAATATCTTACAATTTAGCTGCCATGTAGGTAGTTCCCCTGTATGTAGGTAGTTCCCCTGTATTACTATACTCAATTAGTGTAATGGTGTCTTGTTTCCATGTCACCTCTGTGGCTTGGGTTGAATGTTGTGCATCTACTAATCATAATACTTATACAACCAAGTACCAAGTAAATTATAAATTGCGGTAAAATTTCTTGGCATTAAGTATGACGGAAGTATGAAGAAATTAATTATCTCAAAAACTAAAATAAACTAACCCTCAGCAAATTCGCCATGCGATGACGATCATTTTAAACATTGGATTTCTTATAATTCACAAGTTATTTTCTATTCTAATAGTGCCTATTGTTTTGCACATACATGTAGTAAAAGGGCGGTATGAATGCAAGCACGTAAACACGTGGCTTGATGATCACATACAAATCTCTGGATTGGGAGTGCTCATGTACAAACTCTCAGTACGAAGTATCCCCGTCGTTTCCTTGGTGATAGTGGCGAGTATCCTCGTCGTTTCCTTGGTGATAGTGGCAAGTATCCCTGGTTATTGGTGTTAAGTTGTATTTCTTGGTTACACATTGCTTGTTTATATACTCACCCATCATCTCTCATGGCTACCAGCCTGCTACTGCTGCTGGCGTGCTGCCTTCTGGGCCCGAAGGACTTTCTGTTGTTCCTTCCATTCCTCCAACGGCAGAGCATTCAGCCCATTAGGCCAATACTTCTTGCCATAATAATTAGTATGGTCCGTCTCCACTAAAGTAAACTCAATGAAGAGTAAGATTTACATTTTCACTTAGCACTTACAACTCAGTGCCTGGTGGCAATACTGACACTCATGGACCTTATGCTGTCTGTGCTTCCGCTTTGCCGGAAGAGGAAGAGGATCATCCAAACCAGCAGCTGCAGCAGTAGCCTCTTCTCGTCGTCGCTTCTGTTTCCGCTCCCGGCACCACAGTGTGGTCCGAGAAACAGTTCCTACAAATATAAGACCGACCAACATACAAAGCACACAGCAGCCCTGACGAATTGTACAGCCTGGCATGGAGGACACTGTACTCACTCAATACTAGCTTCCACCTGGACAGGTAGGTTCGTCTCTGGCCACCTACATAAAATAATTTCACTTGAGCACTTATTGCCATTTACCTAACCTGCGCCAGAAGACATCCGTGCGTCAGGATACCTCTGGCACAACAGGATGCATACTGTCTTCACAATCCGGCTCCTACCAGGACTCAGTGGAGCTGAGACCCCAGAGAGAAAGCATCTGTGGTACACACTTCATTACACACACATGCACAAATGTTGTTGAACATACCTCCTCATCTGCTCTATGGTCGTATGCCCTGTCCGCTTCCGACCACAGAAGCGACCCCTCAGATGTGGCTGTTGTGATCTGAGATGCACTTCTATAGCCCTCTTGTCATAATCGTCCAGGGCATCACAAAGAGCCTTGATTCTCTCGGCTTGGGCAACCGACACACCGAGGCCTGTCAGCCCCACAAGTTCCTCGGCCAGCTGCCTAACCTTATCCCATCCAGGGATCCCTCTGGGGTCAGGAGTGATGTCATCAGTGGTTAAACTGTTGGTACTGGTGGCACTGCTGGTGGCAGTGGTGGTGGTATCACTCTGATGTTACAATTTTATATAATGATCATTAGTATATGCATTGCACATACCTCATCTTCATTCTCTGTCTCTGTCTCTTCTTCCTCCTCTTCCCCAGGTGCTCCCGCACCAACCGTCAGCACATCCTCTGAAATGGATGGGGCTGTCATGCTCTCATCCACAAAGCCCTCATCCATCTCTATCTCATCATCTGATGAGACTGGGGTGTAGCTAAACGGCAACCCAGCTTGTACATATAGGTACTCCACCCCAAAGAACTCGCCATGATTGTGCTGGGTTGGTGCATGGTGGTATGGGAGCAATCTGGTTCCGAGGAGAGATTCACTCAGTTGGTTCACCTGATACACTTGTAATGATACGACAGCAGCACAGCAATGTCAATGAACCTTGCAGGAAAGTTGGAGGTTGAAGGTTCTCAACTTGCATTGTTGCTGCTGCTGTTGCGAAGCTGCCAGTGTTCTTGCCTGGTTCCACCTGGACAGGCCCTCCAGCAGAAACCTTTGGTAGTTAAGATCGCTTGCTGAAAAGCCTGGGATGAAAAAGTTACTGTGTAAAATTAATACATACATCAATCTACATCTACATACCTTGCCAGGTGGAGGTGGAATGATTCAAGCGATGTGGTTCCTCTTGCACATCTAAACACTGGCAGCTCCACCCCACCCTTATTGATGCGCCCTGTGATAGTGTACAGGGTCACCCCTGGAGGATCCTGAATACACATGACGTGCTTCTTCTCCTCCGAGATGGTGACCATCTTTTCACTTACCAAGGGCACACCAAGGGAATCAATAGCGGTGGACAACTGCAGCAGCAACTCTTCAATTAGCTGCAATGTTACCTCACCTCCTCTCGTCCTCCTGCGACAATGGCGTGACAGCTCCTCCTTTGTGATGGCCTTGAGTATGGCACCCATGGAAGGATTTCTTACTCCATCTTTCTGAAGATACCCCCTCTTGGCATCAGTGAAATGAACAAGAATATCACAACTGAGACCTTACTCATGATCAGTCTTGTCCCACTCAAAAATTGCCTCAGAAAGGCGACCCATCAACACTCCATAGAGGGGGTGGGATTCAGAAGTGCAGCCACAGGTAATCCTTCTCATGAAGTGCCACACATCAAGTCGTACCTACCGGTTATCATTACGGATGATTGATCTCACAATATCTGCTTACTTGCAGGTGATCCCACTGTGCAAACAGCTGTGCACACTTGGATGGTCCACTGACAGAGCAGCAATCCCTGTCTGTGTACAGCAGCTGTGGGGGATCCTGCCTTGCCTTCTGGTATCTGAGTAGAGAGTAATGGACTAGAAATTTCACAACAGATTTTTCAGGCAAACCTCCGAATTAAGCCAGTGGCCATGCTATGAAGGCCCTCCAGCCCTTCCGACCCTGTAAGAACAGAGACAAGCACCTCTCCCCTCTCATTTCCAACATTGGTGCACCTCCTCCAGGAGGCACTCCCAGCAGTGGCTCCCCTCAACTTCTTGCACACCTTCTTTGTTGAATCGATCTTCAACACATCTCCAAAGATGGAGGTACAGGTGGCATCCTTACCTGGCACTTGGTATCTCCGTAAATGGCACTGGGTCTGCAGCCACAGGAAGAGTTGTCGTCAATCGCAGCTCAGACATTCCTTGGCTATGACAGCAAAACCAGAGATAACAGAAACCTTACACTTTCGAAAACTATACTCACCTATATCGTCGCCAGTCGTCAAGGTATCTGAGCTGCTTTCTCATCCACTCTTCGCTGTGGATCTCCAGAATTGCATTCTGGAGTGCAGTGGGACTATTACCAAGCGTCCAATCCCTCAGGAATGACACCACAGCCATATTGCAGGCGTACTTGTAAGTCAAGATGGCAGGAAATAGTGCCAACCTGGACTCAGTCAGCTGACTCAGTATCCTGTGATGTAAACCATCATAGATTACTAACACTTGTCACTATAAAAAACTTACCCTTGGTCCCAAGACTGAAAACTCCTTCCGCATTTCTTGCAACTGAGTTCTTTTGGTTGCAAGATAATACCAGTCTCTGATGTCCACTATAGTCCTAAGGGTCTTTTTGTAAAGACCCTTCGAACTATAATATATAAAGTTCACTGATTAATAATTTTGTGTATGAGTATATTTGCTCACTGTAGTGAACAGTTGTGGGGACATAAGGGACACTTCAGATCCACTCCCCATGCCTTCCATGGTATCCACAAAAACAGCCTCCGCAGCACATACGAGTGTGGGTCAGGTTTTGTGGACAGCCCTGTTGTTGGTGGGTACCACCACAGTGTCGAAGCAACAATGTCACTGATGCGATTTTTGCAACAAAAAGCATCTTCCCTATCCACTGCTGGTCACCCTTGTGGTCTTCCAAAGTGCTTTTCCAACCATCCGGCAACCGAAGGGTATAATCGGTTGGTTGCGAATGAAGGGAAAGCTATAAAATGGGATTACATTCATACAATAAATATATGTAAGCTTAACTCATTACCTGTGCTGGTTTGGGTGCAGAGCTTCCAGCAGTGGAAGGTGAAGCCAGTGACAAAGTGCCCTGTAAAAATTAATGCGTAATCTAACAAATAATTATATTACATAGAGTAATAGCTAAGTGACATCACGTAGCTCGTTATATTTCTGCACTGGCCAGATGCAGTGCCGCGTAATAGCTACTGTCTTAGATGAATTTTTTTGCAGCTGGCTTCCAACTTTGCAAGCTATCTTCTCCCACGCCGCCAACTTTATGCATCAATGAGTAACTACATCATAATAATTATATAGTTAGGCTTGACTTGCATGTAATGATAAAAGCATTGTATGGTCATTAACATTTGTGCTAATTCCCAGGCTGGTCCATGCCAACATCAATATCTTACAATTTAGCTTCCTCATCTAGCCATGTAGGTAGTTCTCCTGTATGTAGGTAGTTCCCCTGTATGTAGGTAGTTCCCCTGTATTACTGTACTCGATTAGTACAAGTTTTCTTAATGGTCTCTCGTTTCTGTCACCTCTGTGGCTTGAGTAAATTATAAAATTTCTTCATTAAGTATGACGAAAGTATGAAGAAATTAATAATCTCAAAAACTAAAATAAACTAACCCTCAGCCAATTCGCCATGCGATGATGATCATTTTAAACATTGGATTTCTTAAAACTCCCTATAATTCACATGATTATTTTCTATTCTAATAGTGCCTTATTGTTTTACACATACGTGCAGTAAAAGGGCGGTATGAATGCAAGCACTTAAACATGTGGCTTGACGATTACATACAAATCCCTGGATTGAGAGTGCTCATGTACAAACTCTCAGTGCGAATTCGAAGTTTGGCTATCAAAAAGCCAAATATTGTACAGTTATTGTTACCAACCATGAAGCCAGTCGTAGTAAATCATTGTAAAGTGTTGTATAAAATGTAATGTCACAAATACTAATATCACATATTGCACATATACTTGGCCTCTATCACTGCCTTTGGGTCCACCACTGTTTACATTATTTTTTACCTCAATGACAGCTGCAACCTTCAAATTAGATCTGTGTAAAAGTGTGATCGAAGTGGCAATGCTGCTAGTATTAGCAATAGAAGTGCTGGCATCAGCAATAGACGTACGTATTGGCATCAGTTGGTCTTTCTTTACTAATAACCAGGTCCATCATGTAAGGATGGAGTGTTGATGGTGACACCATGTGCTGGGAGTTATGGAGGGCAGCCATTAAAATAAACGTGATTTTGATTGTGACTTATGTGAACAAATTGATGTTTTACATCTAAAACTAGGTGTCATGTTTAGTGATGCACCGATATGGGATTTTGCCGATGTTCCGATTAACCGATATTACTTTTCCTGTATTGGCTGATACCGATAACCGATCTGATATCAGCATAACTTCCAAAAGTGCTAATAATAGGCATCATTATGCTATAAAATTACTATTAAACGTATTTGAGCACCATCCATAATTATTCCATCTTTTTTAAGACTGAAATAACAGATATTTATCACTAAAATATCATTTTCAATAAATCTAAAATATCTGCTAAAGAAAAGCTGATACCGATATTATAATTTTAAGGCCGATAAACCGATTTCCGATAGTTGAACCGATCATCGGTGCATCACTAGTCATGTTCCTTTACTGCTATAAACAACATTTTTGATCAAACAAGCTTTAACTCAACTTTACTACAAAGTTTGTATTACGTGTGTTACATAACAAAGCGTGCAATAGTCCACGAGGGTGCTGGACATCCCGGCTGCCAGCTTCATAAAGGTGTGAACTTTTCAGGATACTATTAGGCGCATTAGATGATATAACGTGCAAGGAAAGTTTTAACTCTTCGTCCAATCAATGCTGAAAAGTAGGTATAGGTGTAATTTTTTAGAAAAATATTTTTATAGGTGCTTACATAAAAGCTAGCTAATTATGGCAAAATAACTAAGTTTTTTTTAAAAAGAAATGAAATCCAACATCCTGGCTGTAGAACAAGTTGATGTAAAAACCAGCACTGTAAGCAAACTACTATAATACAACTATCAGAAATCACATGAGCAGAGACTCATCACTAAGGAATGCATACACATTTAAATTTTAAACTGGCTTTATACTTCAGTGATAGAGCCTTCTCACAGTAGTATAAAGTTTACTGTAACACTGTCAGCCAGCCTTCTTAAATGTTTTGCTACCTGCATGGCATGCCCACTTTTAAAACCATAGATCTGTGAAGATCTATGCTAGAACTAAAGCAGTCTGTCTTGTTAGTACTGCCCATCGACTGTGTTGATGGCAAGTGTCATAACGCTTAACTGGTTTTTCACCCGTAAGCAGAAAATCAAATAAAAGTTGTAGTTTCATATGCCAGAACTACGTACCATGGGACAAAATATATGGTGTCACAGTGGCTATACATAACTAATATACTGTGCCTACATCTAATGTATTGTCTGCTCAGCCCATTCTTGATGGTTGCCATGCTTGAAGACAGTACTGTCTTGTTGGGTGGCGAGATGTATATAACCGATTAGTACCAACAGGTCTTTCAAATTTGCCGTGGAGTGTTCTATGGATCCGTAAGACCTTAAGGGTGCCCGCGGGTTTCTGAAGCCGTTCAAGCACCTAAGTTGTTAACCGCATGCGGCTATTACATCATGTTCCATATTTGTATGCATATTTATATATCCGTTTCTGGCGGCCATTGTTGTTTACGCGCACAAAGAAATGCTGGAGAGAAATAATCTTGGAAAGAATAGGGCTTATTACTCTCATATCGCTAAGTGATGATTTGCTAACGCTGGATCTGATATTTCTACGCCAGTATCTGTAGATACTAGTTTGCGTATGGTATCTTCTCGAGATTGTTTATCAGGTACTAAGATAAAATTAATCCTTTATACATTTGGCGCTCTACGTGACATTACTAATTCAGCGTTGCAAGAAACAGCAGGCCAACGGTAGTGCTGTTGGACTATCTTCTCTATCTTAAATACATGATCAGTATAATATTATATTGACACGAAGCATTTCATAGCTTAAGCTCTTTAGATGGTTGGTTCCCTATGGGATTCTGTAATTTGTGCTCTCCCAGGCTTCTTAATTCTCTGCATTCTCACAGTCCAATAAACTGAGCATAAAAGCTTGCTGGAATTTCATACATCTAGTAATAAAAACACTATGGTTCCCAGGCCAGTCCATGCATGCCAACATCTTGGAATTGGTATGGCTTTTCTTCATCTGGCATTTTATGATAGTACACTCAATCATTGCAAGTTCTCCTCCGCTTCACCAGAGTTATTTGTCTTTCTAGCTTCCCTGTCATGTTTGAGGGTATTGTGTGAATAATAAATAAATACTAGGCATACGCATGAACGCAGATTTGCCTCGCGCACATCAGCATTATAAGCGCCCCATGTATCGATAACGCCCGCACTAAACAAGGTACGTTACACCCCTTGGGCATAAACAACCAAAGAGTAAAGCACCGTGTTAAAAGTGATTTGTAAATAGGTAGAAATCGTTGGTTATGTGATACAACACCACTGTAGTCTAATACTTTAGCGCTCTTGTTATTTCAGAAGTTGCGTGTGGTGAGGGATCCGGTGTTGCCAAAAGACTTGCTAGGTTGGAATCTATATTAGAATGAAGTGCCTATCGCTACTAAGACCTTTATCATGCAGCAGGGCTTTTCAGTAGTAGAGTTCCACCAGCGCTTCAGTATTGTTGCCCTTCGGCTTTCCTCAGTTGCACCGGTGCGTGCCTCAATAACTCACCGGCTATTTGAGGTATAAGAAACTCCCCTGTGAATGTTAGGTAATGTTTATAATGCAGCACAAGCAACATATTTTTGAGTGTAAACCCACAATCGACAATTCAAGAATTTTTGTGGACATGTATATATATATACATACATACAAACAGGATCTAAGAATAGCGGCACACCTGCTGCACGTTTATTAGCTGATCGCCAATGCGCTCGGCAATAAGACTCACAATAGTGAGTCGTGAAGCCAAGTATGTAACTTCACTAATTTGCGTATCTTTTAATATGTCTGTAAAATTACATTTCAAACAAATATTTACATGTAAATAATTAAATAGATATAGGTATTAGATAAAATAAAGAAACCAACAAATCTAGTAGCTACCATAGCTACTCCAGTTGTCAATTTAGTGTATGCTCCTCGTGATTGTCGTGGCTGTTGTTACTCACCAACCCCCTGAACACTAACGGTTGCTTCTCCCACAGGCTGTGCAGCATAGTAACGTAACAGTGTCATTTATACATCTGCTTCCAATTTGCGGGGACAAGTCAATAGTCACTGTGATGTTTACCGCCGAGGTTAGTTTGGCAGCTGACACAACAATTCCTATCAGTTGAACAAGAAACTCTACTGACTGCCCGACCTTGTCCCAGCCTGGTATCCCTGTGGGGTCAGAAGTTGTGCCAGTACTTCCAGTCTGTTGCTATCAGTGAAGTTCTGTGTAAAAGGGAAATAAAGTGCATGTTTAACAAAACATAAACAGTTATTCAGACCTACCTTACACTATACTACTTGCATGTTTCACAAGAAAATAAAGCACAAACTACTGCTGAATCTTAAGATATTGGGGTCTCTTCTTGATCTTATTAAACAAGAAAGGAATCTGTCTACTCAGTTTAATTAATCTTACCAGCTGTATGGATTAATTAATATAAAATCTTTAGTAACTCATTGTATAAGACCAATGTATCACCTTAGATTTATCATAACTTAGCCCCAGAATAACTTTTCAAAAAAATCGATCCATAGGCCTAAAAAGGTATTTTTCACTGACCTTCAGTGAAATTTTTGATTGCTTAGTATGTTTTTTTTGCCTATCTGGTGAAATAAACCAAGTGACATGAGGTTAGAGAAGCAGTAAAAGTGTAACCACTCCAGATTTGGTAAAGAAACAGAAGCCATTGTATTAATGATGGTATGTACTGTATGATGGGACATTGTTTATGAAGAGAGCGGTAAGATGCATTAAATAATAATGGTAAGTATATAATGAACAGTAGGCCTGAGCAATTAATTGATTTAATCAATAATAATAATCGTGACAACACAATAATCATGATGTCCATTATTTAGCTACATAGTTTATAAAGAAGAAGGCATATATTTTCTGATTTTTTATAAATCGGATATAATTGAAAATCGTGATGTTTTGATGACAATAATCATGATGTTAAAATTCACACAATCGCTCAGGCCTAATGAACAATATACTAACTATTATTCAGTTAGTACTCCTCCAGAACTTGTTCATTGATGGTCAGATTACGAGAAGGGCCACCGCAGTCTTGGGCACTCATGTGGGTCCTGGAGTTCTGTGCAGTATTGTATCTGCCTCACTTCCAATATCAGATCCACTTTGTCAAGCACCAGCTCCACTCCCACACTGGTACATGATTTCAGGCTGTTTTCAAATATTAAATTATGGTGTGCATTATTTGTGTAGCTATAGGAAGTGCAAGTGGAATCTCGTATGTTGTCTGTGTATTGTGTGCTTTGTATATTGGTCAGTCATACCATTAGGAACTGTATCTCGGACCACACTGTTCGGTTGAGAGGGTCCACAAGTGTCACCAGTGCCACCAAGCGAGTTGTAAGAGCTAGTAGAAACTTTAGTGGAGATTGGCCATACTAATTATTATGGCTTGTGGGATTGTCCCAATGTATCAAACACTGTGCTGGTGGAATGGAAAGAAAATAGAAGGCCCGTGTTGCAGCCAATTAAGAGGGCAGGAGTTGCTACTAAAGATAATGGGTGAGTACACGAGCAATGTGTAACCAAGAAATACCTAACACGTATGACCAGGGATACTCGTCACATAATAGCAAGGAATGACGGGGGCTGGATACTCTGGAACTTTTTGCACACCTTTGTGGAGTCAGATCTTCAAACATTGCAAGTACAACATAGGTGAGATTATTTATATGGTTAAATACAATACAAGCAGGGGTGGATCTAGAAATTATTGGGAGGGGTTTCCTTACCACAACCAGTGGCACAGGTCTACCATCTATTTTTCAATATTTTAATATAAGAAGTTCTATGGACAATTTTTAAAAAATTTGAGATGAAGGGGGTTTCTGGGAACCCCAGAAACCCTCATAAATCTGCCCCTGACAAGACCCGTATAGTTGTGCTATCTATAAATACATACAAGTTGAGGTTTGTGTGGTAGAGTGCCAAATGTTTTGTTTTAATATTTATAGATTGGCATTATATGGAAAGGTTCTTTCCTGGACAGATGGCAAAGCTGGCAGCATGATCAGAAGCAGGTCTGGTAGGTCACCTTTTAGACTTCAATGCTCGATGAAGAGTTGAAGTGTCAGGTAGGGTGTTTTGTGAGTTGATGCACATTGAAATGTAAACGTGTACTTTCTACGTATTATGTGGATTCAATGTTGCAGGTATACTGCCACTTTCATACCGACTTGATCAGCCAGAAGTAGGCTTACTGGTAACCCTTGGACTTAAAAGCTTCCAGTTGAAGCAAAGAGGATTGTTACATCAGATGGAATGACAAAACTTTCATATTTTTTGTTTTTGTTAAAAATATAACATCTCGGTTTATGGTAAAACTTGCAGTGTAATTTTTGTTTGTGTTGGTAATTGCAGCATTTTCAGCATTGTTGTCACTACATGAGCTAAAACATTAACTTATAGCTACACAAATCAAAGAGTCAGTCAGTATAGCTAGCTGACCGGCAACGGTGAACATAAAATTGTTGATCAGTTTATGCAGCAAGCGAAATCGGCCAGGACTGCAGCTGGTAGCTACTAGCCAAACTGAACAGGCAGGAACATGATCAAATTCCTTAGTGCATTGAGCAGTGTAACATCCACCCAAAGCCATGCTTGAGGAAAAATAGCCAGGTAACGCTACACACATGCTCATGTGATCTGGAGACAAAGCAGTTGCCGTTAATAGTTTCATTGTGCATTGGTGTGGAATAGTATCACAGTTCTAATGTCACTTTCGCAGCGATTATATGTTGACAAATGATTGGCATAGTGATGCAAACCCACAATGTAAAGGACATACTAAATAATGGGTTATTTATACATATTAGAAAACGCAACAACTAGTGTATACTTGAGCACATAATAAAATTGGAACGATACAGAGAAGATTAGCCTGTTGCCATAAACAAGCAGTATAAAAGCCTTTATTTTAGAGAAGACAAATTTTCGTGGTAGCTACGTTGCTTTATAGTTTCATCCTCGTTCCATATAAAAACGATTATTTGGAAAGATTGTTCACTAACACGTTCAGCTAAATAATCTATAGGCCATGAAGCTGGTTTGAAGAGGGCCACTGTAGCTGGGACTTGAAACTGCTTTCATTGCTAGCTACTCGTAGCCTAGTGGTATAGGCGCCTAGTTCCTTATAATTTTTTGCTGATTTCCCAGACACGGTCACATATTTAGTATTTATTTAATTAGTTCTGTTTGCTTGATGTTAGGTCTGGACAACTGCTCGTAAAGAGAAAAAGGATGATAAACACAAAAACAGTATCCTTACAACCAGTACGGCAGTAGAATATAATTTCTGTTAATACCTTGACACAAGAATAGCAGTAGCAAAAAAGCTCAACAATCACACCGCCAACTACAGCAACTACTGCAGCAAAAAATGAATTAAGAGTGTTGTTGTTGTTGATTTTATATTAAGAGTACATCAGTGTTGTACTATATGGCTATATTTTATTTATTTGTAGAAATATATGTGCAAAATCCAATTCACAGGTGCGGAAGAGTGCACCTTCTTTTCTTTAGGGGTGAGGTCCTCAAACACTCCCTGCCAACTTACCTGTACAAAAGACTTCATCCCAGAGAACTCAACTTCATCTTGACATAGAAATCCTGTTATCTGTGATTTTAGCTATACTGGTCGGTCCATGATAGCATGCCGGGACTGAGCTGCATGCTTCCGAGAATTAGTACTCAACTGGATACAGATGATCTGATGTTGGCAGTTGTAGTCAAGCTCTGCAGGCTGGTTATTTGTGGCTAGCAATCTTGCTGCCGTTCTGATGATGTATACGTACATAGATCTTGGACTTTGTTCATCATCGGAGCTCTCTCCTCCCATGAGTTGTCCCTCGTCACCACCTTCCCCTCCAATGGACCGTTTATTGTTATGGCCTGGCACATGTGTGAACAGGTAGCATCAGCTCTGCAAGGACTACTGTCTCGACCAGCCAGGAATACCCAGCAAATCAACAGCCTCTGAACTCCCCAATGTCGATGTACTCTCATCGGTCCTCCTTGCTTCCTCTTCCTCCTCATCACTATCAACTGGAGGAGTGAAAGTGGACATATTCTCTGAGATGGAGAGGGCTAACTTCATGCTCCTAGTCCTTCGTCCACTTCCACATCCTCAATTCATCAACCAGGAAGTCCGACTACCCTCGAAGGTACTCCACCCCAAACAGCTCACCGGTTGGCTGTGACGGTGTCCGATGGTACTGGAGTACCTTCTCTCCAAATAGCTTCTGGCTGAGCTCATTCACCTATCATAAATATGAACTACATATCTATCATAGTAATTATGTATCAGGCAACCTTTCTCTCCTAATCTTATGTTGTAGCTATGTCAGGAAGGATTGTCAAGGCTCTTGCTGATCAATGACAGCTGATGCAAGCGCCTGATTCCACCTCATGATTCCCTCCAACAAATAAACCTGGTAGTACAAGTTACTTGCGGAGGATCCAGGAATAATAAAGCTATGAATTAAGTAGTGTCATGGTTATGTCTCATAGTTTACTACATGAACAAATAACTAACCTTGCTAAATGGAAGTGGAAGAATGTCATGCCCCTAGCACAGTGATAAGTTGGCAATGTCATTTCTCCCTTGGTTACACTCCCAGTGACGGTGTACCTTGTGGCAGTATACCAAGGGCTCTTTAAGCAGTGGGTTACTTCCATGACAACCACAGGTGATAGCACTGAAAATAAGCACCTGCATGTATGGACAGTACCACATCCTCTTAATAAAACGAATGAGAGTGCCCCGTTGCCTCTGCCAATGAAATACAAGCATTATATGTATCACTAATTTTGAAAATACTAACTTGACTTGTGCCCTCCACATGTTGCACAAATGTAACCCTTACAGGGAAGTCCTTTCTTGGACTGCTGCCACTCAGTTGTTTTGGGTACGGTGCACGTGGTGATGGTAACTTCTGCTGCAGGCACTTTCGTGATAGTAATTACATCAGCGGCTTCAGGTGCTGTTGGGATGGAAGTGGTAGTAACACTTGGGAAGGACGTAATGGTGGCTGCAGGCAATGGAGTGGTAGATGACATTGCTGTGATGGTGGTGGATGGTAAGGAGGTGGATACTGGAAGTATAGTGGTCATCATAACACTGGTGTGACTTCACGTATGTACGTGAAGCTTTCCTTGCGATGGTAGACTTGTCACACAATAATATACAAATTGCTTCTGCCACTCGACTCTTATCAACAGGCAGAGTGTCACTCTAGTACCTAGCTGGCAGACATCTCCCCAGATGATAAATGCCAGGGACTCTTACTCAGGAGGCATCCACCAGACAAAAAGCATCTGTTGTGAAATCACTTCCTACTCAGCATAATAAGTTGTACATACATACATACATACATACGTACATATATACATACATACATATATACATACATACATACATATACATACCCTGTATCTTTTTGATAGTCGGAAGCTGGCCTTTTGGTGCTCCTGTTTTTGTCCTTTTGGCAGAGGACAAAAGTCTGCCAAGAACAGCTACTGGGCCATTTTAAGAGAGGAGTTTGCTCACCACTGTATTGTAGACTGAACACGATAAGAAACCTTTGATTTTCACCCCTTGTCCTCATCTGCCGGCAACTTTACGAGTAAGGAAACAACCCGCTCTGCTCCGACCAACAGGTACAACACGAATTTAATACAAACACATACGAATAAGGACAACACAAGGACTCACGTGTGAAGGCATGCCTCGGCTAATTCCACGCGTGACAAATTAATTTTGTTTCTATACTTCGCACCAGGCGAATCTTCTCTGTATCGTTCCAATTTATTAATTTATCACGTACAACGGGAGTATGCATAGTACGTGACGTTTACGATATGTATTAATAACCCGTTAGTTTATACACCTTTACATTGTGGCTTTTAATTTTTAATGATACGAGAAGATTTATTGCCAAGTAATAGCAAAAAATGAGACAAAAAATCACTGCGACGATCACTGTATAAGTACTAATACAACCAATTTAGCCAGTCTACTATTAGTATAAAGAAAGATCACGTGATTTTACTGAAAGCCCTTCAAGGCGCATGCGCATCTTTCGTGGGTCGTTTTGAATCTCGTTATGCGCAGAGATTCAACTTTCCGTAAACTGCCGTAACGCATGTTTCCCTCACGTGATTGCGTAACCGAAGTATTCATGACAATTAATGACTCTCATCACGGAATTTACACTTGTTACAAGCACTGTGTGTATAGAAGGTACGTTTCACTCGTTCATTTTTTGTTTGTAGTATTGAATCAAATGTTTGTTGTGGAGGAATATCTCGATCAGCCCATTCAGCCGGGGCATGGTAGGGTGTGTGGTGTTATTATATTATAAAGTAATATAAATGTCTTGAATATCTGAAAGGGGTGGTGGATAATCTGGTAGGTAACCATCTGGTCCTACAACAACGTCGTAGTGGCACCTCCAAGCATGAAATAATTCGAAATGTAGGACGCCTGGTGGGCGTGGTAATTGTTGGCATTCTTCTGTACAGATCAGCTTAGAGTTATCCATAGGTTTAAAAACTATCCAGAAATATTTAGAATCATTCTGGTTTTGGGTACATACATAGATTGGTACTTGCCAAAGAGAAGCAGCAGCATGTAATTCTAGATCTGTCCCTCATATTCTGTCAAGTTTCATTCCGTTGAGATGTTGCTCAATAGGTACTGGGTGACAAAATTTCTGCAGCATAGCCTTGTTATGTGTAGAAAATGCGACAAGTGTCCTGCGTATAAAGCTGTGGTTATCCTGGTTGCCACACAAGACTCTTGATAAGGCACGAAAAAGACAATTGCCGTCGCCTTTAATAGCTTCAATTCCTCGTTGGTATTTGAATAAATACTGTGCACCACTCATCCAAACTTTGTTATCTTGGGTGGTGGCTACACAAATTAATAATATAAATGTATCATGTATCACATGTATATCTATACTACTTGCAAAAAACTTTGCAAATGTGTCATGAATGTCAAGAACTAATTGACCTCCATTCACTAGCTCAATTGTGTATGTGTGTTTTTGTCATGAACCATTCATGAATGTTTGCAAAACTTTTTTTGCAAAGTACCATACAATATACACGTATACATACATGCATTGCATGTCATACCAGGCTGACTGTTAAAAGGTTCATCTGTTTCACAACTTTCTAATTCTATATTCTGTTGGGAAGATAGCTGTTGTATATACTGATGTTATTACCATATGTGACCCGGCATGAGAAAATGGGTCTTATGTGCACATAAAATTTGACTACATTTCTGAATCTCAAAATTAAATACTTTTTGTGGTATTTTAACAAATTTTTAACCACTTATGCAGTCATTCCTACAAAATCTTATGCAACTTGCAGATTGCAAATAGCTTGTACAATAATGAAGATATTCAGTTTTATATGAACGGGTGTATTTTGTGTACATAAGGCCGGTTTTCTCATGCCGGGTCACATATTATGTTGGCTTTGTTCTTTGGTGTGTTCTGAATCCTGTAGTGGAATGTGCGTATATGCATAGATGCTACAAAATGTATGTATCAATATAAGGCAACACATTTTATTGCATAAATTTCTGAAAGGAATGCTATTTAGTCTTTTCCTTTGAATTCCATGCAGATAAGTATGTCTCCTTGAGGAATATGATGTATGTTTATGTCTAATAAGTCATGACAAACAAGTAGCTACGTATATGGCAAACAAACTAATATTTTATTAAGTGAGTAGGAATCGATCTCTCTCAGTGCTAGAATTAATTTCTTGCACAAAATATTTGGTATGTTAGCATAAGTAAGAAAATTATGGATCAAACTTTAGACATGCCAAAGTTAATTGGTATTCTCTCATGCCAAAATGTTTCTTTACTTTTCGTAGCACCTTACTCAGATGTGCAAGTTGAGTAATTACATACCAGCTTGTCCTTTATCATCTCTGTATTGTTTGTGATATCCAAGCTACTACCCTCTAGTTTAGTCTCTGTGTTAGTAATAATCAACAAATGTATTTATATGCAATGTTTCATTCTGCACACAAGTAGTTATTGCATACCTGTGTAGGTCATGGTACATTTGCGTAGGATGCATGCTTGTTTTTTCTTACCAGCCCCACCAAATTTTACCATGTCTCTACAGTGGGAGCACTTGCCACAATCTTGTGTTTGACATCCAACACACTTGCCACAGCGCTTCCGTTTCCTTGTGCCTGATATTATAATACATTTAAATGAAAAATACATATCATTGGAAATTATCAAGAGTTCATAATATAGAGAGAGAGCTCTCTATATTATGAACACTTGCAATTATGTATATAATGAACACATACCATTGATCAAGCATTTCACATTTACATCTGTAGTTGTTCCCTTTACTTCAGCATTGCATATTTTTTTAACTTCATCATTATTCAATCTTTAAAAATTATTAGTTGTAAAACCTTGGTGACAGTAAAGTGTTATAAATCTTACTGTATTGGTTCGTCCATTTTCATACTATCCCAGATAGTCTCCTTCACATGTTGGCTAGGTTGGCTAATGTTTGCATAAATACGTACAATCATAAGTATACATAGATATATAGGGCTGAAACGATTACACATTTTTTGATATTTAAACTTAATGATCGAGTATTCACAAATATTTCATTCACTTAATTTAAAATGGCAGGTATATTACTTTGTATTTTTTTATTAAATTGTAAGGTATCTGTTAATGGAATTACACTTAATAACCTTAATTCTATGTAGGGATAACCCCTTTGAATTACGTAACAATTATTTTGGTACCAAATTTTTCTTAACGAATAGCTACCACTAAAATTAAAATAGCGAGTAGTCACAAATATTTGTTTATACTCCATATGGTTTACATATACCTTAGTGGTATATACTTCTGCTTTCTTCCAGGATTATTTGCTGTCTTTGTGAAGTGGAGCTGAGTTTCGTTTTTTTGCCTTGGAGCAAACTGATCTCTTATCTTGAATTTCTGTTGAATGTTACTGTCAGAGGCTGCAATGCTAGCATCTGCCTTCATCAATAGTGCCAATATCCGATCAAGAGTGTTAGGCTCATTTACGGAGTCTATGCCAAGCTTAATTTTCTCTAGATACTCATTTACAGCCTTTTTTCTTCCTAGTACTTCTGTGATTCATAATAATAAATACAGTGATTCATTGATAGCTACAGTATATGTACATATGGTAATGCTAGTTGCAAAATAGCTCATCACTTACATTTAGAGTAATGGTACGTAGCTACTAACGTTCAACTGAGTGTATACATTGTTTTACCTAAAACTTACCGGATGGTTTTGTTTGTCCAGAAAGATCCATGTCATGAATGGAATCATTGTTGACATCGGATATCAGCTCTGCAAGAAGAATCAACAGTTTACAATTTTATATTTGGCAAAAACAATCACCATGGCTTTCATCTGATGGTATCTCTGGAGGTGGATCATCAACCCAATGGTGGATCATCAACCCAACATTATTTCTTTCCTCATACGTTCGTAAAAAATGTCTTCTTCTATTTTAAGGAGCACTTCAATAAGGTCATCACATCTGCGGTTAACATGATGGTTCAAATAGCGCGGGTTTGTCTTCAGCTTGTTATGAAAGCTAAGTAAATCATTTTGTTAGCTACGTAAAAACATGTGTATATGCATACCTTTCCACCAACATGTTTGTATCAATGTCAGAATGGTCAAAATGTCGGTAGCTAAGAGCCCATTTCTCTAAACGGTACTTTAAATTAATTGTTTGTCTGATACCAACCTTACCAGCTCTGTCACTGTACTCCTTTTGATAATACTGAGTGAACTCAGGCTCTCTGTCTTGCCAGTAGGAAATAAACATTTCTTGATTGGTTAAAAAGGTGGCAACATCTTGTTCACTAATAAGCATCGACAAGCAAGCATACATTTGTGCTCGGCTCTCATCATTCTTCACTACACTATGCAACTTCCTTTGCCATGCTCTAGATAGAGTACAGACAATATGTATTATGAGCATGTCCTCGAGCATGCCCTGAACTTAGTTGCGCATATATGTATAATAATGAACAGTTTTGTATTGTTATGTGATAACCAAAAATACTATGCAGTCATATCACATACATGGTATAAAGGTGACCTCTTTAACAATATAACAAACCAGTATGGTCCATTATTCCTGTAATTATACAAAGTTTTGTCTTTATAGCATACACCCCTAAAAGGTAATATCATGTGTACATATATGTATACCTGTCTACGTGCCATCTGCAGAGGATTTGACGAACTTCTGGATAAACTCGTTCACAGGCAATTGCTCCAGCTGAATCTGTGTGTTGATAGTGAGTATACATATATAATTACTTATATGCTGCCTATACGTATATGCATGCATACCATCATCTGTCATTACAGTAGAGACTATGGCTGATGGGCATCGTTTATTCACAGCTCTCCACACAGCCTGTAGTGTATCAGAATCTTCCTTATCTGAAATAGCCCATGCCACTGGTTGACCTATTGTGAATTATTATTAGTAATTATAGCATCATCATTCTTTTGTTGACTGTATCCATTATACATACCATTATGATATTCGTCGGGAACTACAATGGTCAAGAGTTTAAAGCGGTATTGGTTGGTTTTGTGGGTGGAGTCAATACATGTTATTTTTCCACTGAAAGTTTCAAACAAAGTTGCTTGAAATTCTGTCATTATCACCAACAGAAATGTATCTTTAGCAAGAGTTGGCAAATCTGGATCCTCTGTCCCTTGTGGCTTATAGAGCAGCACTGGTGATGGTGTCTCTGTTGATAGTTCCTGCATTATTCGATGTACAGAGACGGCATCTTCTGTGTGGCGATGTTGTGTAAAACTACGAAGCTTCTGGCACACATTCCTAAATATGTTAAGTTTTCAAAGCTAGCTCATCAGTAGTGTTATTCTTTATACCTGCAATCTTGTCGAGTCATGAATTGCTTTCTAGATGCTTCTTCCAGGAAGCCGCTGCGTTGGGTCCTGCTTCCCAATGTTCCCCTGATATCTGTACACAATGAGTGTGAAAGCATGATATGTATGACCGTATTATACATAATAATTATTATGTTAGCTACGTATGTATGATTATAAACTTACTATCCATGATCTGTTCAATTGTGATCCCTGCTGCAAATTGCTGTTGAATGTCTTGCTTTACAGAATTTGGCAGAGGCAAACTTCTGCATTCACCAACTCCTAACTGATGGTTTGTGTGATGAGAACAGTACTTTACTACTACCCTTCCATCAATGTAGTACTCTGTTGCAGTTATCCGAGCCGTACAATAGTTCTCCAGCTTTCGGGAATGTTTAGAAATTCTCGTTTTCCCTGTTTTTGTTGGACCAGAATGACCTTTTTTGTTTCCGTCTCTGCAGCATACGTAAATTACTGTACGAGTGGTTTCTGTACAAGAATAAAATCATCAGGTAAGTAGTAAATAATTTTGTATTTTTATACAGTATTTTTTACAGAGTGAAAGGCTCCATCAAAAAATATTCCACCTGGCATATTGTTATGTACATATATACATTGAAGATACATACCATCATGTGTTTCTCCAGATACCACTTCTCCAGTTGGTTTTACGAAGCAAGAATATGTACTGCGTTCTTCTTCCTCCTTCCAAGAAACAAATGCAACCCAGCTTGGGAATTTTTTAAATTCAACTTCTGTGTTGTAAGAACATTGCTCATAATTGTTGTGTGATGGTGAATGAAATATTAGTTTATTTGTTATCAAAATACACATTAAGTTGTAACACTAGCTGCGTAGTAACAAGACTTACCACTTGAAGCACCATGGTCCTTCTTACTGTGTTCTATAAGCTTTGTAGCATGATAAAAGGAATGCCCACAAATTGAACACAGAAACCGTCCTTGTTTGACTACACTGTTCTGTGAGTGTACCTTCTTTAAATGCTCCTTGAGGCTTCGTTGGTTGGAGTAAAAACTGTTGCACTCAGAGCAGGAGTGTCTTAACTATAGTTTTATTATACAGTGCATGAATCTGTGTAATACGACCATCTTAATTTATCTACGTAGCTTATTAAGTAGCTATTATCAGTGCATGTCATGCTTCATATTGAGCAATAATAATTATACTGATAATCAAAGTGTCCGGTTATCAAATTAAAGCTAGAGCCCAGGTCATATGCTAAAAGCTATCCTCCAAAAGACTGCAGCTGAATCTGAATCTGAATCTAACCTGATCCACATCCAATGGATCCACATTATCCACGTTGTTAGGACGATCCATGCATCTCGATCCCGTCTCGTATTTGGCGCGCATCAATACCGGAAGTCGTTCACAGATAACCGTCAACTCGTAATCTAAAGTATACGGTAAGTTGAATCTCTGCGCATAACGAGATTCGTTGTTTTGGGGCGGCTACATATGTGACCGGGTCTGCAAAAATCAACCATCTAGTCGCACAAAAATCGCCTAGTTTTTTCAAAGATATCCTACCATAACTTATGCTCTATTTATACTAACAAGCAAAATGTTTTACCACAAATGCAGAATTTAATGGGGGATCTTTTAAAGCTTACAGAATAAAGATACTCATTATAGAACTGAAGATATTCATGAATATCTAACTAGGTGTAATTTGCGCTCACATGGTTGATTTTTGCAGGCCCGGTCACATATTTTAAAATATATGCCTTGCCCCATAGTGGGGCAATAGTTTTGTGTCAATGCCCCCAGTAAAGCCCCACTTAGACCGGAGGGGAGTAGTGGGGCAATATATTGATAGGTGCATTAGAATAGAGTCTAAGTCACCCGACATCACGTGATCGAAGGTGGATGCTTGCTTCGTACTGGTCCAAGCCTGCATTAGAGATTTAGCAGGTCTCTCCATAGATAATAAATCTATGGCGTCTCTCTTAACAAGTCTGGTAGCCTCCCAATTAACTTTCCTTAGACTATAAATCACCTATATAGTCGCATTGAGCACGTGATGTCGGTTGTCAGGTGACTTAATCGAGACTCCCAGTAATGGAAGGGTTGGTTTCCACCTCGGTTTCCACTGATAAAATTGTTCTTCCACTTAAAAATGTTGCCGTACAGGTGAAGGTTAAAGGTTATCTGGTTGGAATCGCGTCCACTCTAAGCTACTCCAATGACACCAGTAGTCCTCTGGAAGTGTCGTTCCGATTTCCTCTAGAGGAATCGTTTGCAGTGGTAGGGTTGGAGGCGATCATTGATGGTAGAAAGGTCAAAGGGGAGGTACAAGAAAAACAGAAAGCTATGGACATGTATGAAAACGCGATTGCCAGTGGACTGTCTGCTGCGTATGCGGAAGAGAAATCCGGAGATATTTTCAATTTGAGCCTAGGTAACCTTCCATCTGGGAGTGAAGCACAGATCAACATTAAAATGGTGGGAGAATTACCAATTGAAACAGATGGACGAGTGAGATTTACCTTGCCTTCGGTATTGAAACCACGCTATACTCCAGAAGGATCCAGTGATCCACTAGCTGCTTCACAGAATCCAAGCGTAAAGCAAGCATCTGTTGCTGGAGTATTTGAGTTCAGAATGAGAGTGGAAGGATCAGCGAAGGTTGCAGATGTGTCATCTCCCACTCATAAACTAAAGATTGATCAAACAATAGATTGTGTAGTTAATGTGTGTATAGCAGAAGAAGGTCCTTTAAGAGGAGATGTTACAATATTGATTGGATACAAAGATCCTCATGAGCCAATGGCCATAGTGGAACCGGCAATAGAAGGGAGTAAGACTAAAGAGATGAAGAGCAAAGCAGTGATGCTTAATTTCTTTCCAAAGTTTACCAGCATAGAAGCGGCTTGTGAATTTATTTTTGTAGTAGACCGCAGTGGTAGTATGAGAGGTTCTTACATTAAGAGCGCTTCAGAAACATTAGTATTATTTCTGAAGAGTATTCCAGAAGGTTGTTACTTTAACATAGTGAGTTTTGGGTCCCGATATGAATCATTCTTTCCATCAAGCCAACCTTACAATCAGGAGACAATGGAGAAAGCAACAAGATTTGCCGAGAAGATGCAAGCTGATTTTGGTGGAACAGAACTTCTTGCTCCATTGCAGTCTATCTTCAAACAGAAGCCTCAATCATCAGGTCTTCCTCGACAAATGTTTATTCTAACAGATGGTTCTGTAAGCAATACCAGTAATGTTATCAGTGAAGTGAGGAAGAACTCTCACAGTACAAGGTGTGTAGTGAATGTGTTGTAGTAGTGTAGTAGTAATGGTATCAGTGATGATAATTTGTAGGTGTTTCACATTTGGTATTGGATCAGGAGCATCAACTGCTCTGGTGAGAGGAATTGCTCGTGCTGGCAATGGATCAGCAGAGTTCATTGCTGACAATGAACGAATGCAGTCAAAGGTAAACTAGAACTAAATGATTATTAAAGTGTAATTATTGATTGCTGTATTAGGTAATTCGTAGTTTGAAGAAGGCTCTTCAGCCATCAGCCAATAATGTTGCTGTCACCTTTGACCTTCCCAGTAACTACCAGGTGAAGGTGATACCAGAGATGATGCCCAGTATCTACAATGGTGAGAAGATTGTTATTTATTGTCTTCTGATGGAGAAATTAGAACAGAAAGGAGAAAGCATGAAGTGCAAGGCAACACTGACTGGTGACATTATTGGGAAGACATTCAAGTTTGACATTCCATTTGAACTAACCAAAGGAGAATCAGAGGAAGGTGTGTCAGTAATTCATCAGTTGGCTGTCAAGAAGATGATCCAGGAGTGGCAAGATGATGGAGAGCCATACGAAGAGAAGCATAAGAAGGAGATCATAGAACTGAGCACTGATGCTAGTGTGGTGTCCATGTATACTGCTTATATAGCAGTGGATGTGGCCCAGAACAAACCAGTATCAGGGAGTATGCAGAGTTATGAACTAGTCGCTGCAGAAAGAATGGCAAGAGCCCGTGGCAGTCGTCGTGCTTATAGTTGTGCTGTTAGGTATAGTAGTGGTGTAAGACCAATGGCATATTCAGCAACACCAACAGCAATTGGAATGACAGTTAAAATGAATAAAAGATCTGTAACAAAATCAAAGGCGGTTGCAATGGTTGAAGATGAAGAACTGGAATCATCAGATGAAGTCAGTAGAGTGATCAAGAAGACATTTTCTCCGAAACAAACAGAAATCAACTTTATTGTCAGTCTACAACAGGCCAATGGTTCGTGGTTACTGAATGATCAGTTAGCTGGTGTTGTGTCTAAGTCAGTTGAGGAGCTAAAGAGTTGTTGTCCAGTGTCCTGTGATGACACCGTGATGGCCAACGTCTGGGCCACACTGGTTGTGATTGAACTACTGAAGAAGAAATATCCTTCAATGTTGGAGGAGTTAGGGTTGGTTATTATGAAAGCTGAACAATGGCTCAGTAAACAAGCATTGCCTTCTGGTATAAACCTTGCCATATTGAAAGAAGGTATCATTAAAATGTTTTAGAGAGAAAACAAAACTTTGTAAATTTTGTAACTATGAATCGAAAATGAACATACTTTTTGTTGTAGTTTAGTAGATTAGACATTATATACTTTATCATTGCTGCTTTATGTAACAAGCATGAACTAGCTATAGGTCGGTTTTCGATTCACTTGGATCGATGAGTAGCTAGTGGAGCAATTTGTAGTGTAGCGTTGATGGGAAACAGTTTTGCATGCTTCCACGTTAAAAATATTTTGTAAAGTGGTCGATCATCCAAGTAGAAGATGTAAAATGTCTTGGAGATAGCTACCAGCTCTGTATAGCTATTTTGTACCACATGAGACTTCTAAAGTTACAGCTAGGAGTCCCACAGAAGCCATATAAACTATGAATATAATAGCTACTGTAGGGAATTTTTTATTGCATGCATGCATGGAAACATGTATATAGTTATTAGCTAACTACATGCAGCTATGTCAGAATACGTACATGATTATTAATGGGAAGTATAATGTTGTAGCACCTCATACGTCTGCTGCAGCTGATCTCACACACAATAGATGCACGAGATTACTAGCCGCCTACCTAAGCTATATGTTGAATGTGCCTGTATTACAGAAAATATTTTGAGTCCCCTTCATCAAATTTCTTGTTAGCTAGCTGCATAGCTATGCATGTCAGCTAATAGATAAATGCATTGTCATCCACTATGTACATACATATGACTATCATATTGCATTCTAAAGAATGCAGACATTATCAGCTGAAGCCAATTGGACTGCATGTAGCTACATCTATATTCCCTGCAAAGTATAGCAAATTAAAGTCTTAATACTTATAGGCTGGTTTTCACTCAGACGGTCACACATAGCTATAGGATTTGTAAATGGTATAAAATATGATATGGATGTCTGTAATCCATGCAATGTATATCTATACAATAGGATGTGATGAACCACACATACTGAAAGAAAAAATTAAAAAGAAATTCAACATATTTAGCTATTCATTTCCACTAATATAGTTAGCAATGCTTCTAACTGCCACAAATGTTCCAGTTATGAAACCTAACACGCCCACCACTATGATAAATAGTGACTTGCAGACCCACACCACCTTCTGCCAACTGGCTTCATTGGTGCGATAGAACACCATTATCTCCAGAATTGGAGGGAAGATGATGGCCAAAGCACTACTAGCAAATGCTCCAATTAGAGATATAAATAAACCAAGTTTAGGAATGCCAATGGCTAAACCAGCTAACAGAAAAAACAACAATTAAAGCATCTGTTGACAAACAACATTAATTTTACCTGTTATAATAACAATTATTGTACGGAAAGCAGTCAGTTTATACTTCTCATACTGTTTACCCAACAGTGCACTCACTGGAGGCTCCAGAAAGTCCATAGGTACGTAGAACTGTATCAGATAAGTGACAAAGATGGCATAGGAGAAGTAGAGTTTTGTTATGTGGTAGACCCTATAGGGAAGAGGCATATCTCATTACACTGATGTGCAGGAAATTTTCTAGAAAATAATTTCAGAAGCAAATGGAGATTTTCAAGGGGGCAGGACTTTAACTGACTGTTGAGTGAGCTACTGACTAAGTGCAAGTTTATCATTGGGGCCTAACTCAGGGGGAAAACCATTTTCAGGGGGTAAAGTACCCCTAGAAAAATCCCTGCTGATGCGTCATGTTAATAACAAACATCAACTTACACACTATGTAAATGTTTGTCCTTGGGTAAATTTAGTGTAATACTATCATCAATCTCATGACCAAATGCGAGATAACCCAATGTACCAAATCCAGCATACAGTATTGTTATCATCACCATGGCAACAATAATGACCCACTTGAAATTTGATGGGTTCTTGATTTTATTCTCCAGTGGTAAAACCTACACACAACCAATCAACTGAACAATAGCTATAATTATAAATCATAACTGGAGGCACCAAGGGGCAAGGGCAGAAAGGATAATTCGCTTTGGACCCTAGAATATAAAGAGGCCATTTTTTTTGTTATTAATAAATATACATCACATACTAAACTGTGTGATACTGCCAGATTCTCATTTGCTCCAGGCTCCTAGTATACCTTGGTGGTCCTGATAGGATATTATAGAATAGCATCACTCTTTAGTTATATTATGTAAAGAGCATATATGAATACAATGGATATGTAAAGTTCGTCCTTAACAAGAAGGTCATTGCATTGTGTTAAATGGTTCTGCTATAAGCCTGCAAAATAAACTGCGTGAGTGTAAATTACAACTAGTTAGATAATCATAAATATTGTTAGTTCTAAAAAATATCTCCATTCTGTAAGCTTTAAAAGATTCTCTATTACATGTGATAAAAATTCTTGTTTTATTAAGTGTAGACTGTGTAGCTACAAGAATAAGTACTGTAGCTATGGTGATCTAGTGCAAAACTACATGGTTGATTTTTGCAGGCACAATCACATATATTTTTACCACTCCGATTCCTTCAAAAGCATACACCGCATTCCCAAAGAACGCTGGAATGGCCGATCCTCCTAAAATAACTGCATCCACTCCAAAAGTGTTCACAGCTGCTCTCCGCTCACCAACAAGATAAAAGCAATCATAAAAGATAACCGACAAGCCAAATATAATGCATATGTTAGCAACTGTTGCCAAAGGAGCTAGTGAATCAAGATTTCTGATCCAGCAAAAGACCGCTACCAACGGAACCAAAATTACTATCCAAACTTGAGTGCTGAGATGTAGTCCACAAGCAACAAACACCTTAAAAGACAACATAACACATTACGTAGCTATAACAGGTATGTGAAAAAGCTCACCTGGTTCAGGTTGTCCCCCATAAACACAAAGTAAACACAACAAAATCCAAATTGTGTGATTATAAGAAAAGTATTGACCACACCTCTGTGGATAAAGTACACATGAACAAGTTACTGCAGTTATACATGTGACCAACTCTGGGAAAACCCGACATGTTCGCACTTGGTAATATTTCGAGAAGTGCCTTTTCAAAAATCTAATAGACCTGCTACCTGTAGCTGGCCGTCTTGCATTAGCAGCAAAAAACATAGTAATCTATGCTACAAGCTTGTGCAATAAAATGGATTTCAGTTTTTGTGCATCAGTGGAGGGTTTTTGTAGATCCAGTCACACACACATTATACGATAAACAAGACTTCACTTTGCTATACGGCCACTTCGCAGCTGGTCCAGTTGAAACGACCCGATTTTCTTGTTAAACCGAAACTCCCAGAAGGTAAGTTCAGCCACTTGACCATAGTCTAGAGTAAGCTTATCAAATCTACATTGTTGTAATATATTATACTAAATTCTAGTATACCATAGTATATTCTAGTATATTACACAGCCTACACAATCTGGTATACTATTATACAATAATGTGCTCTATGCTGCAATGTAACCATGCCACACCTAATAAGCTGGCTGGCTCACCTGTAGCAAAGTGCATGACTGCATTTCACCAGCAGTAACATGCAATGCATGGCAATCATTCCCAGTACAACCATCAGTATTGGTCCAAACTGCATAGAATAAACAGCATCATGAAATATTTGTCTTTTATGTAGAAGTTTGAAAAGCTAGATTGTAGCAGTTGTCCTTAATTATATATTAAGGGTCTTTAATTCAGAATGTCTTAAGGCAATTCACTCATCTATGTAAATCTGGAGATTTAATGTGTCAAATATCTAATGTATGAAAGTGAAATAATAATGTCATTTAACATTTTATATTGATTATTGGAATTTTGAAAATGGCTGATCAATTAATCGGTTATTCAGTGAAAGTGCTGTGTTGTTTGTATTGTAGTGATAAGATATTATATGCAGACAGAAAAACTTGTCCAGGTTTGTCACTATACAGGATTTGTATGCCTCTAGTCTGGAACTCTGAGTATTCATACTCATGGTTATAAGATCTGTGTGGTCAAAACACTGAGTCAACTTGACATTCAACTGATTGCCTTTCATAGTGTTTACATGATCATACGCTCATCATGATAAGAGTTGCCATGGCTACACACAAGGTTACAGAGTTGTCATGGTTACACACACAGTTTACAGAAAACACCTAAAAAGTTTCCCAACAGGCTCAGCTCACATGATCCATGTACATTGCTAAGTAAATACTACAATGTTAAACATACATCTGCTTACAATGTATCCAACTTTGCTGATGGCAAGAGGTAGGGCTAACAAGCCCGTCCCAAGATTACCCTTCACCAGATGGACAAACGTCTGAAACTCTCTACATTATGAAACACTCAATATATTAACAATGTTACGAATGTTGCTAGTTGCTACTGACGATGTGGGGTGGTCTGCTCTTTTATTTATCGGTGGGCTTTGTTTCATGGTTATGATTAAACTATCATCTTCTTCTCCACTCAATTCCTCGTCGGTAGCACCATATCTTGGTGGTCCACCAGAGGAGGATCTAGGCATACACAAAATACAATGAGATGTTTGTGATTACAGTGTATGAATTCACACTTTTTGTAGTGATGTATTTGGCCTTCAATAAAACCTGGACTGAATTTTACTTACTCTTTTCAGTGTAGCTAAAGCTATTGAATTAAACTTGTAACGACTGTTGTTTTCCTTCTCAGCTTTGTGATCGCTGAAGTGGGAAGAGAAGTGATCGAGATTCTAATTACTAGCATCACATTCTTCTCTATACAATCCACAAATACAGCTACTTTCCACATAGACGTGATTACACGAAGCCACTCAACCTTCCCTGTATCCATCAAGACAGATTACCTTAAAATGGAGGGGGAGAACAAAGAGTGACATGAGCATGTGCTGAGCATGTGCTGAGCATGTGCTGAGCATGTGCTGAGCATGTGTGTATATCTCATGATCTTGCTCAAGATTTTTATTTGTATTTCATCATCCATCTTTGCTCCCGAATGGCCTGTTATGGTATGCATCAGTAGTGCTTGATAATTTAACTATCAGCAAGAGTCCTATTATGAACTCTTGCTATCAGATCATCATCGTCATCATCATCATATTGTTATAGAGAATAATGTGATGCTAGTAATCAGAATCTCGATCAGAGAAGGAAAACAACGGTCATCACAACAGTAGCTGTAGCTATGCTATAAGCGAAAAAATATAAAATAAAATATAGTTCAAGGTTTTAGAGAGGGCTGTACCATAACATAGTGGCCTTATAACAATACTCAGCAAATTTTTATGAACTATGAAACACTTAATTTTGTCATGTGAGTCTTCTTATGCAGACTATGTGCAAATGTCCCCTAAAATGTCTCTTAATGTCACTGTTTAGAATAAAAAGTTTTCGCCGGAGAGGATCCAACCATTTTATGGGGATGACATAAGAGACTTCAATTCAAACAGCAGCTTACTGCTCTGGTGACAATTCCTCTGATATAGCATCTTCATTATCACTACCATGATCTGAAGTTGGTGACAACAATGGCTTGCCTTCTAATCCTCTCGCTGTTCCCTGTACACAGCCATACATAAATTAAGTATCAAACACATTATCATTATAATTATCATAGAAGTTTATAGGATAGGGAGCGAAAGGATCGATCACAGAGAAGTGAGAGGCCGGTTTAGTCTCGCATTCCAGACCGCTTTTTTCTTTTATATTGGGGAGGGAAAAATATAAAAAATAAGCGGTCTGGCTACGCGAGACTAAGGCCGGTTCAAAGCATGGCTTACTTGTTGCTTGAAATGAACAGCTCGTTTCATAGGTTTTGGATCTGAAACCGTTCTGTCTACACTTTCCATTAATTCGGGCTATATAACAAGTCCTCTCGACCATAGATCTATGTCTCGACTTTCACATGGAGGCCCACATGGAGGTATTTATAAATGTTATTTAGAACTTTTATCATTGAAATCCAAATTGAAATAAATCTCAAATTAAATAAATAGAATAGTATAATGGCTCACCTGCCAGAGGAAGCGTTACCGTCAGACTTTGATGTAATAATTGAAGGAACCGGCAAGTTAATCTCTGTGGAGTTACAAAGAAGTTCATTTCAATTACATCACAGGTCTGATACAGTCCCTACTCGCCGCTGCACTGTCGCGATGTGGGAAGACCGTGCTGCATTTAGATAGGTGATTTACATTGCTCAATGCCAGGAAAATACCATTAATGTCTCCAGGAATCCGTATTATGGTGAAGAATGGGGAACATTAATGTACAGAGAATTAAGAGCTTGGATAACATCAAATCAAGAGGTGCTCACGTGATGTATCGTGAGCATTTATTAAACACATTGATTATAGTTGCCAAGGGGTGAGGCAGCTCCTAACTTAGAGGATTCACTCTCACCAGCTGCTCAAGTTGGTGTGGCTGAAATTAAACCCGGAGAAACTGTTGTAGAAATCAAACGTTCTATGAAATACAACATCACCAATGTGACTGAAACCATCTATAGAGTGTAAGATAAACTAAAAGAACTTGTCACTTGTTGATTTCCTTTGTAGTGAAGTGGGACAAGAAGTGGTTAGTAACAAAGATGATCAGTTGGCTGATGATGAGGCAGAAGAGCAGAAAGAGCCTACGCCCTCACAGGCTAGCCAATCTACTCCTGTTACATGGGAATCACTTGGCGAGCAAAAGAGATTCTTCAATTTTGACATTTTACCAAAGGTAAGCACACATACATACCACACAAATACATACACACACAAATACATACACACACACACACACACACACACACACACACACACACACACACACACACACACACACACACACACACACACACACACACACACACACACACACACACACACACACACACACACACACACACACACACACACACACACACATATATATATACACGCACACACATACACACAACACACACATACGACACACACTGAATTGACTATCTGACTCTTCACAGTTACTACTAGCTAGAGGGTCGATGGTTAATCTTCTTAGCAGCTCAACAGTCAGCAAGTATCTAGAGTTTAGAGCAACTACAGCTATTCTACAGTGTAGTGACGGCCAGTTAGGACAGGTAACATCTCTAAACTATGAGGACCAGTTCCCATCTCAAATGTGTCCTAGGTACCCTGCTCACGAACTGATCTGTTTTCTACCAAAGCAGTGTCACTTCTTGACAAAAGAAAGATGATGAAATTTCTCCAGTTTTGTGCTGAATATGAACAACATCCACAACAGTATGAAGGTGGGGGATCTTATGCATGTGGAATTATTGTTACTGTGTGAGAAGCTTTTAAGGGGAAACCGTTCGGTGAGTTCCTTAGTGCCCAGGGGCTAACACCTCTTCTTATACGTTACGTGCTTCATTCCATTGCCATGCTAAGTGGTGAGGTGCCAACAGAACAGGTAGGGTAGTAAGAAGAGCACTGTTGTGTTATTATTTTTGTTGTCATGTAAAGGGTCTGAAGGGTGCACAGTCATTTCTTCATTCCCTCGGGAGGTTTGGTAATACGCCATTTCTGTACCCAGTATATGGCTGTGGTGAACTACCCCAGGCATTTTGTCGGTGAGTGTACGATGCTGCTAACAACAGTATTACTGTGTCTCTCTGTAACTGTTAGGTTTTGTGCAGTGTTTGGTGGTGTCTATGTCCTCAGGAGGTCCATTGCTTCTGTATTGCTTGATGAAAACAAGTCAGTGTTGCTCTTTCCTGTATGAAGTCTTATCTAATACTTTGAATGTAGCAGTGTCACCGGTATTGTCTGTTCTGCGGGCCAGAGGATTAACTGCAGGTGAACAAACTATAATGTATAGTGTATTGGGATGTATTGGTTAACTGACTCTAATATATTGGTGATGTCTTAAATGAACATATTTTCAGAACAGTAGTGCTTCCCATTGAGAGTGCTCGGAACAGCTTTGACCTGGACAAGGCATTAAGGTATGGACTACTCTAATTAAACAGTCACTTTAAGCATTGTTGTTTTAGAGTGACTCACTGTTCAAGAGGTATTGTTGTATCTGATGGGCCGTTGTGTGCAGACCAGAGTAATCATGTGAGCTTTGTATCATGTGCACGTTACATAATTTTAAGCCACACCCACAGGTTAATTTGATTACTGTGCCACCAAAATCAATATCAGATCAACAGCAGTGCAATGTCATAGGTATTGAGTTGGACGCCACCACAAGCAATGCAGTAGCCGGAACATGTTAGTAACACTTCTTAGTGAGTTCATGTTGGCTTACTTTTGTTGGTAGATGTTTGCCACCTGATGTGTCCCAGTGTTGGTGCTACTGCCCAAGAAGATTTGCAATGTGTTGTAAATCATTTTTACTCCACTACTCCTCCAGATGCAACTTCAGCTGGTATGTGATATGATGTGTGTGTTGTGATGATACAGTATGTGGAGTACTGCATAATAGCAAGAGTTCATAATATACTCTCTCTCTATATATTATGAACTGTTGATAATAGTGACTTCTACTACTGAATACTGTATTAGGCATAGGAGCGCTCCTTCATATATGTAGTAAAATAAATAGAAATACCGTTATCCAAAGTAGCGGTGAAGAAAACATGCTAGCGATGAGTGTATTCAACTGTAATGGTGTCTTTTCTGACAAGTAACAGCTTGTATTTTAATTGTGTTTTTGCATGATGGTAGTATATCCAAGTAGTCTCATGTGACTTGACTCTTTTGCTAGATATTTAGTGCCTGCAGTATGGGTGTCTACATAAAAATAACTCTCTTAATAACAATCATCCTTTCCTATGCTCACGATATCAACCCTTCTTTTATCTTTTGGTATCAGAGAAATATGTTTGTTGATGTATACAAGGCAAGAGGTGTTAATATTGAAAATGGACCAGCCCTTTGTATACATGTGCTTACACTGCAAGCGATAAATATGAGATGTGTAATAGGCCACAGAAGACCAATTGTCTATGTGAATTTTTCCTTTAGGAGCCAGTGCTGCTCATCCTCGTGCTATATGGTCACTGTTTTACAACATGGAGTTGTGTAGTGTTAATCAGGAGGTTTTGGCGGGAACACCGACTAACTTTTACGTCACATCTAATCCCACTAACAAACTTATTTACGATGAAGCTGTTACAGAGGTACCACACACTTTGTTTAATAATGCTGTGTGCTCACTACTTCTCTTAAGGCTCAATTGTTATTCAAGAACATTTGTCCGGAGGAAGATTTCATGCCAGCACCTCCGGACCCAGAGGATATCATTTATGAGGAAGAAGCAGCTCATGATGTGGTTGAAGTCAAGGAAAGAGATGGAGCAGATAAAAGTGACATTGATAAAGCACCGGGTACAGAAACTTCACAAAGTGATCAACCTCCTGATAAAGAAGAGACGGAACCAGTTACAGAAGTCGTTAATGATTCGTGATAATTTTAAAATATATTATAAATAATCGAATTCAATTATAAATACTAAACCCATAATCGATAATTGTTGATGCTACGAAGGTTCTAAAACAGAGCACCCCATAGACGAGCTCGTCCACAGAATAGACATTGTTGAATTATAATGTAAGGCGAATACGTAGAGGAAACTGTATTGTGGTTTTTGTAACAGGGCTGATAATGGAGAGAAAGAAAGATTATTGGGTAATCGATCGCCACATCGTCAGAAAACAGTTCACTTGCAAACATCTGATAGCGAACAAGAAGCTGCAGAACATGTGAAGTTACAAAGTTATCATAGTGTTCACGCCAGCTCGTCACTCCATGATGCACAGAAAAAAGGAAAGAGGGCGGTGCACCCCACTACGTAAGCAAAGAGCTCGCAAAGAACAATGTCATATTCTACTTTAATACTGTAGTGACTTCCAAACGTTTGTACATTTAGTGAAGGGTAACCTTGGTACTGGCTTACTGGCTCTTCCCTATGCTGTTAGTAAAGTTGGATACATTGTGAGTAAAAGTCAATTTTCGTATTTTGTATTGACTTTCACATATAAATGTAATGGCCATATGTATGCAAAAAGTACAAGGAGGTACTCTCAGTTCTCTGAGCAGCAGTGCCTGGTCAAATTCACAAAGTAAGGGATTTACAATCAATAAGCCCCACCCAAGGAAAGTGGTTGGCCTTGCAAAACCATGGGGTGTGAAGCTAGCTGAGATCTCATACAACCTTACCAGTCTGAAATAAATGGCAGAAATGTTTCCCACAATAAATGGCAGAAAATGTTTCCCACATAATTAATCAATTTCTGGAGCTGGAATCACAGAAATCAGTTGAAAATCAAACCAATTCTGAAATCTCGTACATGATTCAGTTAATGTTAGACTCCTTGTACAAAACTAGAAGAACAGACTAGATGAAAACTGAAAGAAGCAACAAAGCCAACGATATTAACTGTCAATGAATTTTAATTGGCTATCTAATCCGGAACTAAAATACCATGGCTACAACTGAATCTGACATGCCAAATTAAAAATCACCATCACAACAACAACTTAATTGGTGTTGCTACTAGTGACCTCAATGATGCACATACCCATGTATACTTAAATAATCACTTTAATGTAAGATTATAAAAGTGTGACATTTCAGATCAACTTGGCTAAACGTCCAACTATAACATTGACTCATTTAATAAATATCCAACCAAATTAAGTAACAATATGGCTTTTATCCAATCATTTCTGTTGAGTTATAATCTTCACAAAATGTATTGCAGGAGATTTATGTAATTAACATTTTGTTGTATAATTACAATTACTAGGTTGGACCTGCTCTCATGATATTCCTGGGAGTCATAGCAACACACTGCATGATATTATTAACAAGATCTAGTCAAGCCTTATGCAAGAAGTATGACACTTGTAATATAACACACTGCGTTAAGTTAACATTTAGATATGATACCCCTACACTGGACTATGGTGAAGTGGCTGAAGCAGCATTTTTGGATTACAAATTTAAAAAGAAATTTGGTTCGTGTAGTTTCACCGAACTGCATGTCAGCAAGATTGCTAAGTAGGCAATTACGTAACTCATGAAGGAGTGTGTAAATCACATGACCATTCTTTCAGGCTTATTGTTAATTTATTTTTGATAGTCACACAGTTTGGTTTTTGTTGTGTGTATTTTGTATTTATGGGAGACAATCTAAAGCAGGTTCGTGGGTGTAGAGTTGGTTTGAAGTTTATAAGCATGCTGTGTTGCTGTAGGTGTTGGATGCCTGTGGAGTAGAGTTTGATGCACGAGTGTGGATAGCAATTTTAGTACCTCTGGTGGCGGTATTCTGTTGGATAAGAAATCTTGATTCGTTGGCCCCCTTAGCAACCGTTGCTAACTTGTGTATTTTATTTGGCCTGGGTGTAATCCTGTTTGATGTAATTCATTTGATGAATGAAAGAAAAGCTGCTGTGTTTGAACATCCTAGTATAAAGAAAGCTGCAGTGTCAAGTACTTCACTGGCTGTGTTCTTTGGAAATGCAGTATACGCTTTTGAAGGCATAGGAGTGGTATGTATTTGTAACGTTTTGTATGGATGTAGCAATGTTCTTTTTGGTTAAGGTTCTTCCATTAGAGAACAAGATAAAGTATCCACATCATTTTAGTACAGTAGTATATTCGGCTATGAGTTCCATCACTCTATTGTATGCTGGGTTTGGGACGTTAGGTTATCTGGCATTTGGTGACAACATTGATGATAGTATTACACTCAACTTGCCAGGAGACAAACACTTACATAGTGTGTGAGTTGATGTGTTAGTAAGAGTTTATATAATATTCTTTGTGTTAGTGATATGGGATATGTTGTACTGTATGTGTTATGTCTCGATCTGTCATCCCCACCCCTAGGGTATACCACATTGCAAAGTTGTATTTTTCCTATGCCATCTTTGTCACTTATCTGGTACAGTTCTATGTGCCAATGGATTTCCTGGAAGCACCATTGATTGCACAACTCGGTGTAAAACACGAACATTTGAAACTCATGATATTCCGTACTATACTTGTTATAATAACAGGTATAGAGTTCTACATGATTTACTATTTATTTGCTGTTTATCGGTAAATTCATCTCTTTTATAGCTGGTTTAGCTGTTGCAATTCCTAAACTTGATTTATTTATATCTCTAATTGGAGCATTTGCCAGTAGTGCTTTGGCCATCATCTTCCCTCCAATTCTGCAGATCATAGTGTTCTGCAAGGAACCAGAGCCACATTGGCAGAAATCCCTCTGGATTTCTAAGTCAGTATTCATCATCCTGGTGGGCGTAATAGGATTTGCCACAGGGAGTTATGTGTCAGTGAAGGAAATCATCACGTACTTCAGAACTGGAAAATGAATGAAAACCTTGTAGTTTTGTATAGAAATGTCTTTGTATGAAATGATCATCATGGGGTGACTATGTATGCATAAATGATATAATCATGAATACGTGTTAGCTGTGTTGATATGTAATAACATGCTAATGTTTATATTAATGAGCCTGATTCTAAATTTAAAGCTAAAAGTAAATCAATTGAGATTTGAAGTCTATAAGAGATCCAGCAGTTAGTTATCAATATCACTCTGAGACATATCAACTTTAATTTTAGTCCTTACACGGAAAACAAATAGCTAATAAAATTAATGTGTAGCTAGTCGTACGTCCTTTGGATACGGTGAGTTTGTTAAAAGTATAGTTGCATGAAGCCATGAACCAATATTTACTGGACCAGCAAAGCTTAGCTATCCTGACACCAGCTGATTCTTAGCTTATGTTGAAACTACGTACCAGATTCACGTGCACCCACACCTAAAAGGCATTCCTATAGATGCACACCAGAACTCAAATACTAATTTTTTGTGGAATAGCTGTTCTTTGCGCGGCAGTTTATCAGTTTCTGCCAAGGCCCCAGGACCTTATGGATACAATGGAGTTTCACATATTTAAAACCTGGAATGGTTCTGAAATTGACCATCCTTCGGTTGTTATCTCATTATCAGCTACAGAGGGTAAAGGATTGCAAGTAGACGTAAAGGCGCCTTTCTTTAACAGCCCTCCAGCGCCAAATGCTGCGGCAGGACAACCTTGTGACCGATTGTGGGATTATGAAGGTGAAGATAATATTTGTATAGCCGTTTTTTCCGAAAGACTACTTACTATTCATCTGTAGTGGTGGAAGTTTTCTTCGCTAATGATCAGGATGAATACTTAGAAGTAGAATTTTGCCCGTAAGCTGCTACTAGAGTGCATATATACTATTACATATTATCAAGAGTACATAATTTATGGAGGAGAGCATAATACTCTCCCCTATATTGTGCTCTTGCTTATGCATCTTTGTAATGACACACAGGCATGGCCAGCATCTAGTATTGTTATTAAAGGGAATCAGGAATCGCATTAAAGTAGGTTAAAACTGAATTTATGTTTATAACTTAGCAAATAGTGGTCTTATTGTAGGATAAACTACCTATTAATTTTGTAACTCAAACACAGTCCAATGGAACGTGGCAAGGCACTGGGTACATTCCTTACTCTTACTTCCCTTCATCAGTAACCAAGTTCAATGCATTTGCAATTCATGGAGAAGGAACTAATCGAACTTACGAGGCCCTGTACCCCTCCAGCGGACTAGCAGAACCTGACTTGTGAGTAACACTGCTTTAATGTGTATATCAGTTAAATTTTGTACCAGTCATCGGCTGGAGTTCTTCAAGGAGATCAACTTTCAGAGATTAATACCACTAAATGAATTGAAATCCATTGGAAATATTTGGACTTGATAAATGTATACCACGCATGTTTAGTATAAGTTATCTTTTTAAAAATATCACCCTATGCATATAAATATTTTACCGATGCCCGCTTTGTTCCAATTGTATGAAAGCATCTTCTTCTCTGCTGTTTACCCATATCATCCTGTCATCATCAACATAAGGCATTTTGACTTTTAGTAACGGTGTGTCTTCATTATGCGATGGGCTTGTACTGTCGCGAAAGGTCTCCATTTCATATTGTTCTACTACACTTTCCCCAGCTGGTGGCCTATTCAGGACCGCTCCAGTGATCTTTTGCACGTTGCTTCTTACGTTAGACTGAAAGATGTCCATTTGTTCTCGAACGTCACCACCCACATCGCGTACATCTAACATTTTCAGACAGGAAGCCAGGCATGGCACCTGGGCTGCAGCTGGATTTATGAATGGTTTGTGTGAGAACACAAAATAATGAGCAATGGCTGCTATGAACATTTCAATGCAGATCAGTAAATCCTGGGAATATAAATATTTTTGCATTATTATTGAGTGGATGGTTCTACCGTATGTGTATACTCATTGCACGGAAGGCTTATATGCTTATGTGTTGCATACATGCGGGATTACCTGTAAACCAGTCTGTACATTATCAATGTTGTAGTTCTTCCATAGGGAACTGTGCCTAACAGCAGGTATCTTCACTAGCAACGTTATAAGAATTGACTGCCTGCATGACAACACAAAAGACTTAGAGCATATTTTTGCTATACAACTAACCAGAAAGCAAAGAAGATAATTGATTTAATACAAAGAAATTTGCTTATAGGCTTCATAGGTTTCAGCAGGTGTTTGGTAGCCTTGTAGAAGTATAATAAGCTGTGTATAGCGGTCTGGAAGGTTTACACACTGGTAAAGACTGAAGTGTCACGTGTATGCACATACTGCCTGTGATAGAGTATTAATGATTGCTAAGTAGATCCAGGCTCCGTTTGCGTTTACTTCTCCTTCGTGGTACACACCGCACCAATGAGTGATCCTGTAGGCGGATTATCATGTGCCAAGTGAATTAAAGTATTAGAATCACACAAGGTGTACTCACAGAGCCACAAATGTGACCAAACATCGTATGACAACGTACTGCAATACACCAAGCTTGCACCGCTGAATAAAAACCCTAAATTTAAAATAGAAGGATAATCAAGAGGGTAGAAAAACAATTTCATAAAAATATTATATTTAGCCACTGTTGCAGTGTAAGTGATAAAACAACACGTGTTTACTTATGCTTATTTATAGTGTTAAGCAATATTATTGGTTGCATAGTTATCCTGCAATATTATTTATGATTCTGTGTTATCAGGACTATTTGTTCATACTGCAATGATGTACTAAAGTATCACATGTACTGTGCAAGGTATAGGAAGATGAAAAGTCGTGGACATGCACAACTGTATAGGCTTAATAGCACAACTTTTTGAAGGGGAAAAATATTGATTTGGTTCTAAGCTAGCAATTCATCAGAATTTTCTAATTTCCAGTAGTATTTCCACACCCCTGCCATGTGTGAAATACTAACACCATATTTACTAATGCTCACTTGCCCATGGGCCATGCTGGTATACACCATAGCGGGATTGGTTGCTTTACTTTGCCAAGTTGCAACATTTCATCATCCAGGTTGTACTCAGCTTGTAGATAATTCAGCAAGTAGATGAGAAAGTTGTAGATGACGTATGCCTCGTACCACTCTCGTGGCGTGTCAAAATATATTGAGTGCTCAGAAAACAACAGGGCAAACCACTGTAAAAGCAATGCATATAAATATGCTTCTTAACAACACCATACTCACACTATCCAGCGAATATATCGGCACAATCCATAGTATCCTAAAATTTACTGTATCATTTACATTACCATGCACACAATTATCTAAACAAACTCCTTTGCCAGTTTTAAAAGTTGTACTAGTAATATATAAATATTCACATTGTGTGTATGAATCATATTCTTAACAGAAGACACACCTTATTATATGCCGCTGAAGGTCGGGCCTTGTGTAGTTTATCAAATGCTGGACAAGGCCTGCCATGAATATTGGCAGGGTGAGTAACACAAACATTCCAGCTATGAACCAAGCAGCAATGTGTGCCTTCACTTGAGCCTCAATCATCCTCCACAACATAAGCGGAAATGCCACAAGAACGACCAGAAAGTAGGTTGAGAATAGAATGATCTTTAGCCACCGACGCCAGTTGTGCCAACAAGCCCATCTAACACATGGCTTATGTGCCACAGCATACATGCATCTTTCAATACAATTCATCTTCACTCTTTTAGTCTTTATTTTCTGTAGGAGAGGCTAATTTGGTGCTACCTACTTTCAAAAAATCCAGCCAAGTTTCCAAAAACTGATTTTGTTTTTCAACAGCACTAGCAAGATTATTAGCTTGCTCTACTAGCGGGTGTACTTCTTTAGTGATTTCAGTTAAACTTGTTGCTATCTGTGAATGAAATATTCCTAAAGAGAACCTTTTAGAACACTCATACTCGCTTACCCTTTCTATGGATAATTTTAAGGATACTTGACTATTGGACTTACTGTCACCAGTACTTCTTGATACACTTTCACTCCTCTGTGGCAAGGAACGTTCAGTCATTTCCCTTGTTGATGCGCATTATTTAGATAACGGTATTATTTAATGCGCACCTATGATACTGTAGTGAAGAGACATAAACAATAACAAGAATGATGCAGTAATAGTGTAGTAATATCATATAGCATTAACTGATGTATCCAAAGTGTATACGCTAAGCTTAACAGCTGACTACTCGAAATGTCTCAGCCTGATTCAAAGCAGGAGTCGGATAATGTACGTGTTGCCATTCGCTGTCGACCGATAAGTGATAAAGAAAAGGAGTCGTCATGTAAAATTGCTGTGGAGATAAACCGGCTGAGAGGAGAGGTGACAGTTGGCCACCAGAGGGGCAGAGGGTCTAACAATGTAGCTGAGAAAACCTTCACGTTTGACTTAGTATTCGATATGGACGCCGCTCAAACAGAAGTGTACAACGAGACAGCTCGACCTATAGTAGAATCAGTACTGGAAGGATACAATGGTGAGATTCTGTGCATAGTAAATGTTCTTAAAGCTTAAATCTTACAGGTACAATATTTGCATATGGTCAAACTGGAACGGGGAAGACGTATACAATGGTGGGTGTGCCTGATGTATCAGAACTTAGTGGCATCATTCCTAACTCATTTGCTCACATCTTTGGCCACATTGCTAAATGTGAGGGTGAAGTAAAGTGAGTCAGTGCTGTACACATAGTGTTTGCTATACACTACTGTAAATGGTTTGATTTTAACTGTAGATTTCTTGTGAGAGTGTCTTACCTTCAAATATATAATGAAGATGTTTGTGATTTGCTTGGGAAAAGTCCCACAACAAAACTAGAGGTTGAGTTGTGTGTGTGTGTGTATGTGTATGCATGTGCACACGTATGTTTGTGTAGTATGTGTGTAGTGTGTGTGTGTGCATGCGCGTGTGTGAGGCAGCAGTACCCTTAAGCTTGTAGTTAGAGCATCGGCTTGCAGATCAAAAGGTCGCAAGTTCGATGCCCAGCTGTTGCTGTTGTTTCTTTGAGCAAGGAACCTTACTCACTTTGCTCCAGTCCACCCTGCTGTATCAATGGGGACCTGGCAATAGCTGGGGAAGCAAATGCCAAGCTGTGCATGTCTCATTTAATGGTTGAGGTTTAGGTGGGACTTAGGGTGCCCACACCATCATCCATGAGGCATGTGCAGCCCCCCTGCGGGATGCCGGCTTCGTCCCCAGGAGGATTTTCCTGCCCTGACTCTGAGTGCCTGCTTAGTGCACAGGTGTCCTGGCTTGCCTGGGTAGGCGTGACCGTGTAAATGGCAGCTACAGGCTTTGCTTGCTTGCTTTGCATGCGCGTGTATGCATGGGTGCTTGTGTGTGTATAATGTGTGGTATGGACTGCTTGTATTATGATAGTTATGGTGTAGGTTAAGGAGAGACCAGATGTTGGTGTCTATGTAAAAGGACTGTCCACATTCATAGTGAAGAGCCCTAGTGAGATGGAGAAACTAATGGCAAAGGGCAACAAAAGCCGTAAGAATTGTGTATATATAATAAATCATAAATTCGAGCCTTTGTTGATTTATTAATATTTTAGGAGCTGTGGGGGCTACTGATATGAATGAGTTTTCTTCTCGGTCACACACAATTTTTTCCATCACGCTGGAACGCAGTGAGATTGGTGCGGACAAGAAACAACATCTGCGGATGGGTAAACTTCATCTGGTTGACTTGGCTGGCTCTGAGAGGCAGTCAAAGACTGGTGCAACTGGGGACAGGTTCCAAGAGGCAGTAAAAATCAACCTCTCCCTGTCCACCCTGGGCAATGTGATATCAGCTTTGGTAGATGGCAAAAGTACACACATTCCGTATCGTAATTCTAAACTGACAAGACTCTTACAAGATTCTCTTGGTGGAAACTCAAAGACTGTGATGGTAAGTAAGTGTAGCACACCCATTTGAATTTAAGATTCTATTCTGAGCAACTGTAGATTGCTAACATAGGACCAGCCGATTATAATGCTGATGAATCGTTGAACACATTGAGGTTAGCTAGAAGAAATGAGTACCCCATGGAGTCACTTCTATGCATTGTAGATATGCCAACCGGGCCAAGAATATTAAGAACAGAGCAATCATCAATGAAGATCCTAAGGACGCCATGTTAAGAGAATTTCAGAAGGAGATTGAAACACTGAGAAAGAAGCTTGCTGAAGAGAGTGGAAGTGAAGAGTCTAGCGGTGAGGAAATCACAGAAGATGGTAGGAGAGTAAAAAGAAAGCGCCCAAAATGTTAGCCAAGTTTTAATGGTCTTGCATGTTAATGTATGTGATCTTGTCTAGCTGGGTATTTGTCTCCACGATCATTGGCTCAGGAAAAAGCAAAAATTGAAGCTGACCGCAAAGCACTGCTAGAAAAGAAGGACCTTGCTGAAGAGGAGCGAGATCAGGTAGCCAAAGAATTACAACAGCGAGAAGATGAACTGAGAAAAGCTCAGTAAGTTTAAACAGCATTACTTTATTGCCTTGTAAAACAAAATTATTGCAGAGATGAACAGAAAGAAATGGAGCAAAAATTGAATGATCTTCAGAGCAAAGTGATAATAGGGGGAGTGAATCTGGTACTTATTTCTGTATCAGGACATCCCAGTTTTAATTGTGTTATGTTTGGCAGCTGGAAAAGGCTGAAGAACAAGAGAAGTTGCTTGAGGAGTCAAAATTAAAGCTTGAGAAACGACGGCAAAAAGAAGATGAAATGAGAAAACAACTACAGAAAACTGAAGTATATACAATACTGCACTGCAATGTTGTAACAAATAACTATGCCATGTTATAGGAAGAACATGCTTTACTGGAAGAGAAGTATGCCAGTCTTCAAGAGGAAGCTACTGGCAAAACAAAGAAGCTAAAGGAAGTGTGGAAACAATTTCAAGCATCAAAAGATGAGGTGAGCAGAGCACTTGACTTTTGCTACTATTATTAGCAAATATTATTATTTTTAACAATTTGCTAGGAGTCATACTCATAAAAACTTTTAGGTATGTATTTCATTATTTGCAGATAGCTGAATTGAGGGCAGAGTTTCAGGCTGAAAATGAAGACCTTATGGACAGCATTCGACAGCTCAGCAAAGAGATACAATACAAATTATTAATCATTAACCAATATATCCCAGCTGAATATCAGGTACGATAGATACCGTATTTGGTATTATATATGCTTACATTGGTGCTAATAAGGAGCTCATTGAATCTCAAGCTGTGTGGCATGAAGATACAGCAGAATGGCACATAGTGAGTTGTAGTATCTACTTTTATGGGTACCGTATAGCCAGAATTTTTGAGGTTATCCCTCATCGAAATATTTAGCAAATTAAATTTCGAGAACCTTTTTTGAGGGATTTTACAGCAAAATTTAATGTCCTGCTATACAGTAGTAGTACAGTGGCTGTGAACTAGGGCTCAAACGAATGGTGATTTTGGTATTTATATTAACACCAGATGGAACAACTAGGTTATTAAATGACAAAAATAGAGAGTGCTTCCATGCATCAGTGTTGGTGTGTATTTTTGTCAGAGGGGTATAGCTTATGCTGGTAACAATATGAGAAAGGATGCTTTGTCTGGTCACCAACAAGAACACCTGTATGATACAACTGAAGCATATTTGACTTACAAGGTCGGCAACAGAGATGTCACCACTGGCTCCCAACAGCCAACAAAGAGAAGAGTTAAGGCAGCATCTGTTAAGAGGTACATAAAAAGTTCCATCAAGCCATTATCAGTTGCTTTTCTTTAGTCATAAACCATCATCGGAAGACAAAGAGAAATATCCGGAGTCACGAGGCCTTATGAGTAGACAACAACATTATGCATGAAAGATGGCATTTTATCACTTTGTATGGTCAATTTATCACTTAATAATTTATTATCATAATGTCTCGTCACTGCTACTGTATGCGTCGTCTGGTAAGTGGAGTAACTCTGAATCTGATTCTTCCATTTCATCATGTTCTGTGTCTTCATCATCATCATCTAGTAAACTGTCTTCATTGTCCATTACAAATTCGTCCTTGCTCACTCCTAGAGGGACAACCTTGTGACACTCTTTAGCCACTTTGGTTTGCTACAATTGGCAAAGATGGGTGTACACTTTTCCATGACGCCATTCGTGTATTTACCCATTCCTTGAACGCATCCGTGTCTTTATTTAATTCTGCAACGTCCAAGAAGTTACAATTTGATATTTTTTGCACGGTTGGTAGAAGCGCCTGGAGTTTAGGGCACCCCGCCATACAAGTGTGTTCTCCCATTTAATGCACACTAGTAGTGGTGCGCACGAGGTTGTGTAGCGAGGTAGCAGTATGATGAGGGTATTGACATTACTTTGCCTGTTGGCTTCCACCGTGTGGGCCGAAGACGCAGAGACCACTCCCAAAAAAGTAAGCGAGACACTGCGCGCGTTTTTATAAAGTTATTTTCGCTTTTTCGCAACCAGCCACCATTTGCGCCTCCAAGTAGACCAAAAGCTGATTTGTACTTATTTGAAACATTTAACAGCGAAGAAGATTATGAGAGGCAGTATGTAGCAGTGTTACCTTGTAAACATTTAGTAACTAAAATGTTGGGGGCGTGCATGATGTGTTGTGCAGGTGGGTAGAATCTGAGACGACTAAAGAAGGCGTTGATGCTGATATTGCCAAGTATGATGGAGAATGGGCAATAGAGAACCCCAATGTTGGTGGATTTAGTGAAGATAAAGGGCTTGTAATGAAGGTTAATCCACCCTTCTTATATTTTCACCTTTCATATTACCATGTATGTACATTTTAGACTGCTGCAAAGCATTATGCAACATCTGCAATGTTTGAAAAGCCGTTTGTGTTTGATAAAGATTATTTAGTAGTACAGTAAGTATTTTTCCTCAAGTTAACAGATGTCCACTGTCATTTTAGGTATGAGGTAAACTTCCAAGAAGGTTTGTCGTGTGGAGGAGCATATGTTAAGTTGCTGTCACAATCGGATACATTAAAATTGGTATTTAAATTCTGTTTAGTTAGATGATTTAAGTTATTGTTGGTCTATAGGAAAATGTTCAGGAAAAAACTCCCTATAGCATTATGTTTGGTCCTGACAAGTGTGGTAATACTAATAAAGTAAGGAAAGAGATTTTTGTCATGATTTTGTACTAGTATGTTCTGTGCAGATTCATTTCATATTTCGTCACAAGAATCCAGTGACAGGCAAGTATGAGGAGAAACATGCTAAAGCTGTAGAGACAGATATGGGATTTTTTGATGATAAGAAAACACACATATTTAGACTTAGTAAGTTCACAGTCAGTGTGGTACCTATAGTAGTTGATAATGTATCACCTAACCTGCTTTATATACTGATATTATTGTTGTTACTTGTCATGTTGGTAGTGAAGTATTTTATCAAAGGCATGCATGCCTTCCTTTTGCAGTTGTGAAATCCGACAACAGCTACAATATACTTGTTGACGAGCAAGTCGTGTCTTCAGGCAGTTTATTAGGAGACTTCACGTGAGTATAAAAATGTGTTTACTGTTGAAAGTTATCGACATTACTATAGACCACCCATTAATCCTCCAAATGAGATTGATGATCCTGATGACAAGAAACCAAGTGACTGGGATGAAAGAGAAAAGTGAGTATGTATCAACTACATTGTAATTTAACTGTTTTCATAGGATTCCAGATCCATCTGCTGAGAAACCTGATGACTGGTGGGTATTATTTGGAAAGTGCTAGTTATATTGTGTGTATACTAGGGATGAGGATGCCCCACTGAAGATACCTGATCCTAATGCTGTCAAGCCTGAGGGTTGGTTAGACGATGGGCCAGAATATATTCCTGATCCTGACGCTGCCCAACCTGATGATTGGTAATTGTGTTCATGTATTGATGTATGTCTGAGGTAAACAACCTTCTCCTGTAAAGGGATGAAGAAGAAGATGGTGAATGGGAAGCACCAACAATACGTAAGTACTAAATATTATACACAAGCACACATCATTGGGTCTAGAGTAGTAAGCAACCTTTTATTAAGGTTACATAAATTTACCTTTAGAGGTCATAGCATATTGATATATCTTGTCACATGAGTATGCTGACTAAGGCATTGTCATCTTATGAATGTCATTACCATTAGCCAATCCTGCATGTGAAGAAATTGGATGTGGTGAATGGAAGCGGCCGATGATAGCTAACCCTGACTACAAGGGCAAGTGGAGTCCACCAATGATAGAGAACCCTGCATACCAAGGCATCTGGGCACCACGTAAGATCTCCAATCCTGAATACTTTGAGGATAATGATCCGTACAAGTCAATGACACCCATTGTAAGTGTGACCCTCTTGTAAACATTCTAATAAAACAATCAATGCTTTTTATACAAGGGAGCTGTTGCACTTGAATTATGGACCATGTCTAAAGATATTTATTTTGATAACTTCATAGTCACTAGTGAACTGGCAGCAGCATCTCTTGTAGCAGACCAAGGGTGGGTGTGGCTGGAATACTCTATGTACTCTATTTTAAGAGTAATGTATGTTGTGTGTTAAATAGTTGGAGGCGTAAAATGGCAGCAGAACGAGATGCTGATCCTTCCAACAATTTGGTAAATATATAAACCTTGGCTGTGATGGTATTGCGTTGTCTTGTAGGGACCATTCTTGGAGTGGTTTGTGACCACTGCCAATGAAAGACCGTACCTGTGGTTACTGTATGTCATTGTGTTGGTGATGCCATTTGTTTTGTGTGCTGCCTGCTGTGTCAAATCTAAAGTGAGTACATTCATTACATACTAAACAACATGGAATATCACCATATACGTATAATTTTCAAGGGACGTAAATTTCGCGGATGTAACAAATTCAGTATTTTTGCGATTTTATTTTCAAGGATCACCCCATAAAACAATTTCGCGTATTTCGCACGTATTTTTGTTTACCACGTGGTTGCACATGGCTAAGGATATTACGTACTACTTTAAACAATGTTCAAAATTTGATGTATCGAAATTGCCACCACATCGTATAAATAAACTACAAATACAGGAAATATTTTGCGGAATGTGTCCTACGACACTATCACCCTTCTTTATGGCTACTGCGTATGGATCCTCACGGTTACCTGGTTCACACTGACAATTATCTTCTTCGCCAATTTCAGGAGTCCAAATCTCCTTATAAATATGGTACCCTCGAATGCAGCTGATAAGGTGAAAGCTTGCCATCGTCGCTTTTAAGTGTCAAATGTATCACGTGTATCCAGCTGCTCTCCAATTAACGCAAACCAAATTCTTGGCCGGCAAAGAAATTTCAAGGATGAAAATTTTGCGGATGATAACTTGACCTCGAAAACAGCGAAATTTACGTCCCTCGAAAATTTGTACATATACGGTATTTTATCTTCACTTTTCAATGTCTAATATGCCATGTATATTTATTTACCTTGGACATCCAGTTCCTTACACAATATACAATACCATAATATTACCATCCCTGATAATCATGATGTTCAATACCCAGACTTACTCTTATAAAATGCACTGTTTTGTCGGTGTATTTCACTATTGAAATTGAAATATTGAAAATACTAAGATATGCTGACAGGCTATTGTTACACTTGATTACTACTGAAAGCATGTTTACCGTGCTCATGAAGACTACAGCATGGATTGATAACTATCTATTGTTTCAGTCAACACCAGCTGATGATGCAGCTAAGCATAAAAAGACTGATGAGCCTACACCAGATGATGAAACTGATGCTACAGCCAATGCTGATACAAAGCCCTTGGAATCATTTATAGCATCAGCTGAAGATGAAGAGGAGGATGAGGTGCAAAATAAACCAGAGGAAGCACAAGTTCAAGCAGAAACGGTTGGTGGTCATCTAAGGCTGACTGTTTTATTAGAGTAGTTTGGTGAAAATGATTGGCATGAAAACATATAATATACATATTTGTTGATAACAATATTACTTGTCAAGGAGAACAAATCAGGATCGAACTCAAGACCAGAGAGTCGTCAGAGTAGTACTAAGGTGAGAAAGTGGATGATTTTTAATCGGTAGTACAAAGTGTCATAGGAAGATAGACAGTCTGGACCTTCAGGGGATGATGAAACTGGAGGTGAAGACGATGAGCCATCAGCAGAGAAAGTAGAAGAAAAGACAGAAGGTGAACCATCAACAGAAGGAAAGTATGTACAGAAGTTGTCACAAGCGCCATAACATCTTCAGTTACTGTTAGGAAAGTACGCAAGAGGAAAGGAGCCCGTAGAGAGACATAGAAGTATAGCAGAAAACTGTTCCAACAACACGTACATTATTATATAGGAGATCCTTTTTGCTACCGCTGCCTAGTTTTGTGTTACACATTTAATGCTAGGTATTATAAAAATTAATAAAAAATCAATGTGATATACCACACACACATAGTTAAAGCACATAATATATAAAAATCATACATGATCATGAACCGCACAGCTACAAGTACAGAACTTAATATAAAAAGCAGTGGCCAGGTTTCATCATGCAAGTAGCTATAGTTTTATCTTCTGGTCTTTGTGTACAAGTTTGATGAGTTTTGAATGTACTTCTTCAGCAATGGGATTGTCAGTAATACTATAAACAGAAAAATAAATATATGCTTGTGAATAATATAACCATATTAGTAACGTGTGATATAAAATTTTAGATATCGCCTATCAAGAATATTGCACACCAAATTACAATAATTATACAACTCATCACCTGTGTGTATGATAGTGGATCTAAAATTAGAGCACAAGGTATAGTGGCTAACACTCCCGACCCCACTATACAATGACAGTTAATACCCTACCAAAGCTTATGAGTATAACCATATAAAATGATCATGTGCACACGTGTGGTGATATTAGAGGTGTACCGATATGGAAATTTTGGCTTCTACTGATATCCGATACATGTTATATCAAATTGTGCTGATATTGATAGCCAATCTGATATATACCTAATATATTGTTATGTATCACTAAATTTACATTACATGTATTCTTCCATAGGATGATGAACTATCTACATATATATGTGACCGGATTTGCGAAAAGGTGTCTGATACACGCACCCGATTTTGCAACTTTGAAGAGGCATAACTTCATTTGTGAGTGAGCTATAAGCTGAAATTTTCTCTCGTATAATCACAATGATAGGAAAGGCCAGGTACCAAATTTCAAAGTTGTAGGTCAAACATGAGCTGAGTTACACATCCTTAAAGTTGCAAAATTGGATGCGTGTATAAGACTTGCTAATGTATGCAATACCTTCTTGGGGTGTGCCACATTTTAAGTGATCATACTTACTTAATTTCTTGAACGATTGCACGCTGTAGAACTTCTGTGATAATTTTTATATTTAATTCTTCAATTGAGTTGTTACTCAAATCAATTTGTAGCAAGCACATGTTAGATGTTAGTGATTTGATTAGCTCATCAGCATATCTTGAAGTTAGTTTACAATAAGATAGCAGTAACGTTTGAAGATGATTGTTGATGATTAGAGAGGTAGCAATCCCTGTCACGATGTCCTCATTGGCAATACAAGTATTGTAGCTTAAGTCTAAGGTTATTATTGAAGTATTCGTCTTCATTGCACCAGCAATTGTGAGCCATTCTTCACTGCTGATATTTATGTTAACAGCATTTATACATTTTAAATATTTACAGTTAAAAATTGCATAGATGTCTTCTTTTTTATCATGGATTGTATTATCAGAAATTTGTCGTTTATTACATGTGAATCTGCTTAAGGTTAGTTCTTCAACCCCTTCACATTCTTGCATGAAAATTGTCAGGCTTTTGAGTTGATGAGGAGTAACTACAGAATTGTTTAATGCAAGTGGACTTAATAGAAGTGATGTATCTACAGCTGAGTATTGTTGTCCATTAACTGGAGATTTTGCCTCTAAGAAACACACACTTGCAATGATCAAAGAATTCTTATCGGTCTTTGCAGTTCTGTATCTTAACTTTCCGGTAAGACCAGACATGAATGGGAAAAGCAGAGAGTCACTGGGATTTATTACTAAAGCATGGGGATCAAAATCTGAATCTGAAGGAGAATAAGCAAGATGAAACGCCGTGAAGAATTCAAGAAAACTGTGATGCGTAAAGTAGAGGGTATTGTGGTGTTCAACCAACAATCCACTTTCAACAATGCTATCTACATTATCAACACTGGTAATGAAATGTTGGCATTGCAACATAGCCTCGTAACTTTCCTTTGCACACAAGTTCAGTACAGATCTCACCATAGCTGAGTGGTCTCTGTCTGAACATGAGACCACCCTGACTTGATCAGAGATAAGTTTGATCACAAATGTATGGTACAGCTGGGTGAGGGTGCTCAGTCTGGTCAAATCCATGTTATGGCAGATCAACTGACATGCAATAGCTAACAGCAATGGGTTATGCAACAATGGCCATATTGGGCTGGATCGGAGGGCAATTCCACGACGTCCTACCGTCTCTTGGACATAGCGTTCCATTTGGTCACAGCGTAGTAAAGGTACCTCAATCAAATAATCTACACTAGTGCCATAACCAGATCGACGAATTAACAACAATGAGGCTTTAGGGAAAGAGGAATAAAGCGATTCTTCAATGAACACTTTACTTGTGCTATCTGGTATTTCATCATAGCCATCAAGGATAATGAGTAATCCTCTTCCTTGTTGCCTATTCAGTATCTTACACATGCTATTGACCATTTCAGCATCTGTAGGTGTTTCCAGGTGTAAACTGATAAGGCTTGGCAAATCTGTAATTTTGTCCAAATCTGTCCTTGTCATGTTAACGTAAATTACTAAAGCAAATTGACTGTTGGAGCCAATCATACACCAGTTTCGTACCAGCTGCAGTGCCATGGTTGTCTTTCCAGTGCCCGCTTCACCAACTAACGCAATTGGCTGAGGACACTCTTTATTTGTTAATTTGATAATGGCATCTTCTAGCATGTATGCTTTTCCCTGTACAATTACATCTATTTGCAGTAAAGCGTTATCAAATTGTGAACACCACTTTGGAGTAATAAGCAACTTTTGGCTCTCCCTCTTAATCTGATAAACAAAGTGATCCCACAAAACAACATCAGATTGACAGAATGTTTCATTACCTGTGTCATCAAGGTAAAGGGAATTAATAACATTAAACACAATTTATACTGTTTACTTACTGGTAAAAAATAATTCAAGTTTCATAGCCACAGAATGAAGGAAATTCCTCCTGCATGCTCCAATGATATTACTCCAGCTGACTGAGTCAGCACTTCTCAACCATTTGTCGAGCATTTTCCTACAACACTCGGTTTTGTTGCTATTGTAGGTAAAATCTATTTCAGCGATGGCATCTTTCCTCATTCCAAGAGCTTCAGCAACCAAAGACCAATGCCGTTCCACTTCTTTGATAAACCCAATAATTTCCAGGAGTTTCAGAGATGGTGCAGTCTGTTGTATTCCTACCACTACAGAAACACACAACAAAAAGCTAGGGTGAGCCATACCCTTTAACCACTAACCATGTAGAATAACTTAAGGATGAACATCAAAACATTATTTTCAACCGCATCAAAGAAATTGGGAAAACCCTATAACTACTATACAGGGCGTAGCCAACACTGAGCTGATGGAGGGGCATACACCCCACACTAAGCATTCTCATAGTTATAATTATGGGTATGATACACCAGATAATCAGTGTAACTAGTTGGCAGTTAGGTAGCTAGCTAACTATAGCATATAGTGAAACACAAAAGGCCTGTCTACACGAATGCGAATTAAAAAGCGCATTAAAAGCGAATCCAGCAAATTCGCATTCAATTCGAATCAAGCGCGTCCATACGCAATGCGCATCGCAATTGCTCCATTAATTACACTACGTAGTATACGAAAATAAAACGGATAATCAACTGCCAATTGCACGAGAACAATGTGAAAATGGCATTGCTGTAGAGCTGGGTTTCGTACAGTAGTTTTGTTGTTTCCGTTAGCTGGGTCGACTCGGCAACGAGAAAGACACCACTGAGAAAGCATATGAAAGAAACGCTTCCGAAAATAGAAAGTCTGCCCACAGCTAGCTTGCAACTCTGTCATGATTCCTGTGGAGTTTGTACAGTTAACTCTGGGACGTTCTCCCGGCCTCAATTGGCGGTTAGCGTTTTCGTTTTCGTACGTCCCAGCTACCTGCCATTCAGATTCGCTTAAAATTAATAGCGTTTAGCTAGATCGAGAAAGAAACGGCGCCTTGAGTGACACTCCTTGCATTACAGCCTTGCCTCACGGCCTTAGTTTACGCGCAAAATGATGAAATGATCGTGTAATCTTTTCCAATCCACTTGCAATTCGCATTCAAACCACCTCTGAAGGTGGATTGGCTGAATTCGCTTTCAATTCGAATCGGCTCAATGCGAATTCCGTGTGGACGCAATTAATGCGAATTAATTCGCATTCGATGCGCATTATTTTCGTCGTGTAGACAGGCCTAAAGACTGAGACCCAAACTAAGAATGTTTGTAGTAGGGCTGGAACGAAGTTTAAAATTTAACTTGCGAACCTTCGTTGATAAAATGCACGGAAGGTTCGAAGCTTCGGTGTTACAGCTATTTGATAAGTTTGGTTAACTTAAATGGCAGTTCAGAATGACGCGATAGATCGATCGCAAAAATGGGCGTGTCCATACAGCAACCGTGCATAGCCAAATGCTATATGATTTTTGTGCATTACCTGTCGTTTAGAAGGCGCTTTGAGGCTCCTACTGCGGTAGAAAAGCCAATATATTGGTTTAAAGGTGGGCGTGGCACACGAGCGTCGATCGTGCTAGATGTATACTGTATAGGCTGCCGCGATCAAGAAAGCAATGTTCACTCGTACATCCTTTCGATTTATTAGTGTGTTATGGGTGCCTTACGAAGCTTCGAAGGATAATTTACCCTTCGAAGTTTGCTTAACCTTCGGAACATTCGAAGGCTTCGTCCCAGCCCTAGTTTGTAGCTATATATACACTTTAATTGGATAAAGAGTCATTACCCTGTGGTGATGGAGGGGCAAAGGGTAATAAAGGCAAAAATCCCCTTGCCTCCCCATAGCTTTGCCTATGGAACTTGTACAATACTAAAATATAAACTTGTCAGCTAGTGCAGTAATGCATTTATAAGAAACAGCTTCATAATTGCTAACAACATCACATAATTATCAACAACTATTTAATTTCATCTAGGCGGCATATACATATATCTGTTACAGCCTTTAAATTTGACAAACCGGAAAAGGGATTTATTATTTTACTGTCCTACAGCTATTAAAGATCATACGATGAACTCAAAATTTGATGAATCAGAGATTTCATCAATTCATCAAAATAGAAATTCCTGCATGTCGCATAATGTGTTTTGTATAATTTACCATAATGGCTATACCTGCAGTATGGCATTGTAAAATGTGCAGTGTACTGCCAAATGTTTGTGTATTTGAGTTTACCATATTGCACTGTAGCAGCTGAACGTAATACAAGAGATGGTGAGGAAGTACCCTCCCCTGTTGTTTCCTCAGCACCCATTAGGTGTGTGCCAGATTCATCATCACTCTGCCTCCGTTGCCGTCCTATAGAGAGTAAGCAATTGCAATGAAGTATTAGACTAGCTAGAATGGTTTTCTAAGTAAACAACAACAATGATCTAACCGAGAGATGTGGATATTGAAACTTAAACTACAAGAAAACAAACTAAATAACCAGCAATTTCCCCTCTTTCACAAAGGACAGACAACTACTTGTACTGTAGCTAGCTATAGTGGGAAAGTTAGGCAAATTTGGATGAACATTCAGAAAGTAGCATAATTAGGGAAATAACACATGATCTGTAATCATGCTGAAATTTTATTATGTATAATTATAGTCATAAACATTATTGATTGATAGCCAATAGGAAGCCTTACAATTGCTGGGGGATTTTTATACTATTTCTTAGAAATAAACCCATATGAAACCAGTTTAACCACAAGGCAATTATGTAGTACAAACAAAAACATCTAATACAACTGCATCAGCATACCTCTCCTTGCTCGTTTGCAGTACATTCCATACAACAGCCATATACCAAAGCTACCTACAAAAATGACTAGTAATCCAACGATAATACCAACACTGATAGACATAGCAGCTGCTAAAGTTGTGCCTTCAGTGGTTGGTTCGGTTTCCCCATCAAAATTTATGTTATCTGGCTTGTACGTCACCCAGCCACCATCAGAAATATTGACCGTGACATTATGTTCTCCACAATCAGAGCATGTACCTGTAGTACAGTACAGACATACAGACATATCATTGTAATACAGAGGTGAATGATCAACGGATCTAATGCCAAATCACATTGATTTCCGACAAAATTTTGGAATCAAATTTAGTGTTCTCTAGATCTGATATAAATCATGTGATACATATACTCTTATGATACATATACTCTTATTTGGTGAACAAGGATTGTTAAAATCATTCTGGCCGAGATTCTGGGTCATGTGTTGACAAATATTAATCATGACCTAGGTAAAGTGTGTGCGTGTGTGTGCGCACGCGCACACCCACGTGAGCCTGTATGATGCACATACTTAATGCCATACCTGGTAAACACATGTAGTTACGGGGTGCACCATTCACAGCGCACTCTGTGTATCTCATTGCTTGTACTGATGGGTCTTCCGGGCACTGTGAACACTCCAAACACGTTCCATTATCATAAGCAAACATTCTTCTTGGGCATGGTCCGCAACTTGTGTCAATCTCCGCAGTACAATTGGCAATAGTGTCACGGTCTGGCCCACACTTCGCGCATGGATAGCAGAGGTATGCATAATGTTCAACAGACAGAGCCGAGAACATTCCATCAGGACAAGGTTTGCACACTGTATTGTTGAATTGGTTACAAAAGGTAGTGGCCCCCTTCCCGTTTCCACAGCGACTACAATCCACGCACGTTGAATCTTCTTGCCGACAGTACTGCCAGTCAAAGCAGTCATCACATTCGGAAACTGCGCCCGTCTGAAACAGCAACCCACAACAAAGACAAATAAATCATTATCACATGTACAGCGGGGGGTTTATAGTACAATATAATCTATCGAGTAATCTATGGTAGATATAGACTAAGTGGGTATTCGATCAGTATACCAAGACTACATATAGATTACCGTTGGAATGAACAAATCAAACTTTTTAAGTAGTATGATGATATATAGTATCAGAAAAACACGCCGCGCCTCCATCTAATGGTGTAAAGACAGTCCGAGTGCTCAAGAGAGTCAAATCAGCGAAAAACAAATACAGACTTACGTCATGACATGGGGACGCAAAAAGTGTGTCACAGGAGGTCTCGTGCACTGAACCACATTACACTTCTTCAGGGCGATGCTTATCGATTAGAGTACCACACCCTGTTATATAACATAGGTGAACCGAGAAAATTATAATAGGTAGCTTGAGCAATGAAATAGCTAGCCATGAAATGTTAAATATACCATGAAATACGCCATCAGTGAAATTCAAAATGACTTTTTTCATGGTATGTTTCACGGTATGATTTAACATTTCATGGATATTTCATGCACAAGTTGCTGGTAGTGTATAGCACACCTGTCACAGGGGCGGATCCAGGATTTTTTGAAGGGGGGGTCTCAGTTGAGACATTGGTTACGTATTAAGTATATTATATAATACATTGCAATTATTCACATTATTATTTTTTAATGAAAAAGTGCATTGTAACCGACTGAACACTATATATATGCATGAAGCTACTCGCTGCTGTTCCTGCAGCTCAGTGATTGTATAACTACGTATAGTATACCATCGGGATATTTAAGTGTGCTTGGTTACTTATTTATATGGAACCATGTGCATTCATAAATTTAAGTGTGCTTGGTTACTTATTCATATAGATACTTCATATCACGCTGCTTCTTTCCTGTAGCCAAAATCTTTTTAGTGCTTCTGCCGACAATTCCTCACGTGAGCATAAATTCAAATCATTGAGTGATCTACTCTAGTTGTTTCCGCAATTCTTCACTTGTAATGCTCACAATCGATCATCCATCTGTTACGTAGCTTGAGTTGTTCTGCCTTATTCCATTAAATAACGGATCTGTGACACCTCGCGTGACACAACAGAATGACGGGTCCTAATGACCGATAAGCTGAATGTTAAATTCCTGGAAGAAATGACGTACAGACTTCTCGTGACGATTAAATCTTCAGTACTTCAACCATTTAACCTCACAACCCGACTGCTCATGACATCCGCCATATTAAACCAGTCAAATGATTAGTAGACTAACCGGAAATAATTATCTAAAATATTCTTAATGGCGCTTGTATCGGCAACTCGACGTTTTGAGTACTAGCATAGATAATATACTTCCCTTATGGATATGAAACTACTAAGCGCCACCGGAACTAACCTGGTTTCGCGCCCCCTTTCCGGCATGTGTACAGCCGGCCAGACAAAATGGCAGTTAATCATTCGAGAATCCCTACAAAGACTCGAAAGAACTTTAGTTACTTTACTGCAAGAAATATTTCAAGAAACAGTGAACTTGTGAACTACTATGCGAAGTTTTTGAACAAACAAGGAAACAAATGATGCTAACGGCATGCAATGTTGTCCCTCATTTCGAGCGTTGTGCCATTCTCTTCGAAGGATATTGTGTTTTATGATATATAGCATTGCACGCAGTATAGTGTAAATAGTAATCCCTGTTATTTTGAACAGCGTAGCCTGTACGCTCTTCGAGAATATGTGCCCAAACGACACCAGGGTCAATTTACATTTAAACATGAAAAACTTAAGTTTCTCTACCGACAAGGACTCAATTGCTTGCTCAATGCATTCTACACTTTAAGGCCACGTATAAGAACCACAACATGCCCTATATAAACTATTGGTAGAGCTGTATATGTGCCCAAACCTTATTTCTCTACGAGACTGAATAAGTACGGCTCCTCACGGGAAAAAGCGGTATTTCAGGTAAAACAATTCATTTTACAAAAAGTTGAAGGCGGAAACGAAGTTAAAGGGAAGGAATATCACGAGCTCGTAGCTTATTGACAATTATCTTCATGGAGGCGCGAAACCTGCATGTTGCCAAGACCTTCAACGGAAAATGTATGAGCGCGCGCCGCAGTTTCATATCCATAAGGGGAGTATATTATCTATGGTACTAGCTAGTAGATGGCTAGCTCACTCCTTTCAGTCCTTTGAAAGGTACGTATATCATAATAGTAATAGTTGTGTACACAGAGCACAAAGTTGATAGTACTTTATTTGAACTGTTACGTACCTGCACGGGTACGTGAGATACTGATGGTGGGGCCAGCCGCCACAGAAGTAGGATGATCGCGCTCAGCTGGAGTAGCGTGCAAATGAGGCTACGGAATGCTAGCACGTGGCCACCGAAGTAGCTGACTTTCCGGTCAGCAATTTATCATTTATACTAACCTTTCAGATGCAAAAAAAGTTCTGATATCCGTGGTGCATTGTTTCTTTCGTGAATCCTCAGACATGGTTCTATAGCGCTTAAAAGTACAAATACTAATAATTATTTTAGCGCCTATAATAATAATTATTTGAAGCGCTTGTTTTAGAATAAGACCCAACTTGGAGGGGGGGGGGGGGTCTCCAGACCCCAAAGACCCCCCCCTGGATCCGCCCCTGTGTCACAACCGCATGAATGGTCCGGGCATAAGTACTCCAGAAGGACCATTTATAACAACATACTGACTAATTGCCGGAAAGTTTTTGTTGTAAATGGTCCCCCCAGACCACTTATGCCTGGGCATGACTAAATGTTAATGTGTGTGTGTGTGTGTGTGTGTACATGGATGCCGGTGTGCGTGTGTGTGTGCGCGGGGGTGCATGTCATGTGCATGTGTGTGCGTATGCATGCATTTGTGCATTTGTGTGTGTGCCGGTGTGTGTTTTCATAGTTTTGGGCCTTTTCTTACAGTCTCACGGTCAAGTACTAATTTCTCACTGTGAACCTTCAGCTCTCATGGTAACAGTAAACTCATGGTTTCAAGTTCAATTCATCAAGCCTCATGCAGTCTTCACCAAAGTGGTGCTTAAAATATAATATAATTATTACTATGGAACTTCGGCAAATCAGTGAGAATACAAGAGAGGATGAATGGTAGTGAATATATGTAGAAAGAGGTTGAGGCTAAAGTAAAGATGGAGTCGCTCCACTGCCGGGATAGCGGCAGCAGTAGCTAACTAGTTCAGTAATACACAAGTAGCCATACTTAATAAAATTATAGCATAGTTGAATAAGCTGCAGTAAACAGCAGTAGTAGGCTGTAGGTAGCTATGCACTTACATGTATGCCCAGTTGGAAATTTTTGAGCCCTCATGAAAGTGGACTCTGCATCTAGGATGTAGTTGCATGGGGATAAATGGTTTTAAAAAGTTAGGCTGCAGGCTTCCACTTAGGCTTGATCATGAGCCTAATATGCCAGCATAATTTTGAGAATAATAGGTTGAAATTTTAAGGAATAATAGGACATTCACGAGCATAATACAAGAATAATTAGAAGTTGCAATGGGTAAATTTAATGAAATAATCTCGAAGATTGTCTAAAATGATGATGATGGTGAAGACGTCCATGAAGGTAGCAATATTTCATGTAAATTCTGAAGAAAAGTCTGCACTGGCAATATCCTGTTCACCAGTATAATAGCCACTGTGTGTATTGTGGACATTATTATCACCGATACAATAATATTACAAGAATAGGTGGAATAAATTAAGAATAATGTGTCAAAAGTTTGGGAAGTTTGGGAAGGAAGATTAGGTAAAATTTTGAGCATATTAGGCTCAGCCCTACTTCCACTCTCACAGTGACAATGGTTTTCAAGTTGGGAGATCTGTGTGTGCGCGCGCGTGTGTGTGTTGTGTGTGTCGGTGTGTGTGTGTGTGTGTGTGTGTATGTTTGTCTGTGTGTGTGTGTGTGTGTGTGTGTGTGTGTGTGTGTGTGTGTGTGTGTGTGTGTGTGTGTGTGTGTGTGTGTGTGTGTGTGTGTGTGTGTGTGTGTGTGTGTGTGTGTGTGTGTGTGTGTGTGTGTGTGTGTGTGTGTGTGTGTGTGTGTGTGTGTGTGTGTGTATCGGTGAGTGTGTGTGTGTGTGTGTGTGTGTGTGTGTGTGTGTGTGTGTGTGTGTGTGTGTGTGTGTGTGTGTGTGTGTGTGTGTGGTGCATGTGTGTGTGGTGCATGTGAGTGTGTGTGTATGTGTGTGTGGTGTGTGAGTGGTGTGTGTGTATGCGTATGTGTATGTGCAGTGTGTGTGCGCATCGGTGAGTGTGTGTGTGCATGGTGTGTGTATATGTGTGTACAGTGTGTGTGTGCAGTGAGTGTGTGTGTTGCGGTGTGTGTAGAGTTATACATACACACTCTATTGACAATCAAAGGTAGCAGAGACAACTCTAGCCCCAATAAAGATAAATATTTTTGCAAGGTTTTGCCATTTCTGGAATCCAATACTTAAATTTGCAAACCAAAACCCACAAAGAAATGTAATAATTATGGAGTATACAAACAGTGAACAAGTGTTGCCATATCTGGATATGCTGGAACGATTCCTTTCAAATTTTCCGTAACTTGGCAACTGATGATTTCCCCACAGTTGGTAGAAGCATACCTTGAAGTAGTCAGATGAGGTCATTCCAAATTTGCCATATTTGGCAACAAGGCAACTACTGACAGAATTTGCCAAAAATGGCAAAGTCTTAAAGTTGCTGAAAATGAAATGGTTTCAAGTCTGAAAGTTGTCATTTCCTGGCTCTGTAACACCTCAAAAATCTGCACAAATATTATTGGGTTTAGCTAGGTGGTAACGTTACCTTTTAGTAGCTAGCTTCCTCAGCCCCTGGGGAGTGACTCATTTGGACCGTAGCTAGTTGCAATTGATTTCTTTGGTCTATATATCAATCTGTTTCTACAGATTCCTTAGGGTTAATTTGCGAAGTGTATCTGCATTGCCATGGCTGCTGGAGTATGTTTGCTGCCATGACAGGTATAATTCCTTTCTTGGATTCAAAGATATTTATATAGTAGGATCTAGATATAACTATAGCCACATAGCTGGATCTGTCAAGAGCACAATTTTGCAGCCATATAAGTTATGAAACTACACTTTAAGAGCTTCTCTCTCAATAATTTACAAATACATATTATATTGTGCCAAATTCGATAGTGTCTTAGATCATAACTGAATAGCATATTGCTTACATAGGTGCATGTACTCATTGCAATGCCCCACTTCCACTGAATTAGCATTGCTAGCTGCATAGACCAATAGCTACATCCGGCTTTGAATCATAGTGCATGAGGAATTTGTTGATGTTAAAGCTTAATTCCTTTATTGCTGTAAAAGATATATTATAATTATAGTTAATTCTGGCATGTTAATGTTCATTCCCATGATGTTTTTAATAAACAATGTGAGATCTGCCAAAATGGGACAATGATTAATGATTTCTCAAAAGAATAAAAACCAGCTAAGTTTTGTTCCTTGGGTTTTTTTTCTCTCCAATTGCAAAGTGCTTGGTCACCATTTTTCTTAAATGCTGCACTGAGAATATACTAGTCCAGCCTATTATGCTTTTTATTTTACCTACATAGCTATTATATGCTATGCTATAGCTACATGCAGTGTTCGTAAATTTAATTATTCTATTGCTCCATATTATAATTATTCTTGTGCAAAACATTTGTGCTTAGGAATAAAGTACTGCATGTTAACTGGTCATGGCATAAAGGTCTTTGCTATATGATCAAGCTGCTTTATTAGAGTATGTAGCTACACTTATATAAAATAAAACTGGCTGTTCTATTATAGTAGCTATCTATGCGCCTATATCAATCTTTTAGAAATAAGACCTAATGAAAAGATACCTTCAGATCCTGCATGCATAAATTGAATGATCAGATACCATCAAACGTTCAAATAGTAATTATGCTCAAAATCAAATCCAAAACTCAAAACTGTAACCCTAGTTAACTATATAGTTAAATTATAACCCATGTAGTTACGTACATTTATACATACCTAAAAGTTTTTGAGCAAAACACTTTGCCACACAGGCATTGACACTTAGCTAGGAAGTATAGGGGAAAACCATGAGCAAAGAGCATGGGCGGATCTAGGACCTACTGAGAGGGGGGCAACAGGGTGTCTGGGGGCACAACCCCTTTAAAGCTATAGGGTATAATTTATGTTACAAAACATAAAGCAATAAAAAATTAGTTAAGTTTCTGTGAGGGATATTTCTGTACCTTTATAGTAGGGGGCAAAAGGTGAAATTGGGGCATTGCCCCCCCCCCCCCCCCCAAATCCACCTATGGCAGAGTTTGACCTTATTCACAGATTTAGTCATATGCATGGCAGCATGGAGCAGAAGCCATAATTATTATTGTGCGCATGCAATTATGAATACAAGAAAAATAGCCGGTATATAGCTATGATCAAAATGTGTTGAGCAGGGTACAAAGGAAGTTACATTTTTACACCTGAAGCAGTCATACTGTCTTGTATAAATTGCTTTGCTGCTGCCAACTTGGCTTGATAGGATGGGAATGCAGCATACGATGGTATAACTTTGGAAATACTTTTCAAAGATTCCCCCAAGAACTTGTGAAATCCTCTAGCATATTCCATTTTCTTCATTCGTGCTTCCCTGAGGGCATCTTTTGCAACATTAGGTTTTGTTAGTTCAATTTCAATGGCTGCAATAGTACGATGTAGTGTGGGAAGTTGCTGGCAACATTGAAAAGCAATCTGAATTACATTATCAATACCCTGTTGAGAAGATCCTGGCGGCTGGGGTTGGTTCATGTAAGGCATGGCTACAGGCTGATTGCTACCACTGGTGGAAGCAGTTGGATTATCTAAAGATGCACCAGAAGCTAGCATGTTGTTCTGCTGCTGATGTAGCTGTGACATGAGGACAGCCCTGGCGACATAATCTACAGTTTCTGTTTTCTTAGTTTGATAGTTCTCCCATGCTTTCGTTTGTTCTTCTTCAGTCAGCTCCTCAGCAAATCTATGCTCCAACAGAGAATCATGCTCATGATATCCTGTTATCCATTTGGGATGAAGTTTCTTAAGTAGTTTACACAAAATGACATCTTCCTATATATTAATACCGCCATAAATCCTCAGATTTACATAACCTAGTTGGCTAACCTTTGGCACCGGAAGAGAAGAGTCAGGTGTTTCTCGGTGTTCAGCAGGTGAATACTCGAACAACTCACTGAGTTCAGCTTGACTGAAATGTCTGCCAATTTGTTTTTCATCCACTACCCTTAGAGAAAGTGATTCTTTAGTGACCTAAAATGATACCAGGTACGTATGTAGTAACATCTGTAAATATGCCAGGTATACATGACTAAGCTACCTGTCTTTCATAGATCTTTTCTTCCATGGTACCCTGCAAACAATAGAACAAGTAATTACACATAATCCACAAAATTAAAAACGTACTTTTGACAAAAGCCGATAGATAAACACTGGTTTGGTTTGTCCGTATCGATATGTACGGAAAATGGCCTGCAAGTCATTAGTGGGATTCCAGCTTGCATCAAAAATTACAACTCTATTAGCAGCTGTTAAGTTAACACCAAGAGAACCAGCTTTGGTTGAAATCAAGAACAATCGTGTCCTACACAAATGCAATATTAGCTATAGCTATATAATTTATGTGGCCATACTTCGGATTATCTACTGAGTTGAAGGCATCAACACAGTAGGATCTGCATCCAGCTGATGTAGATCCATCAATACGCAAATAATCAAGACCTCTGCACCAGTCCCCTAACTCTGGTGTTTGTAAAAAAGACTCAATGAGGTCAAGTGTAAGCAGACTTTGACTAAAGACGAGCACTTTTTCATCTAAACAGCGAGTCTCTTCAAGTAAATCAAAGAGAAATACTAATTTTCCACTCAGTTCAAGGTTTGTTTCCATATCATCAGTAAAGATATTCCCATACCATTGCACATTGGTTTCTTCCACGCACGGTTTAGTGTCAGAAATTTTTTGTTTTTCTGATGTAGGCACAACTCCTTCACTGTCTGACAGAACTATAAGATTTGAGCTGTGACCTTGCTTATTGATCATATCACTAGAGAGCTGTTGCTTGTTACCACCTTTACATTCATCTTCACTACCGCTAACAATGAAATCCTTTAAGCTTCCTCCAGATGCCAACTCTTCCTCCTCTTTTTTGCGCAGGTCTCGAAGGCGCAATATCCATGGATGATTCCATATCTATGACATATGTGCAGCTAGTAACTATATTACAGCAACTATGTATATCTATACCTTAAATAGAGTCTGATATGCAGAAAACAGGTTTCCACTTGTTCCAAGATGTGAATGGTCTACTTGTTTATCCAAGTATGCGGTATATAGATCTTCTTGCAGTGATGAAAGTCTAAACAAGATGACATATTCTTGTTTAGGAGGGAGTTCTCTGGTCAAAACACGATAATCATGTCGCTATTGAGCAAGAATCAATATTATACGCTAACACCTCAAATAATAGCTTGCTAACACCCTAACCTGAACACAGCCTTTAAGCAGTTTGTGAAGCACATGTGACTGGTACCTCATTATACAAACATCATCTTCATTTGAATCTCTACATTGCCCATTCTTAATAGGATTAACAAATCTGTTACTGAATTCCCCTTGTGTACCAAGTAGATTTGGCTTGACAAAACTCACCATTGTGTAGTCTATAATATAAGAACCACAAAAATATCCAGCTATTTATCATATTAGCTACTAACATTCCATGAGATTATTTTGCAAAGGGGTGCCTGTCAATACAATGCGGCGAAGAGTGCGCAGTTTATTAAGAGCCTGAGACAGTGCTGATTTAGGGTTCTTTAGCACATGTCCCTCATCACACACTACAATGTCTGGGCCTATAATATGTACATTAAAACAATAGCGACAGTAATGTAACAGGTTAACCTGGATCAAGAAGGTATTCTGCAACTGCAAGCTTTGTCTGTGACTTGAAGCCTTTGCCTTTTCCACTGGATAGGTTCCTATACATTTCATATCCACATAGTAAAATCCCCCCCAGCTCAAACCATTCCTGGAGTTCACTTAACCTCCCATGAAGTGAATTAGTCATGGCAAGATGATAAATCTATATAGATGCAATACAATATATTATAACAGGTGTAATGGTAATTTACTTGTGGTCGTTTGTCTTCAGGTATCCACTTCATAAATTCATTTTTCCAGTTTTCTAATGTATTTACTGGTACTATGATGGCTACCTTTCTGATATTTGTATTTTCATTCCTTAATAGTGCCTCAACAAAGGCAATCACCTGAGCATAAGGAAAGATTAATGAATACATAAGGTAAAAGTATCAAACACTCATCATAACAATGAAAATTGTTATGGCTATTGTATAAAAGGTCATTTTGTACAATTTATTTTTTGAATGAATTCTAGACTGATAACATAAGCCATGAATTATTGGATATTGGTACACGCAATGAATTGTTGATGAAACAAATATGGTGAGTATTAAAACAAACACATTCATTTGTGCAAAATGGTCTACAAGGCTTCTAGCTGAGTACGCAGTGCACATTGTATCACAAAGTTTTAGCAGGCATTTTGTAACACATGTAAGGTCCATTAACTGTTGACAATGCCATATAACGTCCCAGTGGCATAACTCTCCTAGATACACATACACAGTACAAACTTTAAGCACGCAAGTGGGTAACATGCATGCATTTTGTAACTCTTAACTTGAGTATCTTTAAAATCTCGCGTGATTGTACACGAGAAGTTCATGTGCAGTGCATGGACATTTATCTTCACGACCACCACGAGTAATGTGTAAGCTGCACCACACAAGCATACCAGGACAAAGGAAACATGTCGTTTATTATGTGCATGCGGGCTATTTGATGGGAAGCCTAAAGCAAACAAATAAACATTGTTACCTTTATTTCAATCGATTAATAAGCGTGCCTTCTGACAAACACAGAATCTTGCATAAAATTATTATAATCACGTGATACATGTTTGTTCTTCACCAGAAATAATGGAAGGGCATGTAGTACCTTATCTTAAAGAAGTTGGACTTGTAGGTAACCTTCCTGGCCAGTTACAAGGTACGTATGTACGTTGCTGCATGCTTACATGGCGTCCATACTATACTCGAGTCGATGCCTTGTGTTGAGTGCACTCAGGTTACAAGCTTATTTAGAAGCATGACAAGTCTTTTTACCCTCCATGAGCAGTTGATATGTCATCAATTTCTCATGCACTCGCTAACACGTCACAAATATTTTGCTATTCATGTAAAGTTCAAATCAATCTGTATACTGTAACTCTATCAACGCGCAACAGCTTCTACTGGGTGTTTAAGCAAAAAGGTCACACCTATCTGTTAAGATAAGCGGTCACCTTACTGACCATTTTGTGAAAAATTATTAATTCGTTTTGCAGGAATATTACGTCAGTACATAATTCTGCATAATTACTTGTTGTATTGTAGCCGTTTTATTCTATAAGGTATTTTAACTGCCAAAAATATAGGATTGCGTTTTCCGCTGGTCATAGCATATAACGGTCTGTACAACTTAGCCCATAACCAGTTTTGCAAAAGCTCAGGTTAATTGGCAAAAAGTGTTATCTTGAAAATCCCAATGTGAGATATAGCCAACTCCTCTATTACATACGTAGCTAACCATTATATGAATGCAGGTAAACAAGCTTGCTATAGCTATATATCTACAAGACATTTGAACAGACATACCTGCAATGATTTTCCTAAACCCATGCAGTGTGCTAAAATTGCTCCCGAACCATGACTAGAATTAAGTCGTTCTAAATTTTCACAGCAGCAGTCCCATAAAAACTTAACTCCTTCTCTTTGATGAGGCTTCAAATGAGAAGCAATTGTTGGTTCTACATCTACAATATCTCCAGAGCTATCTAATACAAACTTGTCGCTTTCTTCTCCTTTGCTATGTTTTTCCTTTTCTTTAATTCTCTTTAGTCGTAGCTCCTCATCTTTCTGTGCCCTCCGAGTTTCTGCTTCTAACTTATCATCACCAATAAGCTTGCGTAACTTGCGTCTTTTTCGACCTGGAGTCAGTGGTTTAGTATTGTCTGGATCAGAATCTGATTCAGAAGATAAGACTTTTACATTCCGCCTCTTTCGTTTCTTACTTGAAAATTTGGCATTGCTATCTAGTTCATTACCCTTGTAAGTCTTTGATCTTGTGGAATACCATTTTAGGTTTGTTTTTTCTTCATTATCTGAACTGTTAGGTGACATTTTTTGGCTGCTTTCAGAAACTAAATTTTTACGAAACGATTTTGATACTTTGGGAGCAATGAGATCTGAATCACTTGAAGCATGTTCATCACTACTTCTGACAGTGTAGTCTAAAGGACTAGGAAGGTCAAAAGCATCGTGATTGATGGGTTGGATTATGTCTTGTTCATCATCAGAGAGTAAAGTGACTTTGTTATGCTGCTCTGCCATATCATCTGTACTGTTACCTGAATCTGAGAGCATGTCAACAATTGCACGTTTTTTTCGTTTATTGCTTGAAATATTACACAGTGGCATCTTGCTTGTTGAGGTATCAGTATGTGAAGAATTAGAGCTGGGTTTATGGAAGTGGTTTTCTTCCTTGTTGATGCAGAGTTCTGTATCAGACATTGATACCTCATCAGTAGCAATGCCTGATACATCACTGCTGCCAAAAGATTCTGAAAACTCCACTTCTTCAACTTCGACTGGAATGCCTACTGCATTATTACAATTCTTCGATATATTGTTGGCTTCACTATTTTGAAAATAAAATTGTTCGTAACTGCGAAGAAACTTGGTGTCACAGCTAAAACATTTCCACTTTTCGTCATCACTACAATGCAATAAGCTACCCAAGTAATCCTTGCCACCTATCCTCTGAATACAGTCTTCACACACACTATTGTGGCAGTAGTCACAACACACAATTTGTCCACCTTCACCGCATATACAGCAATATTCTTCATGTCCATCAAATTCATCAACAGTAAACTTTCCATTTGTATAAAGCTTCCAGCATTTCTGTGTATAAAAATAAAGATAATATAGCTAGCTATGGATAACTGTTTTGCTTGACCAACTATAGCTAGATAGCCAGATAGGTTATATTTATGCAATTAGCTAACTATAGCAATAATGCAGCTACTTACCTCACACATGTAGGCCGAAAAGCGAGGATGCTTGTGAACTTTGTATGAATAAGACAAGTTGACAGTCCCTTTACAACTTATGCAAGGAAACTTCTTTGACACAGACGAGCTTGCTAAAGTCAAAATAAAATAAACAGAGCTATATAGCCAATAAACTTTGTAGTTTATATAGGTATAGCCATACCCAGCTATTATTATTGAAGTTATCTATAAATGCTAGCTAGCTACATAGCTAAATAACATAACTAGCTTTAGATATTAGCTAAGTAGCTAGCTAGTCACTTGACTATCTAACTATAATAGCTACACAGCTTGCACATATAATTAGCAGTTAGCTACCAAACTAGTTATTACCTTTTGACCTGAGTTTATACTTGGTTGCATGTCCTTTGCCACCCACCCCTTCTGTAATAACTTCTTCAGTCATGTTCAATTTCCTTTTGACTGAAATCGGTGTTTCTGTTGTGATCTTTGTGTGGCTGACTGAATTATCAGTTCCATGGCTATGCTTGAGAGAAAAACTGTGTTCTGAAGAACTTGACATACTTTGTTTAGCAGCAAAAGCAGGAATTTTGTTCTTAATATCCTTTGGTGATTTTTTTCTTTTACGCATCTCAGTCTCTTCATGTTCTGAGCAAGAAGAAATGATCATGCATCTGTTGCTTTGTGGTGGATTTGGCAAAACACAAACTTCTTCAGATTTTATAATTTCACGTAGTGAAAAATTCTCAGGAAACTCTTCATGTTGAGAATCAGAGGAGCCAGTGCGTACTATGTTACTATTGCTCTTACTACTAGTGTTATTTTGAAAGCCACTTTTGTGTTGTTTGATACTTCTTTTACGTGTTGACTTCTCAGAGTGAATGTGTGTTTCACCTTCTGAACAAGATGATACAACATATTTCTCACTTTTAACCTTTTTACTATGCTTCTTAATGGTGTCTTTGCTACTGGTTGTGGCGGTCAAGGTTTTCTCAAATTCAACACTTTCTTTGCATTCAGTGTCTGAATTAGGTAAAGCAGTACTTTTGACTTTACTTGTATGTTGTTTTGAAAAATTTTCTTGATAATTAACACTTTCTTCGTGTCCAAACTCATCATCATTTTCATAGTTGGAATTAGGTGAAGAAATGGCTATCTTGCTTTTGGCTTCACATGCACAGTCCCTCTGAAATGATGGTAAATGCATTTCTTTTGAGTTGCCATAATCAGTTACTTCCGCTACATTTTGTAAATTATAATCATCATCACAATCCATTGTTGACAAGGAGTAGTGGTCATCCTTTTCATCTTGTGTATCTTTAGAAATGCCGTTATCAGCTTCTGTGCAAGAAACTGTACCAAATTCAACGCTTTCTTCACATAATAACTCGTCTCCAGTTGTAGGCTCAGCACTATGTTCTGTAAGAACTTCATCTCTTTGATTATTAACATCAGAAGCAGATTGAACCATTTCCATATCTTCATTAGAGATCAAGTTATCGCCTTTACAAATTTCTTTTATGTGCTCTGAATTATAAATGCCATGATGTGTAGAATCTGTATTTCGAGATGTAATAACGCTTTGTGGAAGCTTGACAACTTTGACAGAAAATTCTTTCAACGACCTCTGCTGCTGGCCGGAAACTTTAACAACTGGAGGTGAGTGACTCCTACTTTTCACAGTATCAGATGGCTTGGCAATCTCATCTTCCACATTTACACTTTTAGTGTATTGATGGTCTACTAAATGGGTTAAAGGTAAAGGTTTTTTAGATGCTGACTGATTGGGAGGCAAAAAACCTTCACTACTGGAACTTGAAGAACCGTCAGTGGTATCTTGCTCACTACTCACATTAAATATGTTAGTGTAATACAGCGTTTGAGGAGTTTTGGGATTGAGAATATCAACAATATGTATATTAGAAACAGTGTCAATAGGCGGCAGTCTATCTTCTCGTGATTTGCAGGTTCGAATAGCTAATATTCCCTCCTCATCCCCAGATGCATCACATATATCTCCATTGTTAATTTTTAAGTCTTTCTTTGAATTAACAAACAATTCCATTTCTCGATTAAGATTATTAAGTGATGTTCTAACATGCTGAATAGAGTGGTGCAGTTCCTTGGGAATTGAATGAGTTTTCTGTGAGCTTTTCACTAATGATGCTGATCCACATGGAGCAATGTGAATGGTTCTTTCTGGCTTCCTAGAATTGTGCACAAATTTCCATGATAACTTCTAATATCTATAGCATGCAGATGTTAGGCTAAGATAGTAACTAGCTAGCTCATACAAAGTTATCAGGGATGTAAGTTTTGCAATGTTTCATCCTAGCATTGACTAAAGACCAGGATAAATATGAGACAGATGTCAGATGGCTATTATAAAGTTTTGATTTTACCAGTGTATTGAGGGTAGCTACTGTTTCTATAAGGAATATGGACAATTCTGGATGTTGGATGGAACACCATGCATTCAAAGTACCTACAGTAACTATGTGCAAATATACATGGCACAAAACACAAGCGAAATCCACATTGGATGGGCAGCGAATTAGGGTTACGAGATTATCGTATCTTGTGATATTATAATCGATATCAAAAAGAAAATTTCAGTATCATAATATCAGCAGCACAAAATGATCATCAATATCGTGATCATCAAATAATGTTCATAAAGTTCTATAAATATCTCATCGTATGGTCACAATTATAGTGCTTGTCATACTGTCAGTTACCTAAAAAGGGTATCGTGATAATTACTCACATGATAGCGTAAGTTGTGAATTACCGGCAGACATAAATTTTCAGCATGCGTATACAAGATAATATTTGCAATAATCCAACAGATTGCTGCAACATTTACGTGATACGTATTAGTTATACCCCAGAACGAGTATGGTATCCTTGTTATTACACGAGACTATAATATCTCCCTGGCGGCTTCTTTGATCTGCCCACGCACTGGGAGATAAATTTCCTTATCAGTGATTTTCACCATAAGACACAAGTTAAATGCATAGATGATAACATACTTGGTTATCAAGCTTGTTTATTGTAGTACATCAGTCACATTTTGTTTAATGGCTTTTCCATTGTTAGTGTCGAGGCTATCCTTTATCTTGGCCAAGATCTTGGTGTTTATTAGTGTACAGTAAGTGTAATAATATTGATTTCAGTGGATTATTAAAATAGTAGCAAAAATGTTTAATATTCCGTGACTACATGCCCATTCTTCGCAATGAAGACACTGCTGCTGACCCCTCGCTATTATCACAACAGCCTATCAAAAAGGAATAAGATTTTGGCACGAGAGAACATGGCATGAGATAATTTATAAAAGTTTAATCTCTACTTTTGGACTACTGAAATGAGCCAAAAGTAGGGATTAAAGTTTTATAAATTATCTCATGCCAGAATCTTTAGTGCTTTATCTTATTCATTGATCTCATCTAATGTCATGTGATTCTGTGTATCTTTCAAGCCACAACCCTTTAGAAATGATGCCTTATCAATGCCTACAACTACACCTCTGCCATTTTCCCAAATTCCGTATGTTAGCACCGCCGACCCTTTCCTCTACTGGGACCAGCAACACCAGATTTATGGCTAGAGTGTCTGTTTCTTAGCAATGACATTGGCCTTTCTCTTACTGCAAGGCCACAAACCATTTCCCAGAAAAAATCCTCCCCTAAAATGCCTCAACCTCCCTTTGTGACAGCAAATCAGATTCTGGACTGCCTGAACATAGAAAATCCCTTCCACCAGCTTGAGGCCAGTTCAACCAGGGATGCTGCACCAGAGCCATCTGCATGCAACTATCATCTCATATGCTTGTCCTATCAAGGCAATCCCCCACCCAGTTTTGGATAGACTGTTCATTCAGCAATAGCTGAACATATAAAAATGGATTGTATTTGCTGTGGTCATTTTAACATCTCTGCTTCTTCACTTACCTAGCCTTATTTCTGTACAGACATTGCTCACCCCATCTCTTATAAACCTATCAAGGTATATACCTATCAGGGGTACAATTAGAATACCTAGAATGTGGCCTTCATGATCCTACAGACGATCAATCACTGCGCTTACTGTGCATAGGTATCAATGAGCTTTATCCGCAATGACGTCATAAAATATAAAATGGAGTCCTTACTGGGGGAATTTAATAATTTTGAGTATTGGCACCTATGAAGGTGGTGAATCATACGGTACAGCTCTAAGGTAATGTCGCACTCGCTCACAACTTACACACTCGCCACTCGATACGCTGAACTCGATCACTGTCGAGGGATAAAACACTCGAGGGTTGAAGATACTCGTGTTCACACAAAGCTCGAATCACTAGGGATGTTTGCTGGAGATTTATTATTAGAACCGTACGCTATGCTTTAAATAGAATAATACTTGGGCATGCGCATAAACAGTGGCACGTTTAATAATGTAGTCACTGTACTGGTCTCAGTGCATAAATTTCGCTCGTTCTTCAATTTATTAGTGATTAAAATAGGATTAGTTTCATCATTTCATTATTTGTGAGTGGCAAAGAAGGCAACACAACAAAAGAACAATGCATGTAGGTGTACCTTAATATTTTCGAGCAATATAAAATTATTATCTATGCGGCAATAGAGCTCGATAGATTAATATTTTATGCGTGTTAGGCTTTTACCGTACGTTACATAGTATATCTAAAGGAAACTAAAGTTGACTCGTGAAGTTACTCTTCATACTTGAGTACTCGTCGTCTACTTGCGCTTTGTCACTATAAGGCCTGTCACATACATGCAGTACTTACGAAGCTTTATGCTAAATCATGCACTCGAGTTTACTTCGAGTACTTGTCACTTCACTCGCTGCGAGCGCTTCAGCATACAAAACTCGATCAAGTAATGCTGTTTACTCGACAAATTTGCGAGCGAGTGCGACGTTACCTTAGAGCTGTACCATATTTTGTCTTCCGCAGTCCAAGAAGATGGGAAACAACAAGGATCAGGTAAAGCGATGACATGCATTAGACACGCCATAGGACACATGAGAATGCATAAACACTCTTATTTCCTTGCTAAGTTTGTCCAGTATAATTAACCACTTACCTGATTCTTATATTGTTCCCCATCTTCTTGAACTGCGGAAGATGAAAATTTATTCATCACCTCTATAGGCGCCGCGCCAATATTCGAAATTATTGAAGTCCCCCCAGTAAGGAATCTAAGGACTCCATTTTTAATTTATGATGTCATTGCGGATAAAGCTCACTATCAATATACTAACAGTTTTAAAACAGCTCACAGGATGAAAATAACGGTCGGCAATCAGCCATTTTATAGTCAAAGTAGCAATGTCACAAACCATTTCTATGTTTATTTGACACATTAAGGCTAGAAGGTAATGCATGTTTGACAGTTACCAATGTAACACAACAAATTCTTTGTTGCTAGGAGATGGGAAGGAAGTTTACACTATGGTCATTGGTCTTTTTGGGTATTAGCTAGTTAACTGTTGGCATGTCAGATCAACAATACAGCTGATTTGACATTTGGCTGGCTACTTTTGAAATTTATTTTCATCCCTATCTTACACTTTAGTTGAGAAGTGGCTACTTTGGTCTGCCTTCACACTAGCTTTCTATGGGTTCCTCAGAGCTGGCTAATTCACTTCATCAAGCTTGCTGTGGTCCGACATACAATTGACACCAACTACTGTCACAATACTCCTAGGACAGTCAAAAACAGATTCATTCAGGCATGGGCATTCCATCACTCTTCAAGCAGCATCTCAAATAACTTTGTTTACTGATCTAACCACCAACAGAACCCAGCCGCTGTATCATGGAGGCCGATTTAATACACTTTCATGGGAACAACTAACAAAGCTCTTCGCAACTTCCTTGTTATAAAAAGACATACACCACAAAGCCCTGCAGTGTATAGCACTCTACCTGCATAATTACTGCATGCCATACAGTTACTGTCATTGTTGTTTGTTATTTCCATCATGGTAATTGATGGTTTTGGATGATCTCATTCCCTGTGTGTATGTATATACTGTAATTTGGGAAAATTTCGCTGTTAAAAAATTTTCTTTGGTGGTATGCAACAACAAAAATTAAACACACGAAATATTTTTACCATTGAGAAGGAAAATTCACACACTCGCAACTTTGATTTGTTATTAACTTAAAAAGTCAGTCTTTCAAGACTCAAGAACGTTTAGTTATCTTTACCTATTCATCACAAGTGATAGTAGCGTCCAAGGTGGTGTCAACAGCGGTTTTAAATGCAGAACGGAAGATGAGTATGTCAGGCGTTGCATATAAAACAAGCACCAAGACTCGAACAAAAAATTCTTATGCCCATAGATAATCTGTAACAGATTATCTATGGGCATAAGAATTGTTTGTTCGAGTCTTGGTGCTTGTTTTATATGCTCGGCGATTTGACTAAAGTTTGAAAGTAACCTATAGCTTCAGCTTGTACTAGCTGCTGATGGAGTTATATAAGGTGCTTCCAGGTCTATTTTCAATTGGTATAACCATATTATCAAACTACGGTATGTAGAGAGAATGTTATCATTAAGTACGGTAGTACTTAATAGTAGGGATTGGTAAGAAATTGTATGGTTTCCCGATTTTTCGCACTTCATAAAACAACCTTCCAATAGGCTTTACCCGAAAAAACCGACTGGAATGCATTGGCAAGGCTGTAATGATGCTGTACCTTGGTAAAACGAAGCGACAAGTCGAATATTTCGACCTACAGCCAATTTTGAAAATTTCGAAATTCACCTGTATTTTGTCAGCCTGCCTGCCTGCCTGCCTGCCGTAAGACCCGGTTGAGCTAGGTGTAGGGCTCCAGAAATTTCACACAATAAAGGTAATGGCGGCGGATTTACGAAAACGTTGTTCCGAAGACGATTTACCCACTGCGCCATGGCGATTCCTTTTATCCTTCATTCCCTTCTTTGTTCTTCTATATTCCTTTAGCAAGGTGTGAATCTCACCTTCGAAGGTGACGATAGCCTGTTACGGCTTCTGCTTATTACGTCACGCAAAAACCTGGCTTGCAGGTGATATAATTAGTTACAGTGGCACCATGGCACGATGTTTTCGCGTGTATTTTATTACATCCTTTATTACATCATGAACTTCGAGATTATAGCATTGGACAAATAGCTTTTGCTGTTTTTCGAGTGTTATTTGCTATCACACAGCTGCTTTGCCATGTAAGCACGTTGTTAACAAGCGCCTGTAAACAAGCATAATTATTACGTAAGCGCCTGTAACATTTGTGCGCCTGCTGAAAGATTATTATGAATGCTTAGCATGTATAAAAAGCAAACAAACTAGATTGATAAAAATATTAAAAATTCAAAAGGTAAGTAGGGATTGAATTCAATAGTGCTACAAAAAGTAAGGAAACAAGGAATAAGATTTTGGGACGAGAGAACATTCTGGCATGAGATAATTTATAAAAGTTTAATCCCTACTTTTGGCTCACTTCAGTAGGTTTGCCAAAAGTAAGGATTAAACTTTTATAAATTATCTCATGCCAGAATGTTCTCTCGTCCCAAAATCTTATTCCTTGTTTCCTTACTTTTTGTAGCACTATTGAATTCAATCCCTACTTACCTTTTGAATTTTGATTTTTTTTATCAATCTAGTAGAATTGTTAATGGACACGTATTTGGAGAACAAGTTAATGTTTTACCATCTAAAAACCAGGTGCTGTGTAAGTTAAACCACTGTTAATCAATTGCTATTCAATGTATTGTAATAGTAAGTAATAACATCACGAGTAAGTCATGTGAGCAAAGACTCATCACTAAGGGGCACATAGCAATATATACATTGTTTAAACCGGCTTTATACTCCATTAGCTACTTTAGTGATAAAACTTTTTGAATGTAGTACAAAGCCGAAATTCTTACTGTAAGCTCCGCAACCTGCATGACACGTCCAATTTTAAAGCTGAAGTGCTCTGTCTTGTTTGCATTGTACAGCCAATAAATGCCTTTTAATAATAAATGAACGGCTAATGTCTTAGTCTTCTTTGGCAGTAACTCACAACACGCTTCGTTACTAAGGCCATGCGCATTGACTGTATCGATGGTAAGTGTCATATAAAGAAACTGAAAAGCAGTAGAACTTGTTTAACCGGTTATTCAGCTTTCATTTCACATGAACAGTTTTGGGGGCAGACACACACAGACGCATACCAACTTCCGAAAAAATCAATTTCAAGAAACCAGGTGTGAAGCATGTGTCTGGTTTAGGTGATAGTTGGGCAAGAATTGCATATACAACTATACATATGCTAAACGATGGCCCTTGTCTTATCTATGGTACAGCTCAAATGCAACTTGACACCTGCATGCAGGTTGCAAGTTGGAAAATCGCAGGTGAACTACAGAATATATAACAAATGGGCTGGGTGCCCGTAAATACTCTTACGTATGTACCTGTGTCACGCAACCTGAATTACTTATCTATACCGCAAGTGATCTACAACTTTTTAAAAAAATACTACTCACCAGTATACAACTATCAACTATTTCTGTCACTACTATATATAGTGAATCCTCAAGTGAATCTATCTCAATTCCTAAAATCGACTACTATTGATAGTGAGGAAAGCCTTCTGTGGCTTAGTGTTACGTTGGTGAGGTGACTGTATGTGCGTAACCAGCACTCAGCTACATTATAAATGGCACCTGGGTGCTACCAAACAATAAAATATTTCCCTTTGGAATCAGTTCTCAGTTTGTGAAATTGAAAGGCCTGTATAGTTTACGTAAGAAATCCAGCTATCTTTCTTCCTGTGTCGATTTCCAAGCAAAGTATGGCACGATACAACGGGTATAAATTTGGCTGATACGTCATATTACAGCATCGAAGACATGCTAGTCTATGTATATAAATAAATTTAGAGCAAGAAACCTGCATGAAGGAGGGTGGAGAGGAACCCATATCATTACCTGTTACATTTTCTTTTGATAGGTGTGTATACCCATACATGCACATACGAGAACAGGTGACATGTGGAAAATGCGTGTGCTCTGTTTGCATGTATTAAGTTGTATTTGAGCTGTACCGTAAAGTTTTTGGTCGCACATACCTATTTGCAATGCTACTTCTGATTGGCCTCACACTTTTTTTACACCCAGGGTGTTTTTGTTTAGCACATCACTACTTTTTTGGAAGTATAAACACATGTTATTACTAGCAAGCAGCAGAGAAGTACTGCATGGGCATAACTTGTACTTGCCTAGCACACAATATTGCAAATTAAACTTTGAAGCTTAATTTTGAAAAACTCAGGCCCGAGATTTTTTTGAACTTTCACTACAGAGTGATACATCAATATAGATTGTGTATCTGAAAGTTTATGCAAATCATTTGAAGGGGGTCCAAGTTATGACAACTATCAACCTGCAGTGTAATAGCCCTTCTCAAATACATGCAAGTGTTTACTTCAGACTGATAATAGTATTACAGGTAGAGTATACATAGGAGAAGTGCTGATACAAATTTGGCTGAAATCCATGAAGAAATGAGTGAGTTATTAGACAAACAAGTGAATGTATAAAAAGAGAGTTTGAAAAAAACTTCCGGAGTTCATGAAAGCTCCCGCAAGGCCCACGAAAAAAGTGTGCGATGAAAATGAAAGAAAGAAAGAAAAAACGACTCGCGTAAAAATTTTTGTGGTGACAGGAAGGCATTTATAAGGCTGTATCAGAAGAATGGCTGCACTGACTTCTATCAACTTCGGAATATTGATTCTTCAAACAATGAAGGTACTAATTCTCTAGTAAACGGGTGAATCGGGCGGGAAGGGATGGTTTGTCGTGCGTAGTCGCACAGTGGGCGCCATAAAACTCGCTATGGCTGGTACTTGGGAATGGTGGTGCCGATTTCCTCCATTCTTGGTTTGTTGATTCTATATAGTAAGAATGTTGTGGGTTGGTAATAACTAAGCGATAACTTTAATGGCGGCTTAGCTAGAGCGTTTGTGAGTTTGAGGGCAGTGCTACGTGTAAATAACTCACTCAGTGGTCACGTTGCTGCGCTTCTTCTTGACCTCGCGACTCACTATTGTGAGTCTTGATTATAGAAATATATATAGATGTATATTGGATCGGCTATCAGTATCAGCACAATTTGATATAATAATATCGGATATCGGTGGAAGCCAAAATTTCTATATCAATACACCTACCATTTATTGTCAACTTTAAAGTTTAAATGTTAGTGACAGCTTATTCATCATCATATCATATATACACTATCCCACTAGGGACCTGTAAGAAGGCTATAAGCCTATGAATAGGGACCCAGAACTATTAACTTAACCCAAACCTTAATGATACGATGAAGAAAAAATCCCAGACCAGTATTAGTAATCTTGATTTACAGTCTTCTTCTGGAGTTTATTCTTATGCGCCATCTTTAATTTTTGGATAATCGTGCATTTTTATAGTGGACAATCGATGGCTTAGTGCTACAAAATGAATGGCCACGTAGAAATTGACAATGCATTTTGCTACTAAGGCCACACTCATCAATAACCTTGATAGCAAGTATCACGTGAATCATTATTAATAGCCTGAAGGTAAGGTAAAACACACATACAGATGTACAAATACTGCATAAGGTAGTTATACTGACCCCTATAACACCAGTTATCAGTACCTTCGCTTGTCAATGGTATAGTTGTGTCAAAATATTGTACAGCATGTTTGTACAGAGCATATGGAGTGTTGGGCACTCCCTATTCCATGCATCTTTCCCATACACTGATAAGTATCATTAAGTATGGTAGTACTTAATAGTAGGGATCGCTATGAAAAACTATGGCTTTCGGAATTTTCGCACTTTTAAAAACAACCTTATAATAGGCTTTAGCCGAAAAAACCTACCTGGATGCATTAGTACTGCTGTAATTAGGCTGTATCTTTGTTAAACGTAGCGAAAAGTCTAATATTTCGATCCACAGCGAATTTTAAAAATTTCAAAATTTACCTGTATTTTGTCTGCCGGCCGGCCAGCCAGCCAGCCTGCCAGCCGTAAGACCCGGTTCCGCTAGGTGTATGGCTCCAGATTTTTCACACAACAAAGGTAATCACGTCGGATTTATGAAAATGTTATTTTGATTAAGGTTTGTCCACTGCGCCATAGCTTGTCCTTTGTTCTATCTTCATCGATTGATCTTCCTCAACCGAAGGATGACGAAATATTACGAAGGTGTCAACATTCCACGCAAGGTGTTAAAATGTAACAATAAACACCTTGGATAGGCGCATGCTTATACTGATGCAATCTGTAACGCGTAATGGAAGAAGAATTCAGTCTTTCCCTATAGTTTCGTCTTCCATAGCTAGACCAATTTATTTGCACCATAGATTAATATACTCCCCATAGGAAATATATTATCTATGTTTGCACGCAGCTGCTTTATCGATCTTCTGAATTGTAAACGCCGGATGTTAATTATAACATTAAGCGCTTATAATCGGACACCTATTAACGACCTAGTAGCTGCGTATTAATAAAATGGTCTGGCTACGGGTAGAATATATTCCTTCCTTCATAGTACAAGTCGTTTTACCATATAGACACTTGGTATTGTGATGAAACGAGTGTTGTAAAGGTGGGCGTGGCACATACGTAGCGAGCCATTGTAAACTATGTAGATATCAGTTGCTAAGAAATAATTCCAGTCTTGAGTGCCTGTAACAGCTAGCTATAAAAAGTAAACAAACTAGATTTTTTTTAAAAATTGAAATTTAAAAAGGGGAGTAGGGATCGTATAAAAAGTAAGGAAATAAGTTGTTGATCACTCACCACCACCCAGCATATTGCATGTGTTTACTTAAGTATACAATTGCAGCTGGGTAAGCGTTCATACATGCACAAATGAAACACATTCTCTAGCACTTCTACAAGATTTAATCCCTACTTTGGCTGCATGATGTTTTGCTTTGAATACTGGATGCCAAAGTAGGGATTAAATCTTGTAGAAGTGCTAGAGAATGTGTTTCATTTGTGCATGTATGAACGCTTACCCAGCTGCAATTGTATACTTAAGTAAACACATGCAATATGCTGGGTGGTGAGTGATCAACAACTTGTTTCCTTACTTTTTATACGATCCCTACTCCCCTTTTTAAATTTCAAATTTTTTTAAAAATCTAGTACACTACACATGCTATAGTTACCTTTTCTTAGATCCACTGTTTGACTGCATTTCCTAGCAAAAATACATTTAAACTGGCTCAATTACTGTTGTTGATCCACTTACTAGCTTAGACAAAGTGTCTAACAACTGAGAAGAAATGACTGGAATTTGTTGTGTAACATCAGCACTACAAGCATAAAAATGAATGAAAATGGTTAGCTAGTCAATTTATAACACAAACAACGCATAGGTATAACTAGCTAGCTAGCGTTTTACAAAATCCCAGCAATCTAGCTAGCTAGCTAGAGTATCATACCTTTGCGTGCGTGCGTGTGTGTGTGTGTGTGTGTGTGTGTGTGTGTGTGTGTGTGTGTGTGTGTGTGTGTGTGTGTGTGTGTGTGTGTGTGTGTGTGTGTGTGTGTGTGTGTGTGTGTGTGTGTGTGTGTGTGTGTGTGTGTGTGTGTGTGTGTGTGTGTGTGTGTGTGTGTGTGTGTGTATCTGCTTTGTGAGGCCATTTTCATTAACACTATTAATTCAGTACCCTCATCTAAAACTGCCAGTGTTAGCAACAATTTGATGGTTTATGTACTTCTAGGAAGGTTGCCACAAATCTGCTGTTACTAAAGAAATGCTCATTAGTATCATAATTGGGTTTCTGTTGCATGCAGTTCACAAGAAGTGCAAACAGAACATTGGCATTTTGTGTTCTGAAGACCTTTTTGCTTTCTCATACTGTGAAGAATGCAAACTGTAGCAGCTGCAAAATAATTAGCATAGCAGCTGTTCTACTTCTCCCACCTATAGCTTTGTAATCTTGTGTGGCCAAATCATACAGTATACACAGTAATTTTCGAGGGGCTTAAATTTTGCGGATTTCGCTGTAAGCTTGTGGGGGCAAATTTTTAATCCTCGAAAAGCAGCATTGACTTTAAGGAAACAATGTATTCAACTTGATGATCAGCGAAAATAAAACCACGAAAATCCTTCAAACTTGCCTTCTGCGAAATACAAGACCCTTGAAAATTACTGCGTATACGTTATTTTCTGTAAGAGGTGTTAGCTATTTTTACTTACACTGCAAGCAATAGCTAGCAAGCTAGCACCTATGCAAAACATGTCTCACCCCTATGCAAAAATAGGTTTGCTATGACTAATGCTACCATATGTGACCAGGCCTGCGAAAATCAACCATGTGAGCGCAAATTACACCTAGTTAGATATTCATAAATATGTTCTGTTCTATAAGGAGTATTTTTATTCTGTAAGCTTTAAAAGATCGCCCATTAAATTCTGCATTTGTGGTAAAACATTTAGCTTGTTAGTATAAATAGAGCATAAATTATGGTAAGATGTATTTGAAAAAATAGGTGATTTTTGTGCGACTAGATGGTTGATTTTCGTAAACCCATTCACATATAGCAATTTACCAGTGACCTTTCCATTGAATCAAGAGTTATAATATGTATATATAGAGGACTCCTGTAGAAACGCATAGCATAAAGTTATGACAGCAGGTGTGTTGTGACATCTGTGAAGCCCCAAAATGTCAGCAGCAATGTGCTAGCACATCATTACCTTTAGCAGGCAATCATAACACACTTCATTACTAAGACTCTTGCTAAGACCATGCATCAATAATACTGACAGCAAGTGTCAAAAAGAAGCCAGAAGGCAGTAGAACCTGTTAAACCAGTTATCCTAGTTCATAAGGATGAATTCATTTCACATGAAGTTATTAACACCGGCCCTCAAGGGTAGCTATGCATGCGCACATACAGTGACTTCAGGGCAAAAAAACCTGTATGATAGTGAGTCTGCGTGGCCAATGTGCTACTTTAACAAAGGATATTATCACTAGCTGTACAGTTCACAGGCTTTATTGAACTTGATACTTTGAAAGGTGTCATTGTATCAAAGATTTTGTTCACATAACTGTAACTAAGCAATCAACACTTATATAGAGACCCACTAACTAGTTGGTGAGTTTAATGATAACATGTGCTGTGTAATCTGCTGCCCCTTGCCCAAGAAAACTTGGGATTTAAAGGATTTCCTTTGGTTAGACATTAAGTACACTATTCCAGCACTGATGCAAGGGCTGTCCTTAATATTTACACAGTGAGCAGACTGGAGCCATTTCTCCCAGGTATTTATAGTGTCAGCGATAGATCACCTGCGCAGAAAGGGCCCTGCATGGTCATGCAACATATTTCACAAAATATTTACATCACATGGTTTGCATCAAAGCGTTTTATGGTGCCAGTAATATTAGATCACATTTTATTAATATTACCCTTTTAGCTAAGACTATAAACATGGGAAACATACCAACTATTCACATTTTTTCACCACCACACGCGAGATAGGCAACGCGATTCAACCAGATGACGCCATATAGAAAAAGCGGAAGTAATAATCAGTCTAGGCCAAATAATTTAACATTCCTTCAACCGCAAAATGATACCGAAGAAGCTCTAGGGAGGCAAAAGGACTTAGTATAAACTCGCATGCTGTGTGACAATATGGCATGACGTAGTCTTTTGTAGTTCTGAACGTTCATCTTCAGTTGTAAGACTCACATTCGTATGGTAAATAAGCGTTAAGCTACACAAAATAACATTAATTCCGTAACCGCAACAAACCTATGAATGAGATCCGCTTCGTAACGTTGCAGCAAGTGTGAGGCGAACTCCTCGTGTGTAGTAAACTTGGTTTGCGATTGTAACGACTTCCACTTCCTGGCAGTTTCTTCAAACAGTCTCAAACGCGTTACTTTGCCGCTCTCCAAGGGGGCTTTTTTCGGTCTCCCTGCTCCTTTGCGTGCTCCTCCGTGACACCGATTAAAAGTATCTTCAGACCTCACAGGGTCGTGTAGGTCCTGTTTACTCATAGCGGTAGAGAATATCACTACCGGGTGGTGAAACAGGCAAACTTGAATACACAACCACAAAATCAAGTTCTATTTTTCGCCAACTCATTGACCGTATATTCTAATTGATTCCCTAAACGTGTGCGCGATCGCTCATACCGATCCTACAGGCTATGGCGAGGGCTATGGACTCATTTATGGCAGAGTTAGATGATTTTATTAAAATAATCTACAGTTGCTTTACTAATCAAGTTTCGAAATGGAAGGAGAGTGATTTACAACGGGTTATTGACTGGGCAGACTACTTTAAAAAGGTAAAATGTTCGTACGCGTCTTTAGAGATCCCGCCAAGTTTATTTTGAGGTTAGGCATGTGACCGGATGAAAGCCAGACAATCGCTGACTCAAAAAGTCAACAAGCATCTGGAACACCTTTCTACCAAATGTGGTTATTTCTATGATGGAAAGCCACTTGACTGGCAACTCATATCATGTAGTCATGGCTGTATTTTCAAGGTTTTTTGGCTGAATAGCTTTTAGCTGTATGTTATGAAACACTCAATCTTACAGGCTCTAATTGAGAATTCTAGTCTACCTGATGAGCTTAGAATGATATGTAAACAATATCTGCCATCATGTAACATGACCACCAAAACAGATGAGCATTCTACTGGATTACTTGCCCCCTTGTTAAGAATCCATTGTGATTTATCAAAGGTTGTCTATCAACATCCAACACATTGTGAGTGGTTTGTGGATGTATAGGTTTGTTACAGAGAGTTCATTACTTCTTACAACAACAGTAGCAAAACCCAAAAAGCCTAGAGCGTCATAAAGTTTCTTAATTAGCCACAAGAATGCATTTTAGTAATAGCAGTAAACAAGTTTCTAAGATATGTAGACATGTTTGTGGTTAATTACAGACACTCTATGCCTTACTGATTTTGCCCTTACATTGCAAGGAGTAATGAAATCTCTGTAGTAGTTTGTGGCCAGCACATTGTGGTAACAGTAATATCCTATCTGTTAATTCACAGTTGTGTAAGCATGACAAATAAAGTGTAGGTAGTTAGATGTATGGCTTGCTGGTATGTATGGTTTCATGATTAAGGTCACAGCTATGGTTTCTATACTTGTGTGTTTATTGTAATTGTATTGTAAAGTTACATGCCAAACTTGTTCAGAATGTGTGAATAGCTGATAAAAATTTACATATTCGCTTGCCATAGGTGGGTGTTTAGTGGTCCTTGATTTGGCTTGCCTTTCTTTTTCTATTGGCTTAAAAGTTGTTCCACGAAACCTTTGAGTCTTCAAAACTCATGAGTCTTCAAAACTCAATATGTCTTTCAATTTTACAGTGGTAACTACTAGGGAGGAATATGATATAGAGGTTCTACGATTACTTGTTGTTGCTTTAATTAATGCACACTGTACACTTTAGTGTTTACAAAGAATGTTTGTTATGAATGCTTATGACCTCATAGTGTAGATTTACCATGAAAGCAGCAATTATCTGGTACCTCCCTACTTGTATTGTTTATTAGCCACTGTGGTACATGTTAAAATATTATTGCACTTCAATGTCTATTTTATGGGTACATAGTTGCTCTTTCATGGATCATGAATATTGGTTGGCTGTGGGTTTTCATATGCTAAGGCTAATTATAAGGTGATGACATATGGATAATAATCACATCATTGATGATGTTAGTTCTCCACAGTTGTGATTCTGTTAATTTTGTACTCATACTTTTTGTGTTAAAAGTGTTGTACTTTGATTTTGTAATTATGAATACAACTACACGGGTAACATGCCATCAACTAGCATCACTTCCATGGTTTCTACACATGTGTATCAGAATATGAATGTGTTCTGATTGAGAGGTCCCCAGTTCAATGGTTAGCTGCTGCTGTTGTTTCCTTGAGCAAGGAACTTTACTCACATTGCTCCAGCCCACCCAGCTGTATTAGTTTGGTGCACAGGTATTCCAGTTTGACTGGGTAGGCGTGATTGTGTAAATGGCAGCTACAGGCTGTCTGTGTGTGTGTGTGTGTGTGTGTGTGTGTGTGTGTGTGTGTGTGTGTGTGTGTGTGTGTGTGTGTGTGTGTGTGTGTGTGTGTGTGTGTGTGTGTGTGTGTGTGTGTGTGTGTGTGTGTGTGTGTGTGTGTGTGTGTGTGTGTGTGTGTGTGTGTGTGTGTGTGTGTGTGTGTGTGTGTGTGTGTGTGTGTGTGTGTGTGTGTGTGTGTGTGTGTGTGTGTGTGTGTGTGTGTGTGTGTGTGTGTGTGTGTGTGTGTGTGATGCAACACCTTACCATAACAGAATCCTTACTACATATCCTATAATTATTATTGTCATTATTCAGCTGTACTATGTTACATGGCTTGTGAACAGATTGTAACTAGCTAATTACTTACATAATTACATAAAGAACTCACCACAATATTGATACTACAGCTGCCTGTACTGTACTGCACTGCAAAAGTGGGTTTTTACTTTATAGGTGTATAGCTATATGTATATAGTTGGAGGGTTCTGCCCACACTGGTCTTTAGTGGTACAAAATAGGTTTTAAATGGACATATCCTGATTCTAATGATTCATGATGTCCTACGGATAGCGACTTTTATTGTATCTACTCAATTTATGAAGTGCTGGCTTTATTGATATCTTCAAACACTTTTTATTCCCTATAGAACAAAGAATAGGGCAGTAGCTCAGTTGTCTCTTTACCATCAAAGTCAAAACACACACCCACATGCATCAAAAGAATTTTGACGAAAGTGCAGTGCTGCACTGCTCTTCAGGAAACCCTGCCAGTGCAGTGCAGTTAGCTGCCTAGTATAAAATAGCCATAGCTACAGTTTAGTGCAGTAGCTACCAATGGTAGAAATAAGCCTGAAGGGTCAGAAATTGGTCAGCCGTTTTTTGAAGATAAGACACTGTTGTAGGTTATTGATTGCCATCCCATTGAAAATGTACAGTAAATTTGGCCGACCAAAATAGACTTTGGTTGGCCAAATGTTGAAATTGGTCAGAAAATGGCCAATGACCGACTATTATTTCTAGCACTGAGCTACAGTCTGTGTTAACTTTAGCAGAGCTTGTGATAATAGCCAGTCATCAGACATTTTCTGCCCAACTTTGGAATCTGACTGATCAAACCAAATTTGACACAGGTAAATTTACCATACATTATCAATGGAGAATTTACAATAGGAAAACAGATGTCCGGACAATTTTCAATCCTTATCATAAGCACTGCGGTTTTACTGAGGCCACCACTGCAGGCAGAGAGGACATTTGTCCCCACACTGCCATTTGGTCAGACATGAGGCTAAGATGGTTGGACATGACAAAAGCTAAATTCAAGTGTTGTCTGTCATCATTATGTATGAATTAATGTATGCGTATGATATAAATAGCTATACATTCTTTTGTTATCACAAGCTGAAGGACGACAGTCTTCACTTAGCATCAGTGCTTCGTGTGTACGGCCTCACAGGTTTGTTAAGTTGTATAATAGCTAAGTACTTCATACATTGTGGTATCTATACTGGCACATGACCAGACATACAATGTCCAAGCCAAATCTGTTTTCCCAGACAAAGGGCTTGTTTGCTTGGTGAATGTCAACTGTTATAGTACCCTCTGCACTCAGGGCAGCAGTGGTAGAAATAAGGGTCAGAAATTGGTCGGCTGTTTTTTTGAAGATCGGATATTTTGTAGGTTATTGATTGCCGTCCCATTGAAAATGTATAGTAAATTTGGCCGACCAAAATAGATTTTGGTCAGCCAAATGTTGAAATTGCTCGGAAAATGGCCAATGGTCAGCTGCTATTTCTAGCACTGGGGCAGAACCCTAGCTGGGAGTTATTAATAATTAAGCTAGAGAGTAGAATAGTTTTCTTTATGTTAATTGTTGTTAAATTAGTGATGTTTTAATGCAGCATTTCCATCACTCCATGATGCCAGATATATCACTTCACTTGCAAACTCTTTAGTGAACAACTCAAAGTTAGTAGCTCTATAGTTGTATGGCTGGATATTAGCTCTGTATTGCTATTGCTGTATTCTGTCTGTAGTTTGCTATCAGAAAAACTATCTGAAATTGCTTCAGTTAAAGGAGGAATGGTAACTATAGCTAGTTATATACTGTGCATACTGTTATAGCTAACTCCTACTGAAATAAAATCAAAATGCAGTTTACCGTACGTACAAAGTTTTTATGGATTAATTTTTGCGAATGAACCTTATTTCATGAAAGATTAATTCTTGAAATTCAGTATAAAATTCTAATGGGTGTCAAACATTTGTGAAAAACATACACTACCACAAAAATTATTGAAAAAATGTGTTCATGAATTTAAGTCCCTTAATTTAAAAGTGTACGTATACGGAATCCACTAACTTCAAATCTTTCATCTCATATGCAGGAAACTATTTTGTGTGGCCTTTTACCTGAAGACTATCGGATGAATTTAATTCATTTATCTAGCGAGAACAAGAAGTCGCCTTACTGTCAAGGGAATGGAACAGAAGCCATTCTTAGTTGGGTGTTGCAAGTGTTGATCAAGCCAGGGCATACTGTTGATCAGTGTGAAAAATATGTGGAGAAATATGAACCAATACTTTTATCAGCGATTTGTGCTCATCACCTCAAGTTTTATAGAGGACACATTGTTTGCTTACTGGAACATTACATGGTTGCCTTTAAATATTTGGCTCCAAATGTGACTGCTGAAGAACTATTGAACAAGTCTAACTGGGTGTCCATTAGTTGTCCAGCAAAGAGCCTTGATTTACTGATAGAAAGCTTGAAGGCACTATTGCAACAAAATGAAATCATGCATGATGCAACAGTACTGAAAATTATGCAACAGTTTTGATAAATGTATATTCTAGATATTAATGAAGGAGATTGTTGTATTAAGATGTTGTGAACACTCAAGCGCCTCTAAATTTAATAGAATACTGCGCTTATTCTCGAAATTGGAAACCACAATTAATTATTGCTTGTTGCGGTATGTTTTACGCAGTTATATAGCTGCTAATACTGCGGGAAGCTCTAGATATTCACCGCGGTATGATTAACAGTTATCATTCAAACTGAAGGTACAGCGATGTCACTTGAATACGACTTAGCCTCCAGAAGGTATTAAATCTTTGTATTTCATACTATTCGTGTGAACAGCATGTGTTGTATTGTTGGGTTCAGTGAGTGTGACTGTAAAAGCTACTACGAACGGGCAAACATTAGCGTTTATAAAATTCATTTGTAAAGAACTGCATTTTTACTTACATGAGGATGTGTTTCTCACAATAAAACTTGAATAACTGTCGTGGCTTTTCAGGTGGTTTCATCCGCACATTACTGGTGTGGAGGCCGAAAAGTTACTGAAGTCAGTCGGCGAGGATGGAAGCTTCTTATGTCGACGCAGCCAGGACGACAGCACCAAGTACACCATATCGATTTTGTAAGTATCTATGATTATTATATATACAGATTACATAATTAATTTTGGTGGAGTACACTTACACTCACAGGGGTGACTCATGTGTATTGGTTTACAATTTTCTGACACATTGCACAGGAGAGACGATGATGTCGTACACTTAAGGATGCAAAACGTTGATGGATATTACAGTTTATTTGGTGAAGAGCAATATGTGTCACCATATGAAGTAGTTGAATATTGCCTGGATAACCCCGGCATGTTGAAGGAGAAGAGTGGAAGTATTATCGAGTTAAAACAACCTGTTACCACCCAAGACGCCATTACCAATAGGTGATTGCATGGGTTTATAACAATGATTAATGTTCATAACATTGTTACATAGATGGTACCATGGCAACATCTCAGTAACAGAGGCTGAAACAATGTTGTTAGATAAAGGGCAACATGGCAGTTACCTGGTCAGATCTTCCTATCACACACCAGGAGACTATGTTCTGTCTGTCAGGTAACATTGGTGTTTCAACCATCTCCTTGTGATATTATATAAACAAACATTACAAATTATGTAAACCTTACTGTGTAACTTGCTGGAATTTGTACAAGTGCTTTTGTTGAAAGCTCCTCTAAAAACAGAAGCATAGTTTCAAGTACCCTTATGTGAGGTTTTAGTGATTCACGTATAGCTTGTTGGTGCTTCTGTGGAAGGAATGTTTAAGAAAATGTTAGCCTTTGTAGGATCTCTTGACCCAACAATGGGTGATCTTGGTCAGGGCTTCTGGTTTTAGGATGCCTAATAGCCTACACCTTCAGTAATTCATGGCTTAATAAAATTCATGTCCCATGAGTAGTCTCCACATGAAGTGTGGGAGTGATGATGTGTTGTGTGTGATCACTACTAGGTTCTGAACTTGTTTTGGTGGAAGTGGAGGTTATAAATAATTCAGCATTAATTCCTTCCCTGTTGATTGACACAACATATTTACACCTTCCTTACTCACAACTCTCAACCTTACCACCACTGGTGTTTTTAAGAGGTAAACCCTTTTTTAGAAATGTAGAGTGACCAATAAGGACATTTTGCTTTGCATCACAATGACGTGTCGATGAGAATACTCAGAAAAGACATCAAATTATATCAGTATGAGGACATAATTATATTTACTCATATGTCTGTTGAAATCAAAATGGTATTTACAAAGTATCTTTTTGTTGCTAGGTTAAAGGATAGGGTGACACACGTGAAGATACATGGTAGGGGGAAGAAGTACGATGTTGGAGGTGGAAAACAGTTTGACTCTATCGAAGACCTGATTGAGTACTACAAGAAATGTCTCCTAGTAGACGATAAGGGAATAGCAATATATTTATATCAGGTATGTCAGTGATAACACTGTACTTTCCTGTGGAGTAGTACCAGAGTTCATGATTTAGTCTTGGTAATATTGTATGAAGTGTTGTGATACTATTTATAGCTTGCTCCCATGTAGACACAACTATTACCATAGTGATATTTCATCATAAATAAATTAGTTTTGTTGGTTGTTCATACAGCTTGAGAGTTTTGTTACTATATATAGTAACACAGTAGGGTTATAGTTGTCAACATTTTAATAACACTTGTCTAGCTGCTGAACTTGTTAAATGTTAACACCACAACAAATTGACACCTGTTAACAAATGTTTTGTGTGTGTCTGTCTGTCTGTCTGTCTGTCTGTCTGTCTGTCTGTCTGTGTGTCTGTCTGTCTGTGTGTCTGTCTGTGTCTGTGTATCTAAGTAATATAATTGTGTGGCATGTGTGTGTACTGTTTGTCTATGTATGTGTACGTACATCCATGTAAGTGTACGTACATCCATGTAAGTGTACGTACATCCATGTAAGTGTACGTACATCCATGTAAGTGTACGTACATCCATGTAAGTGTAGTGTGTCATTATATTATGGTGTTGTTTGTGTAATGTGTTTACACCAAGGTTTTTACTATTGGCTGTCTTGTTCTTTTGTAGCCATGTCACTGTACAAGATTCATACCAGCCTTTATCAATGAGAGAGCTGCTGAGTTGAAGAAGACCAACTGGGTGTTCACCAAGACAGGATTCTGGGAGGAGTTTGAGCGGCTGCAACAACTTGAGTTTGTGCACCTTCACACCTACAGCAGATTAGAGGGGGCCAGGCCAGAAAACAAATCGAAGAACAGATACAAGAATGTCATCCCTTGTAAGTTTTATTTCAACATGCATTCTTGATAGTGCATTACACACACGCACACACACACGCATGCACACACACGCATATACACATACACAGACAGAAGCCGTGGGGTTAAAACAAATAGACCCTTGATCATAATTAATGTGATGACTGATCATGAGACGGTTCTATGTGTGGCTATATAAACAATCATTCATGCAGTGACTGATCGCATAATGATATTAAAATTCATTTTCAAAATGAAAAACTTTGACAATAGTACATGTTGCCATAAATTCTAGAGTATACATACAACAAGGATACTGGTAATACAAGTTAACACTAAAAGTTATCCAAGCAAAGGATGAGATTGAGACATAATAATATAACGGTCAGCATTGACCATCCTGACCAATTAAAGCATTTGGCCAATCAAATTCACATATATCTTTAATGGGAATGATTATAAATCAGAATTTTTGACAGGTGGCCCACCAAGTCTAAGTCCTTATATTGTATTCTGTAAGATATTCCATTGGTGATCACCATTGGGTTACCTCAACTGTAATAATTAATATTGCATCAATAATATGTCCGTTTATAGTGTGCCCTTGTAGTGTTATCATCTTGCTTATGGAATGGCCTCCTTTTGAGGCATAATGGCACAACACTTTAATAGGGACTACAGTTTTGGATGTTATTGTAGTGTCCCTTGATTCAGAATCTCATGAGAGGTCATGAAAACTTTCCTTGATAATACCAAAGTCCTTCCTGTGGCTAATCCTTTATCCCACAAGGGATAGTTACTTTTGTACCACTGGCTTCTGCCCTGTATCCCCCATCCTGTGTATCTCTGATCTCCCTGGATCAGTTTGCATAATAAATAATCCTACACAAACCAAAGTGATGAAATCACCATGTGTTGAACAACTTCAGTGATTATCAAATGGGTTATACACATGCAAGTAATTTGTTAATTAATTTTGTTATTTGTTAATTAATTTCGTTATTAATCTTTTTAACAAATTTATGAACCACTGCAAAAATTGAATTTAATATTAATGTTGTTACAGTCAAATGTTGTTATAGTCATTATTCTGTTAGTTTGGGCTGACAGATTGCAGTGCATATGGTTGTTGATATATAACTTGTATGGTTTCACTAGATGATTACACTAGAGTTGTGCTAGAGCCTCCAGGAGGAGATTACATTAATGCTAGTTACATTAAGGTGAGTAGGTACCTTTGTGTGTGTGTGTGTGTGTGTGTGTGTGTCTGTGTCTGTGTCTGTCTGTGTATTGATTTATATAATGTGCATGTAGTATGGTGTAGTGTGTATGGGTGTAGATAGTGTAATGTTGCATATCCCACAATTTGTATTGATGGTTGTATGGGATGTGTGATGTAGTGTGAGTATTACTACACATACACAACATTTTCTTCATGCCAACTACCACACTACAGGGTGAAGTTACTAGTTCAGTGAGAGGTGATTACATAGCAACACAAGGCTGTCTACAAGATACTATTATTGACTTCTGGAGAATGTTGTATCAGGTCAAGTCTCATATCATCGTCATGGTAACAAATGAAATGGAACATGGCAGAGTAAGCAGCTTGGTACTGCTTTTCACCTCACCTCACCATTGATCTTGTTTTTCAGATCAAATGTGCTCGATATTGGCCAAACAAAGGAGAGATTCAAGAATTTGGACAATTTGTTGTCCACTGTGTCCTAGAGGACCACAGTAGACCACACTACATCTTGAGAGAGTTTCATGTTAGATGTGTGACGGACCCCACACAGAAGAAACTTCACCGAGTGCATCAGTACCACTTCACTGCTTGGCCTGACCACAGCACACCGGATGATCCTTCCACTGTCCTGAGTTTCCTTCAAGATATAAGAAGCCAGCGAAGGAGACTGTCTGGAGTATCGAAGAAGTCGGACAGTCCAATGATTGTACACTGCTGTAACGGTCTGGGAAGAACTGGTGCTTTAATTGTCATTGACATTGTGTTGAATATACTACAGTGTAAAGGTAAATACTAGCAACGGTGTGATATTTCTAATTGTTTCATCACATTTGTGCTTGTAGGTCTTCACAATGAGATTGACATTTGGAACAGTGTTCAGTTGGTGCGTACACAGCGTCCTGGAATGGTCCAGACTGATGTGAGTAACTATATAATATAACACATGCAAACGCGCACGCACATGCACACACACACACACACTACATAATCATGTGACTCTTCTTGTCTTGGTTTACTAATAGATTCAATACAAATTTGTCTACATGACTATCATGGATTACGTAAACAAGGTGAGCATGCCTGTAATGACAATATTATAATGATATTGAGTGTAATGGTTCCCTACAGTGTACAGTATTATCCAGGAGGGTCAGCTCCATTCATTCCAGTGATGCAAGCCTCACCAGCTACAAGGAGGTATGTTTAGTAAATAGAAAACTACCATTAGCCACACATGACTGATCTTGCATGATAACATGTACAACCATTTCCTTGTTTTAAAATCAATTTGGTTTTCTTTTTAACAAACTAACATAGTCTATTGCTCAGTATACATTTTGTATTGTCATGAGGGAGGGGTTACTGAAGTCACACCTGCTTTACTGAAAAGTATTTGTATATGGTCAATAGTACTCAGCTCTACCAAAAGCTGGTTGTTTTATTAGAGTATTTGATTTAGGTGTCACCAGTTTCAAGTTCTCAACCTGTGGATACCGCAGTCAGCAGGATTGACTGGGGATTACCACAGAAAACAATGCTTTACGTGATGAAGTGTCCAGTACATGGTGGAAAAGAAATGGCGGCTAACCACCGGAGTAGCAGCAAGAAGAAGTGTACCTGTGACACGTCATCCTCCATTACAAGAGGCAACACAGTCAGAGCATACAGGGATGGCGATATTGTTAAACTTGATCTTGGTGGTTCAATCAACGACCCAAACTGTAAGAATACACTTGTTAGGCTATGCATGCCCTTAATCAAAGATGGTTGACAGGTATGTTCAACTATTATGCTACCAATGTGTCGATTACGGACCAACAACACAGCAAGTCAGCTTCCACTACCAACACGGAAGTGTTGTATGCGCTAGAATGTACTGGTCCACGATGTGAAGGCTATTATCTACACTGGGACACCACTAGTGAACCTTACGGAGTTGTCTTAAAGGTAAGATCATTCTCTGTTGGAATGTAGCATACAACAGAAGATTAAATTATTATATTGTTGTGTATTTGGATGTGTTAGAACTCCATAACAACCACTATAAGTGTTGTGCTTCAGTAAATTACAAGTTGTGTAACAATGACACATTTATACATATCATCTTTCGGCTGTTGGGTCTTCTCTAGCACCCACTTCTTTGGTGACCTAATTTGGTATTGTCAAAAACTGCATGAACCCATTTTATGCAGTAATAAAGAATATTACTTTCCAAGAACTGTGGCAATTAGTCCATCTTGAGTTCTATAACTAATACGTATGTACATAAGAGGTGATTTACTGAATTGTGTGTGTGCTTGGTTCTTCTAGAAGGATACATCATCAAATACAATGTGTTGGAGGATGATCGTGGTTGTCTTTCCCAAGGACAAGAACGACCACAGGACAGCGACCATACTACAGGCGTGGAGACCGCACAGTACTCCATGTTACTTGGCATTCACATCAGACAGCGCACAACCTTACCTGACAACCAACCAAGAGAAAGCCAGTAGACTAGGGACTATAATATACGACAACATGTAATAATTCATCATAATTGAAAGTGATTGTCATTCACTATAAAAGAGCTTTTTAACTATTATCATTTTAATTGTATATTAATATTGTACATGTATTAATTCATAAATGAATAAAATATATTGTCATGCAATGTTGACAGCGATGAATGGTTGTGCATGTTCTGTATTAACATGAATAAGATATTGATGTATGGTGTTGATATCAATGTGTTGACAAGCAGCTAGAGCGAGATACAAAACACTTCCCAGTACTTGTTGATACAGTACTATGTATGTACACGTTGCTACACAAAAAGTGCAATATAATCATCGACCACAAGCTGCAGCACTAAAGTATAAATCTATACAACATTCAATATAATTATTATAATAGGTGTGGAGGCCAGAAGATATACATAGGGTGAAATGTAGCCCCCAAATCTTAGAAACCCTACATTATCAGGTTTTACAAGCCACAATGCTATATTATACCGTAATAACATTGATACCTAGCTAGCTACATGTTATGTACAAAAGCAAAAATGAATAAATCATACACGCACGCTTATTACAGAAATAAAAAATACTACCCTATTATTATCTATGAATGACACTGAGGATCTTCTGTGTTGTGATCATCTACAAGAATAACAATACACAATGTAGCTAACAGCAGCTACAACACTGCATGTTTATATTAAGGATAGTATGCATTCTCAGGGCTGAATTCAGAAAATCCAGCTAGGGGGGCAAATTGAAGCTTTTCAAAATGTAGGGGGTGGGGCTTATATTGTAAGCACTAATGCTGTTATAGTTTAACAATTTATTCGATTTTGTATTCCAAAACCTAGGGGGCAAGAATTACCCTAAGGGGCAAATGCCCCTCTCTGCCCCCCTTAAATGCGGCCCTGATTCTAAATTTGCAGTGCACAAACTGTGTATGGTGACAGGCACCCATATAAGTGCAGCTACATACAGTAAGTCCTGCTATCTTGTTGTAATTTATCCCCCTTGCAGTAAATAAAGATGACAAGAATGCTTCAGTGTTTTTATGTCCACAGCCTTTGCATGCTAAGTGTCAGCAAATTACTGATATTTCTCTATATTGGGTACCTTCCCATGTTAGTCTAACATGGGAAGGTACCCAATCCATTCAACCCCCCTAACCAGAAATGCTGAATGTGTTTCACACAACAAAAAGATAATCTAAACAAACTGTGTACTCAGCTTAGATAATTTTTACTAGAATTGTTACTGTCAAATTCTTTGCACTCAAGTATTTACCATACCAATCTTAAAAGACAAAGAGATTTTACCTTGTGTTGTTTTGTCTAATAGGGATCGCTTCTCATCATAATCATCACTATCGTAACAGTTCTCTCGTAGGTTGACCAGTTGTGGACGTCTACGATATCGCAAGTATATACTTACACCTATTATCCAAATGGTGAGCACTAAAACAAAGACGGCCGTGCCAGCAGATATAGAAGCATATAGTTGTACATCTGACAAGGACTTCTTATCATCATTACTTTCAATGTGTAAACTTGCTGATTCAAGATTGGATCTAACGTACTGGTGTTTAGTTGAAGTCACCATTGTTGTGTTGTAGTAACAATAACAAGTATATTTTCCTTCATCTTCATCATTGACACTGAGTATACTAAGAGTTGATATAAAGTGGTCAATATTCTCCCCTACAGGACCAACTGTCATTGAAGAATTTACGGATATCTTGTAATGTGAGGATGAATGGATTACAGCAAAGTCGTCTTTTAGCCAAACTACGATGGAAACACCAGCCCGTGTGGGTGCCTTAAATTCACATGTAAATTGAACATTCTGTGATGCCTTTGCTGTAACATCTTCAGGACCAGTAGTCACTTCAGGAAGAGTATAGACAGCTGTGTGTGTAATAATGATGAAACAATATGAGTCATTGCCATATTGTGTATCGCCTTTGAGTTTATTGCAATATATTGCTGTATTGCAATATGTGACTAGATTTTGGGTAAAATTGGTTTTTTAGTAGTGAAAACTATGCAGAAACATGTAAAATAGTAAGAAACTAGGCTGTATATTCCTGTGTAATAATTGGATACTTACAACTTTGCAGGCAACACATGTTGTAATATATCACAATATATCACAGTGTACAATGTATTGATATCTTTCCTCAGGCGTATTGTATTGTATTGCATATTTCATCCCTAGTATGTAAGCATAGCATACAACAAGCTGAACAACTAGCTATCCCTTGGGAAAACATGTGCATGTGTTCACCAACATCTTTCCCTTATGGTTAGCAGCAACTAGGGTAATTACCCTCCTTATAAAATAATTTTATATTGTTTTCACCAAATTATGATATGGATACCATTCAAAAATTTCCCTAATAATTCCAAGAACCACAAGAACACACACATACAATTATTTTTTATACACACACACGCTCACTTAACTTAGCTTCAGCTTTAACATAATTCATTTGAGTGTTCACTGTTGCATTGGACTGTTCTGGTTGCTGTAGAAACTCGTAGCATTTCACAGTAGCATCATTCAACATTGCTGTGGCATTATACACCATTAGTTTACTGATAAACTGACAACAAGGACGCTCATTCTTCGAGCAAGTTTGATAAACAGCTATATGATAATCAGTATTGTTTGCATAAATGATTATTGGTGTGGTACTACCATAATCGATAGCCCAATAGCTTGACAGTGCACTGACTGAATTGTCAATAGTCACAGAGCCATTAAAAAGACAACTAAATGATGCATATTCCCCAACCACAGTGGTATAATCCTTTGGTGGTGATACTAGAGAAGGCACTCTATTATTAAAGCAGTACCTTGACCCTATAAGATCATGAAATGACAGCAAGGTACAGGAAATGAGGTAGGTAGCTAACTCACTTTTTCTCACAGCAATAAAAACAGATACAGTTGAATCACCACACCTGTTACTGGCACTGTTGATATACTCACCACTGTCATCGTAATAGGATAAATTATACAAATTTAATGTGCTATACATCATTCCACGAACAGTACGACTGACTACTTCAGCACTCTTGGGCAAGTTTCGGTTAAGTCCATACCAGCTTGGTGACCCCTTGGATAACCACAAGTTGCTGGTTATGTTGGTAATGAGTGTTATGTCAGATCCTTCATACAAGTAGAGATAATTATGGAAGTTACCCTTTACAATTTTTGGTGGAGCACCTATGACAAATACATTACCAGTTAGAAAATTCTAACTTATAGACAAATATTTTCTTACCATTTGCTACTACTGTGATGTTTGCTTTGTGTAAAGTTCCATTATTGCCAGAAGCCATACAAGTGTATACTACTTTATTGGGCGTGGCTAATACTGTAATGTTATTTCCTTGTTTTGATTGGTTGGACCAGTACCAAATGACGTCTTTGTCTTTGGCTTGTTGATCGGTGTGACATGTCAGTGTGAGAGTTTCATTATTACATATTGTGTCTATCCCCAGTTGTATTGATGAGGTGATTGTAACACTGCATGATGTTACTGTAACAACAACATACTGATTATAGCCTACCCATGCACTTAGCTAATTCAATAATGGTCTCGTCCCTAGACCCGCAAACAAGATAGTACAGTGATACGTATAGCTACCTCTGGACGAGCAGGGTTTTTTAACCTTACAGTATTAGTTATGCAATGTTCGTGCAATTGTATTAGCTGCCATACGCGCATTTACATCGACGCGCGTATGGTAGGTATGGTATATTACGCGTACTGTACCTTTAACGAGACACAAGTCACACAACAGTAGCACCAGCGCGAGATGAATACTTATAAAGTCTATCTGAGACATTTCTTTAACTCGTGGCATAGCATGTCACATGATGTTAGTCATACACTGTATATATTGCCGCCATTTTTGAGGCGAGCCACAGGGGTATTTTTTGAAGATCGCCCCCTCGACTCGCGGTTGCCCTGATAATTATTTAAATGGGTGAAATATTACTATGAGCGTATAGTATATATAATAGTAGTTCGGCTACACAGAGCTATAGTAGTCATAGCTGTTGTAACTCGGATCTCATTTCAAGGCAGTGGTTTCAGCTACTATTTTGGGCCGCCGGAAAAGTCAGTGACTGAATTATAGAAATCTTTTGCGTGCATCTAGTGCATGATTTTACTTAGTTGGCTTAGTTAAATATTATATCTACAGCTAGGCCTATATCTATATACTGCATGAATGAGAGTATGATGTACAAAGCCCCTCCCCTTTTCCTAAAGATTTTCTGCATGCTGTATATATAGCCTAGCTTATAGTAAATCTTACATGCCGGTCGACTCTCTTCATATTCAGTAATGATTAATGAATGTACGTACACTACATGCATGCATGCGTATGGCGCCGGATTGGTGGCGATTACTGATCTTTGCTCCGCCATCTACGTTTAGAGCAAGGCGAAGCCACCAAAAGTAGCCACATTGAGCCCATACCACCCCACAAGGCCAGGGAGGCATCTAGTTAACGATGGGAGCAGTTCCAGGTCATTGCTGGCCCAATTGGTGCCCTCTGTTGGCGCCATTCTCTTAACCGTGACATCACAGGGTCGGCAAAATGCCCTCCAGAAAAGTAGACCCGTTCACATTGGACAGTGGAGACGCTGTACATAGATAGTTATTGAGTGTAGCCATGCTCTTGTGCGATAAAAGTGATTTCAGTTTTGGTGCGTTTTTGCAGAGACAGCTAGTCACATAGCTATAGCATGCACACATTTGCATGAGTCTTCTATAGGATGTATAGTTATTAATTTCATGTGCATAAGCTAAAAGCTGTTTTGTTTAGCTATAACTGAACTATGTGTGCATGCATGTACATGTAGCTATAGGGAATTGGAGAAGAAGCTGCATCAATGGCATGTAATAACAACACTAATGCTCCACCTGTAAGTATATAACTATCACTATAGCTACAGTACCTTTATCTTTGGTGAAATGTGCGTGCCGATATATATGTGTATATATGCATGCATATTATAACATGAATGCTATGAGGTATAATATAGCTACTTATGCATGAAAAACTTCATACATTCCTACAGTATATAGGTTAGCTGCTTATGTTACATACCTTGCACATAGATGCACATATGCTCTTAACTGATCCACACCCTCATACAATTAATTTATCCAGTACAGCTAGCTAGCTATAAGCTCCATGCATCCATAACACTACAGTATATTAGTCTCACATGGTCAGGGTTCTGTTTTTATTGCTCATATAGTGTAGCTAATTTAAGTGACTGCAAATGAGTGCCTATCATACACATATCTAGCAAGATATCCAAGTCAAATGAGTTGGGTTACCGAGTCAAACTCAAAAATCAAGATTAACATGATGGATTTGTAACACTCTCTGTTAATACTGGTGACTGATCTATTAGAGAGTATATATCTTCATTTAAAATTGTTTTTGAAAAAGTTTAATACAGATCCCATCCAGGTCATCATCCTGCATGGTCATCAGGTCTAAGCCAGTGGGTCAAGTGGGTCAACCAGGTCAATGCTTGCATGTGACCCGGTATCAATCCTGGTGCATACAGACATATACTTAGTGATGATACTCTGTAAAGCTGGAGCCGGCTCTAGCACACAATAATATAGCTTCCTATTAGCTAGAATATAACCTGTTGCTTGGGAAGTGAATTAGTATATATATGTCATGCAGTATTGCTTGGGAAGTGAATTAATGCATTATTGCCATGTATATTATAAATTACACTATGATGATTAGCTAACAATACAGCACATGTAGGTTAAGTAATTCATGTTTCATAGGAGCGTCGTATATTAACATTACAACAGGGAGGATTAGTACAGGCACATGTGACAGATATTGATGAAAATGAAGGTGACGTTAGGCTAGATGGTGACAAACCTCAGGATGAAAGTTGTAAGTTATTAATTTTTGTAATGATGATTGTAAGGTAGACGGCTGCCTGTAGGTCAGTTTTATCTCCATAAACGCTTTGATGAGTCTCCCGGCAAGCCGCATCAGCATGTGCATTGTTTTGAAAGTGTTCAATATAAAAGGTATAACCTGTATTGGGATGCAAGCAATAACAAAGTAAATTTGCAGGTAAGGTAACTTATAAAAAGCTACATCTTTATTATTACTATACTATAATGATTATAGAAATGCAGTGGTACTGATGATGCTCTAGCATGCAATAAAAATGTTTGGTGGATTATAGCTGATTGCAGTTCTGAGTCTGCTAACAATTTAGGCTGCACATCAGGCTACAAGCTGATACAACCATTTGACTTTCCTAACCCACCAAGTGTTGCTCCATATTGTTTAGTATTTGATGACAAAGACCCTCGTCTGACTCCTACCATGCCAAGAAAAAATGGTCAATTTAACTTAGCACCAATATAATACAATAAAAGAGTTAGGATTTATTATGGTATATTTAAATGTTTGATGTGTTTGGATTGGCATTTTTATACTACGCTGTCACATGTACGTATAGGTAGGTAGGCATATTATGTATATGTATAAGCAATGGTATATATAATGATGTTCAATTAATACACTTTGGCTATTGTAGGTAGGTATAGGTATGTATAAATATATATGTAATATATATAAACCATGGCTACTAAGCTTAAGTGTATTAAACAAATATACGACCCAAGTCCAAGGTCAGAGAAAGTTTAGCTACCACTGATTAACCCCGACCCCAAAGCACCGTAGGATCCGTGGTTCATATGATATATACTATGATGAAACATTAACTAATAGAATGTCTATAGAAATAAGTTCCTTTTCACACGAAAGTCATGATTACAGTGACAGAATGCTGTAGAAACATGAGTGACAAGGCCTCATCACATTTAAAAATAATGCTTGAGTGAAGCCATAATTAATTGTTCAGGTTATGCGTGATGCTATTTATACTTTTTGCTATTCACATAATTATGGTGAATGAGAATCCCGGGTGAGTATACATTATACCAACCTGCTACCGGGTGAGTACATATATATATATGGTACCAAACCTGCTAGCTACCAGGTGAGTATATAAACCTGCCACATGTGTATATGCTAAAATACCTTTGAAATCTGACGTCATCATAATAAACCATGACTACTAGGTGTATTCAACAAATATATGACCTGAGTCTGAAGTCGTCGGAAGTTTACCATGCACTGATAAATCCCTTGTCTGAAGACAGGGGCAGCTGAAGCTCTCTGTGAGTGGTAGGGCACTTGAAGCTTTACAAAGTAGCTACATGCAGACTTTAGGGGGTCTGGGGGCATGCCTCCAGAATAATTTTTGAAAAATAGATGCTCTAAGATTGATTCTGAGCATGATTTCAACTGTAAATTCCAATTAGTACTATAGACTTATATGTATGCATATTACAACATAATAGCCATTTTATACAGACACTGATCTATTGGAGTATTAACACAAATTATGACTGTTTTATTAGAGTATATCAATCAATAGTATTCATTATCAAATTAAATGAGTTTTAATGGACCAGCAAAAAGTGGTGGGGCTCTAGCCCCGCCTTCTAAGCTGCCTTTGCCTGAAGATTCTTCAGATATTGATGTTACATAATTAATAATCTAATCAAAAATTCCAAATGTAAGCTGAAATAGCTATTCCCTGTCCTGAAATCTTGCCCATCATAATCTTGAAGATTTATTTGATATCTCATACAAGAGATGGAGAGTTACCACTGCCTCCCCCATTCAAAGAAACACAGCCCAAAGCATCTTTGAGTTCGTAAGGTTGCCGTTCTGGCATGTTTCCCAGGCTGCCTTGAGCTGCCACAGTAGCAAAGAAGTTATTGGAATCTGGTTTCTCTTCTTGCTGATGGTCCTTTTCTTACACCCTCTGACTACTACAAAAAGTGAAGTATCTGACAGAGCCAGATTTGTACGATCTCTGGGTGGAGTTGCAGCTAGAACAATTGTGCCCAGTAGGGCAAAGTCCAGTCTGGCTGCTGTTCTACTAGCAATACCACCAGAGCTGGTTTACTGGTATAAGGGATGATTTGGCCTCTGGCATCTGAGAGAATAATTGAGAGCTGATTACGAGAGATTGCATCTCCTGGGTGTAATGTATAATGTTTTAAAGTGCGTAAATCAAAGGAGTTAGCTAAGTGAATCAAAACTCACAAACTGAAGCCACTATATATATATGAGTCATATTGATTGTTTCTGATAGCTAGCTACCAAATCAGTCACACATTGAATCAACAATTCCTCAGTCATGCAGTGACTCAACTGTCTCAACATACACAATGATCACATTGTTTGTCTCAGACAATTGTCTGAGCTGTAACAATTGCGGTTAGCTATACCATAAATATATATACCCTTACGTAATTATAAATTGCATACGATTACATAGCAGTAATCACAACTACCATAAATAGTACTATGTATAATTATGGCGAGGTAGGAGGGGACCTTACCTCACATTTTCCCTATACTGAGTCACTGATCTGTTCAGTCGCGTGTCTGCCGATTTTAGTAAATATAAAATCCGTCCCTATAGAGCTACCCCGGGCATGCATTTCAGTGCATGTTGTTAGAGGATTTTGTTGACTCAGTATAGACTCGATGTCTTCGTATTCCGACTCAAGGTTGGTCAGTGTCTAGATCACGCATGCATATTCTTATTGATTATAGTCTCGCCGCCACGTAGAGCTAGCTGAGCTATAGTAGTACTCGTCCTCTTTTTGTGATATTTATTACAGTGACTTCATTCAAAGTTGTTTTTATCCTAATATTTCGTATGAGGGAGTAGAAAAGACTCTTAGATCAATCGGGGAAGATGGAAGCTTTCTTCTGTGGCTACGCAACCGGGTGAATGGAAATTATCACTATACAATATCAGTCATGTGAGCTGGATATAGTTATTAATATCATAGATCCTAATCCTATATATAGAGTCTATATTAATATGCAGCATTGCTTCATGCATGGATCAGTATCGCTATATATAATATATATATAGCTATAACCATACAGGGATAGCTAGCTATATAGCTATAGTTACTCTACAGAACCTCCCATCAACATCCAATTTTTGTGATCACATTCATCACATCACATCCATCCTTCCCCTTTTTGTTGCCAAACTGAATCAGGCCAGGCAAAGTTGATTTGCAGTTTATAGTCACTGCGCCTGCATCACTCCAAACACTACCGCCTCAAATTTTATTATGATTATCAGTTTTACTCCAATTTTTGACTGATTTTCCTACTCAAACAAATTTTTGAATGACTTTCAATAATATGGTTTCAAAAAGTGGACATTTTTAATGAAAAATGACCTTCCATCTGCATGCTTTTCTGAAAAAGCTCTGACGATAAACTGAAAATCAACTTTGCTTGACCTTAACTATAGAGAGTCAATTGAGACTATATTCTTATTATGTGTATATGCATATAATATTTTATGCCATACACATAGTCGCTATATATGGTATATATACCATGCACGTAGTCTGGTCTAATGGTCCTTCATGCATGCATATATGATACAACCCTATGTATATACAAAAAGTTTCAACAACCATGTAACCATGCAGTTATATGTATGTTAGCATGTTATTTTTGTGCGAAGGATGGATTGCACAATCCCTGGATTGACTACATATTCCATAGAGCCAGCTAGCTACACATTTTCTGATTTCACTTTTACCAGTTTGGCACTGGAAGGCGTACACCGAAGGCTCTAGCCTGTAGGATGTGCTTACCCAAAGCTAGGGAGGGGAACCTAAGAATCAAATGGCCTAAATAAATGGGGTAGGATAAATTAAGGAAAAAACCCACTCCAAAGCTGGACTTGAACCTGCAGGCCACCCAGATTCCGGCCAGGTGCCACACTCAATGGTCCAGCCTGGAGGGGCCGCCTAATATAAGGAGGAAATTCTAATGGTTTTATTATCACTTTTACCAGTTCATGCAGCACTGGAAGGCATGTAGCAGATAAAGCAGCTGTTGTATTCAAAGAAGTGTAGTGTGTTAGCTTAGCTTATATCTGTAACATGCAGTATGCAGCACTGTATAGCACCATCGGATCCATAGTAGTAGCACTCAGCAACACAAACGCATGTAACATACTATAGGTATCCATGCAGCTACTCAGTATGTAGATTTATGCCTTCTGTGTTGCTATAGCTGCTATATCGGAATTTTGTCCACAACGGCATTCCATGCAATATGTAGCTAGTTGATTTTCAATGTCTTGTTGATATTGCAGTAGCTAACCCTTCGTACTTTGATAATACTACATGTGACTGGCTCTGCAAAAACCTTCCATATTTGTGTGTGCAAATTTTGACCCATTTTTAGAATTTACAATCTCATAACTCCCTAGCTTATGTAGCTACCTTATATAGTAATTAAAATTGATGCGACTATCCAGACTTTACGGCTATTTGTGTGAGATAAACTATGTGAACGTAGAAGGGTATTCACAGAGGAGTCACTCACATATACGCCATGTTACTAGTCAAAGAATTAGTTTATCCCAAACAAACCTTAGCTATCTATAGCTACAAATTAACACTTCAAAACTAGTTTCACATTGTGCTTCATGTTAATCATATAGACATAATGATGAAATCGTCTCTGTTGAAATATATGCCAATGGAGGGAAATTTTATGTTGAAGCCAGTGGTAGACAATTTAACAGCATCAATGATTTGATATTGTACTACAAGGAATGTCCTTTAAAGACTGATAAAGGAGTTGATATCCATCTTGATCAGGTTAAATAATGGTTGCCTATAGCCAAGCTGTGATAATGAAAATTGTTTATAGGGAATTGTTAGTGATAATCATGCAACTGGCAATACAGGTATAGTTACGTAGTTATAACAATTAGCTATATAGGCTATTGGTGAAATTTTGTGCATATCCAGTTGAGAGTTGTGAAGGATTTTATTTTGATGAATTGATAAAATTTCTGCAATTTAGCTACTATCAAATTTTGAAATAATCATATAGACAACAATTTGCATGCAACACAGATCAGTAAGGCATTATATTTTTAGCCTCCACCAAATTTGATCTGCCAAAACTTGTCAATCAGCCAAAGGGAGTTGGTAGCTATGCCCTCAGGTAGCTATAACATGTTAAGCACTACTTCCACTAAATATTACAGTTCCTGCAGGTCATTATGTGTATTGGTATGGCAATATCCAGTTGCCAGCAGTTGGATAGTCATTATATTAATTGATAACTTTGATAGAGACGGAAAAGCTGGATATGCTCTAATCAGCAGAATGTGTAACTATATTAGCTAATGTTTTTAAATCTAAATGAACCTTAAGCTTACATGGAGTACCGGCTAATATTTTATCTACCCCATTCAACCCCATCAATTCTGGTAATTATATTGCAACCTACCATTATAATTTTAACACTTTGCAAGCATGTCGCTCTTAATTTTTATCTTAGTTTCAAGATATAAATTTGTAGCTATGAATATAATAAAAATTCTTTTGTAGCTACTGCATTAATTGTCGCATGTATAAATAATATTTACATGTTTTTATCTCTAGGAAACAGTACATACATCCCTCCTATTAAGTGGCATCCCAATAATTTTATTGTCACTTTATCAACAATTGATACAGGTATATGTGAGAGTTTACTATACAATATTCCCTACACATATAGTTACGTATGTCATTGTACACAGAAAATGTCAATGGTATGATACAAGTGACACCAGGACAAAATGGTGCCTTGACAATAAATCTCAGCGGGAGTACTGGTGATCGCAATAGTCAGTTACATTCTGTCTGCTATAATTATCTTAGTTGGATATTGCAGGTCACTTTAAAATGTATCAAGGAGATGTTCAAAACGATCAAGAGAGTAAGGATCCTAATCAACTCTACACTGTCATTTGTCTGGAAAGCTGCACCTATCCTGGAAACTACCTACAATGGACAAGCATGCCTAATCATCATATAGAGAGTGTTGAGATAAAAGTAAGTTTATAATAGTATAATGTATAACTATACGCTAAATGTGTTTATTTATACAAGTCATGTAGTACCAGTGAAGGGAGCAAGCCACCAACCAGCACAAGGGAAGTAGTATGGTTTAGGCAGCCTATACAACCCCCTCAATGTGATCAAAACGACTATTCGCAAGATATAAAACAAACCAAGGGCACTGATCATGATCACACCAGAGAAGTTTCTGCATTTCCTCTCAGTGCTAATAGCAGTGATGATATACATAAATTAGCAGCGTGGACACAACCACCACCATGCAAATGTAAATCTGATGCTCCCTGTTATTACTTAACTTTTGAACCAATACAACATGTATCTCAAGATCATAAACCAAAGTTAACACCGGAGTTTTCATTATCTAATGACATATTGTTTAGTCCCATGCAGTCAAATGATTAACTGCATACAACACACGGCATGCAATGTACTGTATAAAATGCATTTCTGCTTGACTATATGTAATGGCTATGTTATAGTTATATTATATACTGTCAGTCAGTGTGGTGAAACAATTGATGTATATTTCTTGTCCGCATTACCATGAATACTGAACAGGCGACACATTCGTATGCTCTATGTGTAGTCACGCAAAAAATTTCCCAAAATACTTTCAGAAATATACTTAAGTTTTATCTAGCTACCTAATTTATTATTGCTTTTACACATTTATACTATTAGAATATTTCAGTATTCAATAAACCTTGACTGTTCTATTAGAGTGTATCACTCTAATAATTTATTATAGAGTATATCAGTAGATGAAAGTCCATGCCCGCCTCGGTCTATCTCTCCAGTATACCCGCCAGTATACATGCATGCCAGCATGACACGACAGTGATCACACAGCCCATTATGCTTATTATCAAGCTACGTACGTATGCTAGACGCAGCTGCAGGCCTATATAATTGGGATTACCGGCAACTGTTACCGCATAGCCTGCAATTCCAGGAATAGAACTTGAACGGAAATATATGATACCATAATTGGCAAGGGGCTGAACCCCGATATATAGTTTAAAATAATAATAATCAATCAATCAATCAATCAATCAATCAATCAATCAATATATTATATATTTGAAGTTCCTGCCCAGCCTATAATACATTCAGTCGAGTATTCAGCTTATGCGAACATGACATCGCCTCGAGTCTCAACATCTTCAAATTCCGCCTCAAGGTTAGCTATGTAAATATCAGTACGTACTAGCCGGCTAACCGCATCACTGATCTGGCGGGCTGGATAATTCTGGAAACTCAGTGATGTATAAATCTGAGGACTATACTGTCTGACATGACTGTGAGCCGAGGACGGCACAGCGCATTTCGTTCTTCACCTAATGTTTGGCCGGTGCGGCGGCTCGTGCATCATGATGGGAGATATAGGCTAAATGAGACTGTCTGCATGAGCAAAAATCAGCCTAGTTCACACCTCTGATTTTGTCAAGTTAATGGTCCATAAAATCTTATTAGAATGCCACACAAAGCTGCAATGATAAGGTGATTTTTGTTCTACTAGCTACTCCTGTAAATTTGAAGTCTGTATGACTTACCCAACAAAATTTATAAAGCACTAAAGTGGCAAATTTGAAAGTGTGAACTAGGCTGGTTTTCCCTCGGACAGTCACAAATGGCAAGAGTCGGTATGGTCGAGGGAATTAATGGTGCATATATCAGGCTGCAATGCATGCACTATCACGGATTTTGCAGCCATACACCAGCTAAAGTGAACCATCACTGAGTGCTGCATGCACCCTCATGCACCTGTCGTGAGTTCATTTGAAAAAAGGGCCTGGCTGCATGGTATATAGCTACATGCTATATCGCTCAGTGACTGGCAGACCAATTCATGATACAAGTAGCTATAGCTATCATAATATTATAGATACAGTACATGCATTTATACGTAATATTATATAGTCATGCATGTGTATATGTGTATATAGCTATATATGTGTCCCAGGGCATGCATGGAATTTGCATGGGGCTCATGTGTAATATAACGTTGATGGGCCCTATATATGTATCTTGCGTAGGCCCCTGGGCAAAGCACCTCTTTTCCCCCTTTCTTGGCTTCCCTGCATGCAATTAACGCCCTGCATGTAACAAGTAAACAACTTATTATACACGCTTAAATATTAAATTGAATCATTGCCACTTGCATGCATGTAATAGCTGTAAGGTTGAGGTAGAGCTCACGTGATGCTATATAGCTATTCTATATAGTATGTTTTTAGTTATGTAAGCAGAAAGGTTTCATAGTTTTGTATATAGCTATAGCTATAAAATATGAACATTGCCCTCCAAAGCTATATATGTGAATATGGATCATTATAAGAGTGCATGCATGCATGCTATAAAATTACCCTCCAAATTAATATAACATGATGATCTAATTTGAAACCTTTTACCATAGCTGCATGGCTATGTGGCATAGCTATATACGTAGCTAAGCTAGCCAGCTATATGCATGTATGGCAAGTGTAGTACACTGTATTATGTAGCTATATTACATGCACGCATGCACGTATATTATATTGTTACAGTGACTTCATTCTAAGTTGCTTTTATCCCAATACTTCTGGTGAAGAAGCTGAAAAGATTCTTAAATCAGTTGGAAAAAATGGAAGTTTTCTTTTGCGGCTATGCAGCAACCGGGTGAATGGATATCATCACTATGTTTTATCGGTCATGTGAGCTAGTATATTAGCTATAGCTATATGCATGCATTGATGAGTGCAGGGGCGGCTGAATTTACTCAAAGTTGTGGGGACACAATAAGCTAGCAAGACACATTTATATTAATTCCTACGTATATGAGTAATTCATAATTTCGTGGGGGGCATGCACTTGCCCCAGTGCCCCCCAGTTCCACCGCCTATATATGGATGAGTGCATGTATAATCTTATAATATGCCAGATCACTATACAGCTATAGGAGCGTAGGAAAGCACTCAAGTCTGAGGGGGGCCACAGAGACTTAACAGGATTGATTTGTATGGCAAAAATCTAACTCCTATGGAGAAGTTATATAATCTGGGGGGGCCATGGCCCCCTTGGCCCCCCGGTTCCTATACCTATTATAGCTATAGAGCTAATGTATCATAGCTACGTAGCTAGCTATAGATACTTAGTTTTATGAATTTAGTGAGTACAAATCTTACACACGTAGAATCTCATACACTGGCACTCCTGCCAGAATTAAATCAACCAACTAGAAATTGCTGAGAAATCAAGCACTATAATTTAATACATTAGTTATAGAATTCCTATATATAATTGCAAATTTGCAATCCAAGAAATCAGTTGGAAATCAAGAAATCTTACTATAAACTCGGACATTATAGATAAAGCTAAGTCTATAAGAATTAAACTATAAGAAATCACCTATAACATTCAGGTAAACAGTTTGACTGTAGTTTTTATTCACTGACCTATATATATATAGCTAGCTAGCTATATAGCTATATAGTTGCTAATGCTTTAACAGGAGTAATCAGCGCACTGTACATTTGAAGATGCAGTGTGATAATGATCATTACAGCATGTGTGGTGAGGAGTTTGAGTCACCATATGATGTAATAAAATATTGTATGGAGAATTCTGATATCTTGAAAGAGAAAGATGGTAACATAATTGAACTCAAGCAACCTGTTGTTAACGTTAGAAAGCCAACAAGGTATGTAGAAAACAGTTAGCTATAGTATTGTTTGGTAAATACACATTAAGTTTATACTAAGATTGCATGTTCCTATAACAGATAAACTACATTGCATATACCATATATAGCAATATTGCACAAAATTCTATAGTAAGGGAAAAATGAAGCTATAATTTACCGATGTTTTACTCCTCCAAGTTTTAATGTACCTTAAAGGCTTTCCAGGTTCCGTATAGCTGTATGGATATTTAGCCACTTGTAGCTGGTTATAGAAATGCATTTAGTATATATATAACTGATCCCAACTTACTAGATTCTTTTCCTCCTATTTTACAACAGCTGCAACTGAAGCTGAGGCACCTGAGAAAGTACCAGCATGCACACCGCTAACTCACATGATCACTCATATTATGTGATATTCCTAGCTGGGTTTAAACATCACTTGCTTGATTATGGTGCCAGCTAGGTAGCAATAAAGTTTCATTTACCTAACATCCTTTGTGTACTACATTAGCCCAGGGTTTACCCTACTATACATACAGAGTTAATTTATATATGCTATATATATACATTATGGTATAGGCATCTGTTACTGCTATGGTTTTAAATGAAACCCTGTAATATAAAAATTTTATTACCACAAAAGCCAGAGTACCTTAGTCAAAGGAACACTGTAAGAAACCATTCTCAATTATGCTTCAGGTGTCAAGAGGTATAAGAAAACTATGTCATAATCTGACCATTTTGAAGAAGTTAAAACAGATTCTCTTGTTTTATACACAATATGAACCGATTTCGACGAACTTCAGGTTATTGATTCTTCAAACAATGAAGGTACTAATTCTCGAGTAACGGGCAAATCGGGCGGGAAGGGATGGTTCGTCGTACGTGGGCGCACGAACGGCGCTATAAAACTCGCAATGGCTGGTACTTAGGAATGGTGGCGCCGACTTCCTCCATTGACAGAACCTTTAATTAAATGCATGTCAAACTGGAATGGCCTATGAAATTTAGTAACCTTGAGGTCAAGGTCCTTGGTAGCATCCTCACTACGCTGGAGTACCACATGTACAGCCCAGGGCCTTTGGTTTTCTAATACCCTCTGGTTTGAGATTTAACTATAATATGACTATAGATGCATGCATGCCTATAGCAAAGCCAAATACATTTTGACCACTATAAACAAACGAGGTTGGTACAGTGATCAGCCCTGCCAAGGGTGCTGACATGGTGGCGGAGATTGTTCCATGCCATCCGCCCAAAGTAGTACCATACTCCTTGTGAGTATGGACCAGCAGCAGTTAGCCTTTGCCCATATTTCATGCAGAGGATCATAATTAAAGTGGTTAGTTATTTAATTATAGAGTGTAAATTGGTAGAAACTCAACTGGAAGTCAGCATGCATTGTCTCATCAAAATATAGCTGTTTGATAAAAAGTTAGGATGCTCTCGTTAATTTGCCTTGGTATAGATCTATGTTGCAGTATGCAACGCTGGGGAAACCACTCGCATTATATTTTAGACACATAAAAAATAAATAAACCCCATTTGCTTGACCATACTTTCCCCAGTCCAGGTTAAGGTTAAAACAGAAACCTTCTATATAAAAACAGAAACCTTATATAATTACATTTTTATTATAAAAATTTTTATAAGGTTTTTAGGTTGAATTATTGATTGTTTTGAGCATATGGTACATACCGTATAGTGGGTTATTTTTGAGGGGAAAATTTTTACGAATTGAGCTTAATTCGTGAAAATTTTCCCTGTGAAATTGCTGGAGTAAGTATAGCACTGTTAGTAAAAGCCATGCATTCGTGAAAATTTTCTTTGTGAATAATGGCACCACTCGGCATTCGTGAAATATTTCCCCTCGAAAGCAACCCACTATACGGTAAATATATAGCAATCAGTGATTTCATGATGAATTTCACATGTGCAGGTGGTATCATGGCAGTATTTATCCCAAGGATGCTGAAAAAATATTAAATGAGAAAGGAAAATATGGTAGTTACCTGGTGAGGCCATCATACAGACATCCTGGAGATTATGCATTGTGTGTAAGGTCAGTACTTACATAACTAAGTACTGATCTGAATGTTTCTGTGACATCGTATATGTTACTGATACAGAGGCATAGGAAGCTGTTGGCTGCATGGGGGTCCTGTATCAGAGCAGCTATGGGTGTTGTAATAATCATTAGGACACAAATGTATGGACATTCCTACGGAGTGACAGTAAAGATAGCTGAGGGTGCTCCAGCACCCATCCAGAGCACCCTTGAGTTGGGAGGGAGATGTGATTGCATGAAAGTAAATGTACAAGTTTTTTTGTCCAGAATCAGGGTCACTGGGTCACAGGAATTGACCTGGATGACCCACTGGCTTAGACTCAAGGCCCATATTATGACCTATCCTAAATACAACAATGGATTGATACTCTTTAATAGAACAGTCATTGATATTATCTGTGACTGCTATGTTAGAGAGAATGATGGTTGATCTGGATTTTTTAGTGACCCACTTGATCCGGAGGAAAGTGACCCATCTGACCCCAATATGTGGATTGACCTAATCCAGTTTCAACCTCCCCAGAATTGCGTCCATATTTTACATAGCAATTTATGAAGTATTATAACTTTTTAATTATTATTAGACTCAAAGATAAAATTGTCTGTATTAAAATACATGCCAATGGAGAGAAATTTGATGTTGGAGCTGGTGGTAGACAATTTGACAGCATCAATGACCTGATTTTACACTACAAAAAATATCCTTTGACGATCGACAAAGGAGTTGACATCCATCTTGATCAGGTTAAATGCTTGGCCACATAGCTAGCTAAGTTGTAATACTGAAAATTTGTTTATAGGGAATTGACAGTGATAGTGTTACAACAGACAATACAGGTAGAGTTGTATATACATGCAGCAATAGGATTAACTGAAATGCACCCAGTGCCATGGTGCTTGTATCAAATTGACAAATAATAGAATTTTAAGGCACGAAACTTTTAACCTCAAAATTTTGTCCATGAAACTTGTAATTTTTAGCATGATAGGTGTGCTAAAGCATCAAGCATAATGCCAGCATAATAATTTGTGGCGCGGGGCGCAAACTACATAATTAAAACCTACTCGTGCCATTTATACAGTCTAAAAACTATAAAATACACTCACCCCCGCTGCCATTCAACACTTCACAACAGCAGAAATTCACAAGGCATAGCTTCTACCATAGATAATATGCTTCTACAACTCCTTCATATGCGCTGTTAGGCACCTCTAAAATTAATTAAAATATTGTTAAAAGCTCTTATACCACTGGCATGTGGCAGATCAGAATTTATGCTGTACCATAGATACTTATCTATGGCTGTACGTAGAGGTAACTGGAGGTTCATAAACAAGTGAGCTTTAAAGAAAACTGTTTAGCATAATGCACCTATCAATTGCAAGCCCCATCCCCCACCTGGGGAATATACCGGGAGTTGGTAGGGGATTTGTTCGAGTTTCGGTGCCCCACGGGTAGGGCACGGTGGGGCATTGTTCTTGAAGTCACTGCTTTTATTCAACTAACTATTTAGTGTTAAATACTTACATAATACTCGATAATATTTTAACTTCACCTGGGGTGCGACCTCGTGTCAACACAAATCAGTGCGCATTAATAAAAATAAATAATGTTTGTAAAAAAATAATATTGTAATTACAAGCAAACTGCCTTATACAAAGTTTCAATCAACAAAAGTAAATCCCCAGGGTGGTGGGTGGGGAAAACATGGGGTATTGTAGGGGATTTGCTAAGAAAGCAATGCCCCATATGTGGAGAATAGTACAAATCTGGTTTGACAAATCCCCACCACTGACCCCAGGTGGGTGGGGTGGGGCTTGCAATTGATAGGTGCATAATTGATTGTGGAGTAGCATAAAACCTTAGCAAATCTAGCCGGGAATCTAGTACGAGGGGTCCGACACTACGAGATTTGGAATCTTGGCTTGATTTATTGATTTATGACTTGATTTAGTGATTTATGACTTGATTCCTGTCTACCAAATTAGGCAATCGTATCACGTGATTAATAATATACGGAGGAACACAAAAATTTACAAGAACAGTAATCGAAGTTTTGATTTATGATTCCAGAATCTTGGCAGACTTGTACGAGATTTGGAATCGTGCAGACAATAGGGCAAAAAAAATTTGGAGCAATTCCAAAAAGCATGATAGGCAATTTTCAGAGCATAATAGATGCAGCCCTAATGAAACTACTAAATTTACAATTCCATGATAAAAAATTAAAAATTTAAAAGGTAAGTAGGGATTGAATTCAATAGTGCTACAAAAAGTAAGGAAACAAGGAATAAGATTTTGGGACGAGAGAACATTCTGGCATGAGATAATTTATAAAAGTTTAATCCCTACTTTTGGCTCACTTCAGCAGGTTTGCCAAAAGCAGGGATTAAACTTTTATAAATTATCTCATGCCAGAATGTTCTCTCGTCCCAAAATCTTATTCCTTGTTTCCTTACTTTTTGTAGCACTATTGAATTCAATCCCTACTTACCTTTTAAATTTTTAATTTTTTATCATTCTAGTTTGTTTGCTTTTTATACATGCTAAGCATTCATAATAATCTTTCAGCAGGCGCACAAATGTTACAGGCGCTTACGTAATAATTATGCTTGTTTTCAGGCGCTTGTTAACAACGCGCTTACATGGCAAAGCAGCTGTGTGATAGCAAATAACTCTCGAAAAACAGCAAAAGCTATTTGTCCAAGGCTATAATCTCGAAGTTCACGATGTAATAAAGTACACGCGTACACGTGAAAACATCGTGCCATGGTGCCACTGTAACTAATTATATCACGTGCAAGCCAGGTTTTAGCGTGACGTAATAAGCAGAAGCCGTAACAGGCTATCGTCACCTTCGAAGGTGAGATTCACACCTTGCTAGGAATATAGAAGAACAAGGAAGGGAATGAAGGATAAAAGGAATCGCCATGGCGCAGTGGGTAAATCGTCTTCGGAACAACATTGTCGTAAATCCGCCGCCATTACCTTTATTGTGTGAAAGTTCTGGAGCCCTACACCTAGCGCAACCGGGTCTTACGGCAAGCAGGCAGGCAGGCTGGCAGACGAAATACAGGTGAATTTCTAAATTTTCAAAGTTGGCTGTAGGTCGAAATATTCGACTTGTTGCTTCGTTTAACCAAGGTACAGCATCATTACAGCCTTAGCAATGCATTCCAGTCGGTTTTTTCGGGTAAAGCCTATTGGAAGGTTGTTTTATGAAGTGCGAAATATCGGGAAACCATACAATTTCTTACCAATCCCTACTATTATATTAAGTACTACTGTACTTAATGATAAGTACTACTGTACTTAATGATACTTTTCACCTTGGAAATTTGTAGGCTATATATATATTTACTTAATAAACGAATATTCCAATTAAAATTTTATTTTACAAGATGCCTTTATATCTTAACATTTGTGACTGGCTCTGCGAAAACCCTCCCTGTTAGCATGCAAATTTTGACCAACTTTTTATGCACTTTCTAATAGTTGCTTTAATAGCACAAAACTTTGCACAGTATTTGCTAAATGAACAATTAATATTACTTGTAAAGCATATGAAGATTGATGTAACTGTTAGAAAGTTACAACTGTTTAAGTGACACTGTAAAATACACCAACATGGAGGGTTTTCGCAGAGACAGTCACATTTTATACGTGTACTTTTATCTTTAGAAAAAAAAATTGCTAACACCCCTACTGTTGACTGGCCAGACAAATCCTGCATTGTCACATTATCATGTATGGGTCAAGGTATATGCAGATATACTGTATGCTATCGGCTTTGTACAGTGACAGTGTATGCAGGTAAAGCCAATGGCACGGTACAAGTGTGCAAAGGACAAAATGGCACCATGGCAATAAATCTCAATGGAAGCAAAATCTCAAGCTCTTTACCTTGTTGTGAGTTCCATTATGTTTATGATGTGTTTAGTAGAATAAGCATTGCAGGCCAGTTTAAAATGTATGAAGCAGTAATGGATCCGGATGATCTTGGCCATTCATATGATGTCATTTGTCTGGAAAGCTGTGCCCATCCAGGGAGCTACATTTACTGGAATCAACAGAGTGTTGAGATATATGTAAGATGAAGAAACAAAATGTAGCCATATAATTACTTTATGATTATACTTGAAGTCAAGTCCAAGTGGAGGGACACAGTCACCACCCGCCATAAGGGGAATATGTTGGTTTAGACACTCTACAAAAACCAGCTGCTGCGAGCGTGCTTTACACAGGGTACAAGCTAAAGTTACCACAGAAGTTTCTGCTGTTTCTCTTAATGTCAGTACTCACAAGCTAGGAGCATGGACAGATCGACCATGTCAAGAAAACGTTCAGTATTACTACTTGACTTTCAATGCAACAGATAAAGCCCCAGAAGATCACACACCAAAGTTGACAACAGATTTTTCCTTCTCTAGTGATGTGAAATTCTGTGGTGACACAGATAACAATTTCACCCAATCAAATGATTAAACTTCATAACATACAACATGCAATAATAGAATAAGTAGCTTTATACTTTGTCTGACTAATGCATATAGAGATGTGTGCATGTGTTGTAAAAATTTTTAGTCAGTGTGGTGATACAGTTGATTTACGTTCAGTGGTAATTCAGGAGGTACACTACCAGATGGGTTACTGCTTTCCTGTCCATGCTGATACTGCACATGGGGCATTGAATAATTACCAACTGGCCAAGGCATGTGATTAGGCAAGCTGGTGGTATTCTCTGGTAGTAGACGCATTTGTGGCGAAGTATTTAAATTTCCAGATGGAATTCTTGACACATTATGGATTATTCTCTGTCCACTGATGTTAGGATACAAGACTGAGGCAGCATGTTGCTGAGTCCTCCAGTGCTGTCCTGGATTATTGCTCCACATCGAATGTAGTGGGGCAAACCTTGAAACATTCTGATGAGAATAACCGGGTATAAACATTGCTGGCATCATCGGGTTGGTAGAAAACCTTTGGGTTTGTGATGTATGTTCAAATCCTTCTGTACGGGATTGCATAAACACGTATGGTTGTCTAACAAATGACATATCAGGGTTTGAATTGTTAGGAAGAGAAGGGTAAGCTGGTGGTGGGGCCTGGTTGTCAGGATAGCATGAGGTAGAGGAAGTATTATACATTGTTGTAATAAATGGAGGGTGTTCTGATGAGTTGCTTATGGATACAACTGGTTGATAGTTAGGAGGTGTAGTACTATGCACAAAGCTCTCATTTTGTCTTCCTTCCTCTAATATGTCATCTTTGGGGTTCTGAGGTTGTTCAGGTTGTTGTTCTGTGGGTTGTTCTTCAGGTGGTACACTGTCAACATCATCTTTGTCATCTTGCACTGTAGTCACATTTGTAAGAGTATCTTCATCTGATGACACATCCTCTTGATTACCCTCATTGCCATCATCCACTAATGCTTCTTTCACTGTGTCACTAGTCAACTCTTCCATTACTGCAATAGCATCTATATGTGCATCAGGTGTAGGTGTCGTTTGGGTATCAGGTGTAGGTGTCGTAGACTCACTACTGTCATCATCATCATCGTTATCGTTGTCGTCGTCATCATCATCATCATCATCATCATCATCGTCGTCGTCATTGTCTTCGTCATCATCATCAATGTCCTCAGAGATGCGATCAGCCATCTTTTCTTCTTTTGGTGCTTCTTCGTTCTCAGAAGACAGTCCTTCCATATATTCAGAATTTGTAGCTACACTTGCAGTCTCACTACCATCATTGGATGAAAGCTTCTTTTTAGATTTTCTATCTGATCTTACCCCAATAGTGAAGTAATAATCACCTTCTAAAGTTATTTGAGAGCGAGTCCTGACAGAAACAGGATCGGTATAATCATCTAACTCCTCTATCTCCTTCTCTTGCTCTGCTTCAGACAAAACAGCAACAGATGTAGTTATAAGTTTTCCTGGTCTATGTAAGCCTCCCCTGCCACCGTACATCTTTCTTCTGTCAGATGTGATCCCAATTGTGAAGTAGTAGTCTCCACTCAGAGCTATCTGCGAACGAGTACGTCCAGATATTGGATCAGTGTAAGGTGTCGATGTGCGTGATGACTTCTCAGCTGATGATAGTACTGCAAGTGGAGTTTGTGTAAGGTTTGGTCTCCTTGTAGGTGGGGACCTTAGAGGTGGAGATTTTAATGAAGTGGACCTCCACATTGGAGATCTCAATCGGGCAGGCTTTTTTCTTTGCAACTGAGGTACTTTCAGTTTTGTACTGTCATCTTTAGATCTGTTTACGTTTCCTTTCCTTCCTCGGCCAGATGTTTTCTTGGGGGGTGGAGGTAGAGATAGTATAGCAGGCTCAGTTGCTATATCTGAATCTGATGTTGTCATGGACCTTGTTCGCTTTCTTTCGATGGTGCTAGAATCACTGCTCTTGCGAGACACATCTGCTATCTTATGATCGCTAACACCATTTTGCTCTACACTAGAATGCTTGTCAATGTTCCCACGATCCTCCTCATCCATAGAGCTGTAACTCTGCTTCCTGCTTGGTGAATTCACTAATGGAGACCAGTGTAAAGCATCAGGATCCAGTGATATTCTCTTGCCTGTAGCAGCCTTTGCCATATGAGCATCAATTACATCATGCTTCTTTACAATGTGAACAGAATTATCAGGGCTCAGTTTCAAAAAGCCAAGCAGATGTAGTGTACTAGCAATATCATGAGGGTCAAGGCCAGTATCCTGACTGATCTGACGGATGCTAATTTTGTCTGAACTTAAATTGTGCAGAAATTCTAAAATAACTGATTTCCAGTAGCTATGGTAACTGACCTGACCAAGATCTGACAATGGCTTTTCTGGTGAGCCAGGTTGACCTTCTATGCGAGATAACAAGTAGCTGAAATCAATAAGAAATCGTCCATAACCCATACGCTGATACTGTGGCATGGTCATGATACATGACAGATTATATCGTTGTTGACAAGCCTTCTCTTTAGAAAAATAACCAACCAAGTGATTTCCTTTGCTGTCATTCCGAGTTAACACATAAAAAACAAAAGGCTCCACATCATAGTAAAGTGTTTTGTGATCCAAAAATAGCTTGGCTAGTAGACAAAGATTCTGACAATATATTTTACTAACACCTCCATCAACTTCAAAAATTGATAGATCCCCACTACGATAAATCTCATTAGCAGGTGGATGATACCAATAGCACTTCTTACGATGTCGCTTCAAAATGCAGCGGCTTTTCATGTACTTTAGGCAGAACTCGCAGAGATAAAGCTTAGGAAGCATTGCGTACTCCTGTGGATAAGGAGCTGAAAACCATGTGGTGATTTCATATTTACCGAACTCTATCATTGGTGGGGTTCTAGCACGAGCTGAATTCTGTGCAGCAAGGTCCATCGTCATATCAAGACTGGCCATAACCCGTTCACGTGCCTTTTTGAACAGATTAAAGTCTGCCTCAGTCACGCCCGGTGGAAGTTGCATTGGACTGGATGATGACTCTGTTTGGTGAAAAGATTCTTCATCACCGCTATCGTCGAAAAAATCTTTCACACGCCTCTTACGTTGAGAAGTACTTGCCCTTCGCAGTAACTTTTGCTGGCTAGCAATGCGTGGGTCAACACCACCTCTTAGATGGTCCACAAGCTCAGTGGCAAGTGATGGCTCTTCTACACACACTGGACATATCCACTGTCCCTCTGGTAGTGATGACAACGGAGGCACCAAACATTCCATGTGGAAACCCTTGTCACAAGCATCACAGAACAGCATACGATTAGAATAAGCTGCCTTGTGACAATACCCACAAGATTTACAATCCAGGCACTGCCAAGGGGATGATTTAATACGCTCAATTAACTCTGGAGTATACTTGAGACAAGTAGGGTGAGTGCTATTGCCACAGTCTATACATGAAATCAGTTGTTCAGGTTTATGATCCCTGTTACGGCTTGATGTACCAAGACAAAAACTGCAAATTGGGCTGGGCTTCGCATGAGATTTTGAATCAAACTCTACAACTGGTAAAGTAACTTTGTAAAGGTTTCCATCCTTTGTCAACTTTCCTTGTTCTATCCCATAATCTGCAGCTATTATCAGTTGCTCTGTGAGGTATGAACTGTCTGGAAAGTCGTAAGTATCACAAAGACGATCACTTATTTCTCTCAGTGTATATGTTCCATCTCCCATCATCAAAATTGCTTTGCGCATCATTCTGTGTAAATTTTCCGTACTTTCTTCCGAATACGGTTCAGGAGAAAAACGGAATGATTTTTGGCGGTGTAAACGAGGAGTAGGTGTGTACAACGGCCTTACCATGTTTGGATCTTTGTACGTAGCCTTTCCCTCCTTATCTACCACTTTACTTATTTTTTCCTCCTCTACGGCTAAATCAAGATGTCGTAGGGTATCCTCCGGGGATGCTTCATAAAAGCGCTGCAACACAAGTATTATCCGTTCTTCATTAGGTCGCTGTTTTTGGCCCTTAATCCTGTGTATAGCTTTAATAAGTTTAGACACCATAGTGGGATCGGATTTAGTGCATTCGCTATCTGTCCGATCTATCTGTGGCTTTGGCATAAACAGGGACATTGTTTTTCTCCTTCTAGTGCGCCCCATAGCAACAGCGTTCTAAGAATACAACAAAAAGTGAATATATTATTCATTTCTACATTACGGGCACTCATTTTACAGGCACTGCCATATTCTTACTGCTTACCTATTCAGTTCTGGAATACTTCTCGCAATAAGTATAAGCGCATGCGCCTGACGATCCCGTGCAGTTCAATATGGCGACCGTTAGTAAAAAGAGGAAGGTGCGTTATCCGTCTCTTTCACTGTTTGTAACTCTTTACAGTAGATTTTAACGTTTACACGTGCATGTAAAACATATTTCTTTTATTTTCTTCTAATTTACTAGACAATCTTGTATAATTTAATAGACATGTGAATGTGTGGTGCGCGTTGCAAGGAATAAATGTTCATTTGTGTTTGTAGTTCGTCGCTGATGGCGTATTTAAGGCAGAATTGAATTGTTTTCTTATGAAAGAGTTGGCCGAAGATGGCTACAGCGGAGTAGAAGTCAGAGTAACGCCTACAAGAACAGAGATCATTATACTGGCCACGAGAACGCAGAATGTATTAGGAGAAAAGGGACGTAGGATAAGGGAATTAACGGCAGTTGTTCAAAAGCGGTTTAACTTTCCAGAAGGAACTGTAGAAGTGAGTAGTAAATTTATCAATGATTTCAAGGACCAAATTGTTTGTTTTGTAGCTCTATGCCGAAAAGGTTGTAGCCAGAGGGCTCTGTGCGATTGCTCAATGTGAATCATTGCGATACAAGTTGATAGGTGGATTAGCAGTCAGGAGGTTTGTCCATGATGTCTTAGATAATCCTAATTAATGTGCAACATTACTTTAGAGCATGTTATGGAGTATTAAGGTTTATAATGGAGAGCGGTGCAAAGGGTTGTGAAGTAGTGGTGTCGGGGAAACTGCGTGGCCAGAGAGCAAAATCGATGAAGTTTGTAGATGGATTGATGATACACAGCGGTGATCCTACTACTCATTATATTGATAAAGCTGTAACTCACGTATTGTTAAGACAAGGTTTGTTCCTGTTGTAGTTTTAAACTTTAAATATAAATGTTGGGGGGTATTTTTACAGGTGTTTTGGGTATTAAAGTGAAGATAATGTTGCCTCATGACTCAACTGGAAAAACAGGACCTAAAAAGCCACTACCAGATAGCATTAGCATTGCTGAACCCAAGGAAGAAACTAAATATGATCAACCAGTATCAGAGCCCAAGGGTGGCAAGCCAACAACATTTGATGCACCAGTGGGGACCACATCAATGTAGATGCATTATATACTCATTGCTTTGGTGTTAAAATATAATTTCAATTATACATAGAACTAATATAAGTCAGGGGAGGGACGATAATAGAAGTTCCTGGGTTCTGCAAAATTGAAGATGGTGTTGATTTAGCTGTTCAAAAAGTATATTATGGTTGGCATGCCCATATAAAATAAGGTCATGTGCATGATATCACTGCAATGTGATGTAGAAGTGAAGATGAGGCATGAGATCACCTTGTTAACACCAGAACCAAACATGACTAAGGTCAGGAAGTGAGGTCAATAACAGCAATAAGAACCTGACAAGTTCAGTCAGTTGAGTATCATTCAATAACTGGCTATGATATCAGACAAGTCATGTAACACTTAAGATAATCATGATGAATAACGAAATGATCTGTAGAGGCAATAAAAATTAATAAACAGTAACAATGGATTCCAAGCTAATAAAAGTGATGTTAAGATTATACAATCTCTGAACTATCATTTTTATTTAGTGTGTGACTATAGCTAGTGTCATTGTTGTTCTGTTCCCTGTATTCCTCAAATGGACTCCATATATATACTATACAACCTTTAATTAGAAAAGCTAACAGGATTCCACCCAAGGCGTCAATGGCGTAGTGATGCGTCGAGTATAATGCAGCCCATGTGATCCACATGACATGAACAGAAGCAACTTTCCATCCAAACCATGGGTGGTTCAATAAAATCACTGTAGGCCAGGCTATGTGGAGTGAAGGAAACGCACCAAACTTCACTGGTGATTGCGAATATATTGCATGAAATAGTTCGTGTCCAATGACGTGATCGAGCCTTTTGAATCCTGCCTCATTTTCTTGTACAGTTATTAATGTTCCATCTTGATTGAATACTGCAGTATCCGTGTACCATGGAGGTGCAGTGGGAAACAGCAGCTGGATTAGGACAGCGATCAAGTTCACCCAACCCGCACACCAAAAGTACGGAAACACTGCTGCCCTCTTCTTTGGTGACAAGAGTAGGTAACACATGAATAAGAAGGGGAGTGGAAAGTGTAGGAGATATGGTATGGCTGCAAGGCAGTCCAACAAGAAGTGTGGGTACTGTGACAGCATTTTGTGAGGATGACACAAAAATAATCGTTCTTCTACCGCCGGCAAAACATCTATGTTGGGATGAGTGATCTCCTCCAGCCCAGTTACAGCACGTATGTCAACGTAAAACTTGAACAACACCAGGTAGACAAGAAATGGCAGTACTCCTATAACAATATTTTTCCAAGGTAGGCATTTAATCTTGCTAGGCAATTCTTGAAGCATGTCTCTAAGTTCAGCCTAAATGTGAAAACAATGTGATATTTAAGCTAAAACTGACACTATAGATCACTATAACACCAATTCACCTGTCTGGTTTCATAATAAGCTAACGCTGTAGTTTGCAAGGTTTCCAAAAACTGCTGCCACGAGTCAATCAACTAGATTAACACACATCTTCAACGGCAAAGTCAATAAGCTCGTGGTTAACTCACGGCTGTCTTTCCAGTCTTGTATGACATATGAGTTTTGTGTGGGTAATTATTACTGTGTCTATTAGAATTATACCAAATACATGAACTCGCGTCCTTAAGTGTTCCTCGGTCACAGATAGCAGAGAGCTTCGCGAGAGCGAATCGCGCTCTACTATCCACGCCCGGGTACTCGTCAAGTTACTAAACACGCTCACTTGTATTTTCTATTATCATCAATATATAGCATCCTTGGCAAACTAGTGCCGCGCACCAGCCTCTTCAGATTCTGTACAGCGAGCTCTACTATGATTTATTAAGGTGGTCATATCATAGGGTGCGCCCTTAAAAATTCAAGCGCGCCAAATTAATATCGAATATTCATTAATTCATTAATATCTGTCACGCTAGTAATTTTAATGACGTTATTAATCGTTATGTAATAGTAGTCAAATTTTAACTTGTTGATTTGTACGTAAAAATGATCTAGGAACAGATGCACGAGCAGGTCCTCTACGTGAACCTTTCCTTCTTGTTGACATGTACTCTTTAAAGGCATGTGCAGCATGTGTATCTGCCAAATCAGTGTCCTGCAAAACAATCATCAATGCTTTTATAGTATGATACAACAGTGCTTACTAAAAAGTCTGTTTTAATCTCTGATGTTGCTTCTTTCACAACTTCTTTAGGATCTCGTAATTTCTAGGCATTAAAATTGATAAGTGTGCAGATCAAGTAATACTGAATAAAAATTCTCACTTCATCACTAGGCATTGGCTTCCAAAGGTTCTTGGGAAGATACCAAGCACCATACCTAGTTCGGATGTATCTTTGTGGCAGTTTTTCCATTGACTTAGGCAGCATGAATGCACTGCTAGCAGAAAGAAGACGATGAGATTGAGCCGATACTGATCTACTATATTGAGCACTAGCTCCACGAAGCTCCAGTGGTATAGTGGTTAATTCCACAACTCTTACTGGAACCGACCAATTTCTCTAAACAACACATTGTAAAATTCCACTAAAACAAATCAACATACTTACATTTGTTTCATAGTCATTTGTGAAAAGTTCTTTTATTTTTTCTTCATCCAGCGAAGGACCACCTTCTACATTCTAATATGATTATGATAGCTAGCAGTTTACTTTGAACATTGTATTCTAACCAGATTCTTCATCCACTTGCAGAGGTCTTTAGTCACTCGTTCCACTTTACTATCTGGTGATGGTGAGTCAGTTTCACCAGGATGATCATCATTGGAAGACTCCTCTACCATGCCAATCATTGGCCAGCGATATATTGTCTGCTGTGAAGCTTGTTGCTCTGTTTCATCATCAGCGATAGATTTCCCAGACTAAGATTTCAGACTGGTAACAATATGTAAAGTGATTGCAAGCTAACTTTACTAGCATCATCTACTCTGGTACTGTGCTTCTCTTGCATAACTAATGGTGAATCAGGAGGAGTAGTCATCTGTAATACTCACATATACATGACATCTTGTTTGATATATTCTCCCCTACTTCAATCTCACTTCCGGTTGGCTTCATGTCAGGATCAAGTAACTCTACCACTTCGTCAAACATCTATAACAATATTTCAATTGTAGATTGGGCAAGGCACTGACGTTATCCCATACCTCAATTGGCACAGATTTCTCCAGGTGTGGGTACAAAGCCAAGGGGTGATTAGTAAGACTTTGTTCAAGATTTTGGATACGTTGTTTTGCTATTTGTTGACGTGAACCCTCCCTGTACAAGAAGCAATGTGAGTTCAAAATTTTTATGCATCAGTTGATTACTTGGTGAATAATGTTGCAGTTTTTCCATTACGTATAATTTGCTTTCTTTTTAACCTGTGTGGCCTAACTGTTCGAGAGCTAAGGACTGGAAGAAGGTCAGATTTGTTCTATAACAAATGCATTTACCAACTGGATATGCACTGGATTTCATTTAACATACCCTAATGATCAGTCGCTCTGAAGAGGGAGTTCCGTCTCTCCAATCATCCACATCTCCCCTGATAAAAATCCAGTCACGACCTCGCAGTGAAGTGCGAAGACCAAACGACTTGGAAAACTTCAGTTCAAGCCGCTCTTTGTACCTGGTGTAGTACAAATGCCACAGCTAAATTTGCTGAATAAAACTTACCATGGCTGAAATTTCGCAGGAGTTGCCTTAGCTGTGGGCACTGTGATAAGATCATACTTTTGTGCCATTTAGTTGTGTTGGTGTCTATGACAACATCGATGGGCTTTATTTAGAAAATGTTTATTATATTATTTTGATGCATGAATTTTGAAGAAGGATCGTTCGTGTTTCCAGGAGACGAACTGTGTTGTGGGAACTACACTTGTGGTGAAGGCACTTATTCTCTGGGCAACAGCTGTGTTGCTTCATTGGCAGGATCCTTGCACACTGAACATACAACGGAGCCACCAGTAGTATCAGTAATTTCTGAAAACAAAGTGACACTTCCCCAAAAAGATTCGATTGTTCTGGCCCAGGTGGTTAATGTAACTCCACGAATATGTAAAATAGTGATAATAAAAGTGGACTCGGTTACATTGCAGTTTCATCTACCGGGTGTGCTACGCAAGGAAGATGTCCGTGCTACAGAAAAAGACTCAGTTGAGCTGTTCAATTGTTTCAGACCTGGTGACATCTTAAGAGCTCGGGTGATATCACTGGGAGATGGTAATGCCTATTCACTGAGCACAGCAGAAAATGAACTAGGCGTCTTGTACGCCTTTAGCGAAGGTGATCACCCCATGTTGCCAGCCAGCTGGTGTGAGATGCAGTGTACCGTGTCCGGACGTCGGGAGAAACGTAAAGTAGCTAAAGTCACAAACGCAGAACTAATCCCAGATGATGTATGATATTAAATGTTTGAGAAATGATAAATAATGGAGCATTTATCATGGAGCAGCATGCAATAATAATAAAACTACTTAACTAATAATTATCACAGGAGTGATGTTTTTACAGCATTCCAAATCCTTTAGCATGTGTAATTGCTTTAAGAAGCCTCTCTTGGAGTTTGGCTTTACTAGAATATTCACATAATAGCAATGCATTAAAGCATGTGTGGGCAGTTGGTAACCTATAGCAACAGGTATAATATGAATTTCCTTTTAATGCACATCGGTTACCTGTCAGAGTCAGATCCATTTTTTACAATAAGCAGTTTTAGCTTGGACAGGCCACCGACAGGCACCTTGTCACTGCCAGTGACAAACTGTAGTAGTTGTCTTTTTTGTTTGTCAGTGAACGAGTGGACTATGTCCCAAAAATTCCTACACGACAATGTCAATAATTACCATTGAGAACAAGTGTCTACAAATTACTAACTTGATGACGGGATGATCGCGGGTGAACCCACCATCGTATGACGTCGTTGATTCCAAAGCATCAAAATCAAAATCCTACTTGAATTTGAGAGACACGGAACCTTAACATAAAATGCATACCGACCTTACTACCACAAACCAACAGCTCGACCTCTTCAGGTCTAAACAACTCCACAAGACTGGTATCACCTATCACCAGGTCAAATCCTTTCTTGAATGCCTTAAATTGCACCTCAATGCTTTTACTATGCAACCAATCTGAATATAGGTCAACATATTCCTGAAGGAATAAAGTGAGAAACCTTTTTAAGTCTATATAATCATATAAACAGCAATTGTGTTATTTTGTCTAGTAATCTTACAAATAAAATAGTGGTTACAGGAAACCCCATCACCTAGGTTACCTTTGATACCTCACATAGAGAAACTAACTTGCACATTGTCCTTAGTAACTGGAATGGTATCGCCATCCCTTTTGAGGTTGCATGCCTGCTGTTCGCCAAACACATCACTGTAAGTGACCTTAAAAGTTAACCCAAACGCCTCATCTATATCCTCCCCCTCATATTTCAATAGTGACTGCAAACTCTGGGCTATCAGCTACAATGAATAAAATTTTAAAAGAACCATTTCAAAACAAAACTGAAGCCATATTTGATGGTAGTTCCTACACTTTCTTACTGGGTGAGAGCTGTAGAGATCTTGGAAGACCATGGCACAACCAACCAACTTGCGGTAGACGACCATAGGGAAGTGGATGTCTAAGATGACGTTGTTGTAAATAGCTAAGCCTAGCAACAGTCCAATCAACATGAATTGACCTTCAGATTCAAATGAATTAGGATTAAACCAATAATGGCGCTGTTCCTCATCATAAATAAACATCCCTGTATGTATGTAATGAGAAAAAAATTGTAGATGTTGATGTAAAGGCCATCTAACCAATTTCTGGGTTGAAAAGTTCCTCAATGATTAACTGGAAGAATTCCTTTTGGACACCCCCCTCATCGATTCCTTCCTCCCCATCGAACTTCACCCTCAACTGCTTGCGCAGATCTTCTGGGCGATTCTCACATATCACCTCCAACTGCAGATAAACAATGCCATTATAATGTAGACAGCTCCTGCTCTATGAACACACAGAATTAATTACACACATGCACGCACACACACACTGCAAATACACACTACACTACACACAACTCACACGAGTAAGAGTATCATTGACAATATTGTGTCGGTCTATTGCAAGCAGAAGTACAGGCAGCTCCAAAGCATGTTGGCCATTAATCAATGCATTCAACAATATCATGCGACGCTGGTGCAACATGGCCATCTTATTGTCCAGAAACAATTTCTCAACTTTGTTAGCGGGAGTCAACAAGTAAGGATAACTGAAGAAAGAGAACTGAGACTGAGAGCGGTAGAGGCTTTCATAATCTGAAAAAATGTTGATCACGTTGTTTAACTCTTCGTTGATGAACTCATCAAAAGCAATCACCGGTTCAATAATGTCATTGGGGTGAATCCCTATCCGCTGCCTTAACATCACAAATTTGGTCAAAGTGTCTGGATCATGATAACTCCCTTTAGGACGACACTGGCCCAACTTTTCTGAGGCCACAAGATTAGCTAAGTAGAATATTTTCAGTGCTTTAGTTGCTGCCACAATGGCAGGAAAAGAATGCAAAGGTCTTTTCCGGCTACCATTCTCAGAGAGAACAATGGTAACAGTTATAACCTGGTGAAGATTTCGAATAAACTCTAACAGTTCCTCTGGTGAGTAACTGGCATACCATTTCACCAGCTCCACTTCAGAATCAATAGGCAGATGACTTAGAGCTTGAAGTAACCTAGGAAAAGCTTGTTCCACATACTCTGGACTGTGAAGCAACGGGTTCTCCAGCAAAATAATACAGTGATTTAGTGATTTCAATAGCGGAGAAGTTCCCTGCTTGCACAACTGTTCAAGATTATTGCAGTAATTCTGTATAGCATGCAAGAATGTATTTTGAATACGTTCAACTTCCAAATCGTATATATGTCTGTAAGTTCTTCTAACAGATGCAATATCTACATTAATACTATTTGGCTGCCCTTTGGCTGAGGGCAGCAGAAAGCTTTTGTTAAGTGCTTCAGGCGAACTGAAAACAGAATAAATTAGGGTACTTAACTCAGAATAGTCTAGCGTGCTGTTTTCATCTTGTTTGGATAGTAACCTCACAACTTCCTCCTCAGTTAAGAACGGTTCAGCAACTGTGTATGTCAAATAAACACATCAAAAGTTGTGATGGACACACACGTGTATGTACGCACATTTGCAACAAAGAAACAACTACAACAATTAGTATAGGGATCCGCAACAAGGAAAATTTGCCTACAATATTTCAAAATCTTAAAGGCTCAAAGGCTTTTTAAATATTTCCCATGAAACTCACACAAGATTTTAAGCTTGTTGTGGACCCCTTGTATAAATACAACATAGCTATAACAAACACTCCCTTTTAAGTAAGGGACTTCTGAATAACAAGTAGCAACATAATGGTTTAATTCAACTCTCCTTACCTGGTTTTGTGGCATTTAATGTGATCTTGGCTCCACTCTTTGTGTATAGTGTGCCAACTTGACTGGCCCCACCTCTACCACCAGTCTCCTGAACAGGTATGCTATATGCTACGTCTTCTTGGCTCTCACCTACTGGTGGCTTAACGACTCTGTGATTTTCTTCATTTGGTACACACAATTTGGAATGGTTTTTAAACAAGTGAACTGCCTTTGCTGCCGCTTCATCGTTACTTATTTGATCATATTTAAAACGCTTACTAGAAGCACACTGCTCGTTTTCACAATCCTGTTGGCCACATCCTTTAGTTATCTGGTTGAAGTAAAGCTTTATCAGTGCCATTGCTTCTTCTTTTGCTCCTTCCCCAGAGCTAGGGGTGCAATAAAAAGAACATTAAGAATAAGCAAGAATAACAATAATAATAATAATAATAAAAACAACAACAACAGTAATTTATTAAATGGTTCGTTGCTGTGCAAAACATACACGTATGATATATTATACGGTTTACTGTTGTTGAATGTGTGGTGTCTGCGTACCTTCCGCGCGATGCCCTAGACGACACTCTAGACGTAGCCATCATATTCAGCTGCCTACAAAAAGCGTTAAGAAAGCGTTACATGCAAGGCTGATAACACAGCCATATTTTTGTATTCTAATAATTTAGTGAATTTGTAAGTCATGGTTATTCTAATTATTTCATGCTATGCTGAGGTGTTCGTAGTAGGTAGCAGTGCGACTCAGTGCGAGGCCTTCATCAGTTGATGTGAGGGTCCAGGATGTAAAATGAGAGCTAAAGAATGCTGCTCCCAAATCCAAAGAAACTGGATGAATTTAACTTGTAGGTGCTTGTCGATTGCAGAGCGCTTATATAATCTGGCGATAAGTGTGCCGCATGCGAGGCCGCATGTATCAGTGCACTGTAAATCTCACTCCGGTGTAACGATTGTAAAGCTGACACGTCTTAGTACATGTAGGCCTATATAAATAAGATCATAGATAGTATACGTCCATGTAGATGTCCGTACATGTGGTTTGTGGCGAGATTGTGGTTTCTGGGACTGCGAGGGTGGATTATGTACGTTTACATAATTAAGTAGCTAAGGCCTGCCAGAAATAATTAATCTTGAGTTGTATACGGTCCACAAACTGGTCCACTCTATAGCTACGCGGAATGGCTGAAAACATGATAGTCTCGCGCGAGACTACTGAAAACACTGCAACTGCATTTAAGTGGAAACGGCTGGATTTAACCGTGACGGTTTCTGAGCTGAAGACAGAGAAAGACAAGGAGAAGGGTGAACCGATGATTAAGAATGAAGGATATCTTGCAGTACAGTCTAAAACTGAACGCGCCGAAATAATTTATTTGAAATGCTCCGGCGAGTGCTGCGGAAAACTGAGTGTAAAGAAAGACGACCCCCTGCATAGGTGTGCTTTTGTTGCACAAACTGAAGATCATGATGGTCCAGGTAATACATCTTGTAAGTATTAGATATACAATTATATCATTGGCGCTACGTCCGCACACCCTCTGCTAGACCAGACCTCGAGTCTCAACTTGAAGGCCAATCAGTCAGTGTAACCGTGAGAGTGGAAGCAGGGGCGTATAGCTAGCACAAAAATTTGTCTGGGCACCGGTAATTTACTCCAAAACTTCCTGTGTGTTAATTTACTCCAACACACAAAGTCATATATCCAAGATAATTTTCCATTTAAAATTGCTTGTGTTGTGCTCTTTTTAAACTACGCTTTTATCTATGATTAATTATTAATGTTATTGTGTAGAGTCTGTATAGACATTCAATGAACATACAAGTGACCTCACCACCTGCAAAACTTTTGATGACCTTAATTGTATAAGTCATAGCTATATAGCTAGCTGAGGAAGATTTGAGATAGTTTTGTAAAAGTATTATAGCTAGCTACCATATAGCGTAAGTGGTCGATTATCGGACGCATTTTGACTAACTGTTGTAACTCGAGAAGTATCCGTCGTACTGACTTCCGGTTTTCACCAATCGATAGCCCACTCTTTGGTCTCTTTGGAAACCAATATTCATCTTTGTGATGTAATTAGATTTTCCGTGACGTGCAAAAGTGCACAGGGTGTCGGCAATGAATTATCGGATACGCGTATGAATTATCGGATGCTGTACTTTTTCTAGGATGAATTATCGGACAGCCATGAAACTTTGTGCCATAGTTCCTTATAGGCTAGATGGATCCTTTAGATATTTTTGCAGAATGTACGGGATATTATGCCAAGTAAGCCCTGTAAGTTTGGTGCTGTTATCTTTCTCTGTCATTGTGTTATAACGATACGGGTATTTAAACTTGGCTGTATTTTAGAAAATTAGCCAAACTGGTGAAAGTAGCAGCCGTAGGATGTCTTTAAAATGCTTTGTTATTGGTTTGATCTGCATAAAAAGTGTTAATTCCCATTCTTTCATTGTTAGTTTAATCCGTATACTATGTTTCTCGTAATATTATCGCTTACATTATGCATGTTTCAATACAAGGGGCCTTGTCCGATAATCCATACCGTCCGATAATTGACCACTTACGCTATAGCGGGTATAATTTGTGAACTTGGAAAAACCAGCTTTAGAAGAAATGTCTTACAAAGAATTCTGTACAAAATGCTGTATATACTAATTTACAAATTTTGCAAAACTTTGGACCTCGCACATAAAACCTGCTATATGCATGCATGATATTTATGTGTGCACTAATAGGGTATCTCATAATTATTCATGATATACATAATCAGCCAGTAGATCAATGCATGTATATGCTTCATACTTCATATATAGCTATGTATATACATATCAGTATTATATGCGAAAGTATTTACGGATTTGCAAGCATGCATTAGTTACTGAAAATAGCGTTATGCAACCGTGAATCCTTAGCATTTGTGACAGATGCATACCATAATTTACAATTAATAGTTTTACAAACTCCATGCAGTATGCCTTATACTCATTACATGGATCCTTTGCTTTGCAAAGGATATGTGACTTGAATTAATTGTAGCTATATATAGCTATATATAGAAGCTATAGCTATTTATAGAGCATATAATTAGCTATAGCTACCTATATATAATTTACACTAAACCTTGAGTGTTCTGTTAATTATAAATTGCAGACAAATTCATTATGTATGAATTAGAGATACCTAATCAACCAAGGGATGAAGTACAGCCAAGAATTATTCTACTTCAGAGTCAGCTGGAGGGCCTAGATCATTACTTTTTACACTGGAGTTGGCCTGGTCCTGCAGTAATGTGTCAAGTAAGTAGCCAAACAATTTTGGGGAATAATTGTTAAGCAAAGTGGCTATAGCTATCCTCATGCTCATAGCTTTGTGAAACATAGCTATATATATTCATGAATATTTTGTTGGCTACCTGGTTTCTCAAAAAATTTAAAGGATTTTGCAGAAATTGCCACATAAATTTTAGACTGTATAGCTAACTAGCTATGATATTTTGTATTGGACAGTCATGTGTATTTTTACTTTCTAGCATTTGCAAAAATTTGATTCCAATGGACCAAAGATCGATATCAATGATAATTCTGATCAGAAGTTTGTGTGGGTGATTCCGGTCGATACGGATGGAAGCAATGAGTTTTCATTGAAGCCATATGATAAATCTTGTTATCTTACATGCGTGGGAAGCAGTGGCAAGGCAGTACTTCGGCAAGGTGGTCAACAAGACCAGGAAGAATATAACACTTTCAGGCTAAGCTACTAGCTATAGTATATATATATATCCAGACTAGCTAGCTATAGTATATATATCCAGTTATGTGCAACGTGAATTCCTATATATAGTTATATATATGCATGAAGTAGCTATAGTTAGCTATGGCTAGCTATCTATGATTATTTCTGTGATTTGTCAAATGAAATTGTCAACATTCTTTTCGTCAAAGTACAGACAATGAAGTAATGGACCTTCTGTCAAATTAGAAACTTGTAAATCGGAAACCATACAAATTTGGGAACCTATATGTATAGCTAACTATATGTAAGTAGCTATATAGCCAGCTAGCTAGCTTAATTAGCTAAATTTTATACTATAGCACAATGCATGATCGCTGCTATAGTTTCTCCTTGTATATAGTATATAGAGCTATACAAACAAGGATTCATTTTCCTCCTCAGGCTATTAAAATGTAGCTCCATTGAGACTAGCTATATACACACACTATAGAGGTTGAATATGTGTATAGCTATATAGCAATAGCTATGCTGTCATTCATGCAGTAGTATGTGCTCCTAAAAACTATAGCTGTTACATGATAAACAGCCATATAATATGCATGTTGTTGTTGTTGTACTAACTATATAAATATTATATAGTTATATCAATAACAAACATTTCAAGTCACTATTCTATTCATTAGCTATAGCTATGCATATTCAGAATACAAAAGATGTTGAAATAGAATTTAACTAGCTATAGCCACATTGCAAAATGCGAAGTATGAAGTTCATACAAAATTACCACAATGAGCATACCAAAATTGAATTTGGTATGCTCATTGTGGCAATTTTGTATGAATTTCATACTTCGGATTTTGCAGTGTGCATATAGCTATATAATTACCTGCATGTTGACATCAGCATGCATGATTTCAGACAGATATAACAATGACCAACTCAGTATAATTATTTAGCCAGCTAGGTCCTTTATGGAAATGTATAATTACAATAATATAGGTTACTATAGGCATAGATAGTATATTCTCCGGGTACGGAGAATATACTATCTATGCTATAGGTGTATTATAGAAATTGAGAAAAGATGGGTTGACCTTATATGATATTGCTACAGGCTATAGCTATACTATACATCCATGCTTCGTGGTAGTAGCTATATATAGATGAGCACGTGAGTCAGGACAGTGTTTCGGAAGAAGCCATACAAACAATCTTATATATAAGCAGATCCTCAACTCGGAGCTCCGCTCTAGATTTGCAGGCGTGAGTGACCCTACTTCCAAGTGGCAACAGTATAGCTATAGTTATATAGAAAGTCGAGAAATGGCTTTAATAGCAGAAGATGCCGCCAAGTGGGTACGAGATCCCACACCCGTGACAGTGAAAGTTGCTGAACGCTTAAACGAGTCTGTGCATGTGGAAGTGATAATCACAAACGAGGGATATTCTACGGAAGAAGATCAAATAATAATTAATGAGGAGTGCTCAATCTCCGGTAAACTTCGCGCGAAAGAAGATGGCAGTGTTTTTGTTATGGCAAGCTCCGGAGATCCAAACGATGCATCTTGTAAGTATACGTATAATCTGGCCCCTATCGTTCGCCAGTTAAATGGGATATAAAACTTATTCCATTTGGTTTCATTGCTCCAGTCTCCTCAATACTATATCCATGCATATAGTGGTTGCCAATGTTTTCCTCCAGTACAAAATTACATTATCAAACAGTGTATAGCTATATGCAGTCTGCATGCAGGCCTATACTAGCTATATATGGGTACAGGGGCGGATCCAGGATTTTCTGAGAGGGGGTCTGAACACAGAGGTGTATCTCTGAAGCAGGGGGTCAGCCCCCCAGAAGCTATATAGGGGTTTTTGTTATTACAACACCAAAATCATGCTTATTATAAGATATAGAGCATATTTAAGTAAATACAAGGAAGTATTTAGCCAAATATGAAGTAGGGGGTGTGGTGGGTGCAACCATAGATAATATACTCCCCTTATGAATATGAAACTGCGGCGCGCGCCCATACATTTTCCGTTGAAGGTCCTGGTAACATGCAAGTTTCGCGCCTCCATGAAGATAGTTGTCGATAAGCTACCCAGCGTGTAATATCTCTTCTCTTTTTGTACGTTTCCGCCTTCAACGTTTTGTAAAATTAATTGTTTTACCCCGAAATTTCGTTTTTTGTGTGAGTAGACATGTTCTTCAGTTCCGTAGTGAAATAAGGTTTGTGCACATATACAGCTCTACCAATAGCTTATACGGGGTATGTTGTGGTTCTTATACGTGGCCTTAAAGTGTAGAATGCATTGAGCAAGCAATTGAGTCCTTGTCGGTAGAGAAACTTAAGTTTTTCATGTTTAAATGTAAATTGACCCTGGTGTCGTTTGGGCACATATTCTCGACGAGCGTACAGGCTACGCTGTTCAAAATAACAGGGATTACTATTTACACTATACTGTGTGCAATGCTATATATTATAAAACACAATATCCTTCGAAGAGAATGGCACAACGCTCGAAATGAGGGACAACATTGCATGCCGTTAGCATCATTTGTTTCCTTGTTTGTTCAAAAAACCTCGCATAGTAGTTCACAAGTTCACTGTTTCTTGAAATATTTCTTGCAGTAAAGTAACTAAAGTTCTTTCGAGTCTTTGTAGGGATTCTCGAATGATTAACTGCCATTTTGTCTGGCCTGCTGTACACATGCCGGAAAGGGGGCGCGAAACCAGGTTAGTTCCGGTGGCGCTTAGCAGTTTCATATCCATAAGGGAAGTATATTATCTATGGTTGCAGGCCAGACAAAATGGCAGTTAATCATTCGAGAATCCCTACAAAGACTCGAAAGAACTTTAGTTACTTTACTGCAAGAAATATTTCAAGAAACAGTGAACTTGTGAACTACTATGCGAGGTTTTTTGAACAAACAAGGAAACAAATGATGCTAACGGCATGCAATGTTGTCCCTCATTTCGAGCGTTGTGCCATTCTCTTCGAAGGATATTGTGTTTTATAATATATAGCATTGCACACAGTATAGTGTAAATAGTAATCCCTGTTATTTTGAACAGCGTAGCCTGTGCTCTCTTCGAGAATATGTGCCCAAACGACACCAGGGTCAATTTACATTTAAACATGAAAAACTTAAGTTTCTCTACCGACAAAGACTCAATTGCTTGCTCAATGCATTCTACACTTTAAGGCCACGTATAAGAACCACAACATACCCCGTATAAGCTATTGGTAGAGCTGTATATGTGCACAAACCTTATTTCACTACGGAATTGAAGAACATGTCTACTCATGCGAAAAAACGAAATTTCGGGGTAAAACAATTAATTTTATAAAACGTTGAAGGCGGAAACGTACAAAAAGAGGAGATATTATACGCTGGGTAGCTTATCGACAACTATCTTCATGGAGGCGCGAAACCTGCATGTTACCAGGACCTTCAACGGAAATGTATGAGCGCGCGCCGCAGTTTCATATCCATAAGGGGAGTATATTATCTATGGTGCAACCATAGATAGTATAGAGCGCCGAAGGCGCGAGGGATAGGAAGCGCCAATAGAACACTGTACTTTGATTTTGAACACTCCGCACCCCGGTTATCAACACCTACGAAGGTGTTGATATACAAGAAAACGGAAGTTTACTGTTAGTGCGACGGTGTATTGTTGGGGAAGCTGCGTGTTTCATGAAACATTTGTCTCGTTTTGAAGCATTATATTACAGTAAGTCACTAAACCGCTTCTATAATATCTAAAGTAAAATGTATAGGGTAAATAATAGCAGTTAGTTTAGTTTATGGACGAAAAATTGCTACTTTTCGAGTACTTCAATCACTTTTTTCCCCATATCTCCATAATGATTCTTTATAATGAAACGATTGTACGTTTCCATGCTGGAGTGAATGTTAGTGTATGGAAATGTGCAGGTAATTGGTGTTTCGAAAGTTATATAAATTCGACAGAGTAGGAAATCAAAAATTTATGCCGTTTCTTCTTGTACCTCTTACTGCAAGACTATACATCATATCCACTAGTTTCTTACGTTATTGTATACCTTAGATACTGTAGAATGTCTAACTTTTATCTATATTCCGAATTTCTGTATTCTTTTAAAAACCCTATAGCCAGCCGGGGTACGGAGTGAACGTGTGAAAACCTGGGGTTTCCTATCCCGGTTACGCTCTCTACTATCTATGGTGCAACCCCTTGGAAGATATAGGTTGTTTTATTACATAAAGTGCTAAAATGACACTTATTTCAAGAAATAATGCATTTTAGTGTTTTTATACCAATACATCACTCTTTTGGCTTCTTTGATATATTTCTGGAGGGGGGGGTCTCGAGACCCCAAAGACCCCGCCCCTGCATGGGGTATACGACATGAAACTGAAGAAGCACAGTTCCGAGTCCATGCATGGACCCCTATACAGGGGCGTAGGTGCAGGGGGCCCCTGACCCCCTTCTCTACAGCAGGCAGTGATAAATATAAATTACTAAGTCTTACAAGTCTGCATGTCAGTCCTGCAAAAGATCGATATACTCTAATAGAACAGTCACTATATTACCTGATCTTTCATTGTGGAAAAGTGAATACATGCACTCTAATAAAACAGTCAATAAATTTCTTATAAAATTTGCTTATTCATGGGCCCCCTATACAACTTTCCATCCTGCTATAGTTATGTATCCTGGGGTTCAGCATGCATGCATGCATGCCTCCCTTTGCCCAAGCCCCCTCTCTTGGCTTCCCTGCATGCATGCATAGCATATAGTCTGCATCCGCTATATAGCTAGCTACCTATATATCATGTACATGTGAGCTGCATGCCATGCACGCATAAATATCTATAGCTATATAGTCTTCTTGTTGAAGTTGCATATATGTGAGCCGGCATGAGAAAATATAGGGCTTATAATTATATAGCTAGCTGTATACCTATATATATATATACGTACCATACACATATAGCTAAGATTTGCATGGATTTCAAAATTAACAATACAATTTTTACCACTTAGCTATATATAGCATGTAGCTAAGTTATATATATATAGCTTACAGATTTTGAAAATCTTATACACTAAAATTTAAGATAGCTAGCTATACATGCAGCTATAGCTATATTTGAATAGTTTTAAATCACATGCATGCATGCATGCATGATTGCAGATAAATTCACCCAGTATGAGTTAACAGTACCCGATCAACCAAGGGATAAGCCCCAGCCAAGATGTATTTTGCTTGAGAGTCAACTGGAGAGTTTAAAGCATCACTTTTTACATTGGAATTTGTCTGCTCCTACAGTGAAGTTTCACGTAAGCAAGAGAACTCTATATAGTTGTAGCTACATTGACATGCAGTTGTGTAGATATAAACAATTTTTATTAAATTTTATAGCAAATGCAAAATTATGATTCCAATGGACCACAAGTTGATATAAATGATGATTTTGATCAGAAATTTGTGTGGGTGATTCCACTTGAGGAAGGCAATCAGTTTTCACTGAAAACCTACAATCGTTCTTATTATTTTGCATTTGGACGTGATGGCAAAGCAACACTTTGTAAAAACAGTACATCAGACCAGCAAAACTATAGCATATTTAGATTTCAAAAACTTTAGAACTATATAGCTAGCTAGCTATATATAGTTGTGTGTAATATAGGCTATAGCTATATATAGCTAGACATGGAGCAGCTTTTTTGTATGTCGCATATTGCTAAAGTTTGGGTTAAGTTAATACTTCTGACTCCCTGTCCACAGGCTTATAGCCTTCTTACAGCTAGGTCCCTAGTGGGATAGTGTATATGATGATGATGTAATTATGTGTATAGCTATAGCTATAGATGATATATGAATTATAGCTAATTATGAATGTATAGGTACCGGTGCATGATATCAATGCATGCATGCATGCATGGGTCTGTGATTTTTGTTGAGGCAGTTGCATGGCCGGTTGTTTATAGGTACAGTAAATTAGTGATAGTGCATGAGTCTGTGATAGTCAGTCCCCTCCCTGAACATGTGCATGCATATATACAGCTATATAGGTTTGGGGACTGCATGATCTCACAAAAGCTCATTCATTACGAGCGGCATGCAGTGTAGCTACAGTGCACTGATGGCACTATATTAGAGAGTTTCACTGCTAGCTAGCTATAGCTGTATCATTTTAATTTTGAAGGAGATTGCTGAAAAGCAGTATATATCTATAGGTATATAGCTATACTCAATATATGCATGCATGTATATAGTTATTATGTATAGCTATATAGGGGCCGGTATATACACAAATACATGCATGTAGTATAACTATATTATTATTATATAGCTCAGTAACTATATATAGCTACAAAATTTATATAGCTAGCTAATCAAGACTTACTTAAAAAATCATAGATTCTATGATTTTTCCCTTAAAATTTTGCACATGCAAACGTTGTTTAGGCTTTCTTTAACAAAATATCTGGAACTGCACTGATACAATTCAACCTTCTAAAAGTGTATGTTCTATTAGAATATTTTAATTTTTGTAGTATATAGCTATTATTTTATTCAGTGTATCTGATACATTTGTAAATGCATGAGCTGCAACTCATAATATGCATGCATGCATATTATAACAGATAGATATTGCATGCAATTGTAGGCTGCAATGCAGGATGCTGCCGTTGTAGTACTGCGGGCAGGCCTTCAGAATTGTATAGCTATATAAGCTATGCTATATATGCAAGCATGCATGCAATTCTCATTTTTATAGTTCTATACCGTATGTTACATTAGAGGATATTTTTGTATGCATTGGATGAATTATTTTTAGTGGCGCTTTGCATAAATGACGCTCATATTTTAAAATTGTTTACGGAAAGTATAATATCTAGATTTGCAAGTAAGCGAACGGGAAGTGCGTATCTTGGAAAATGGCAACGTGGATACGAGATCCTAATCCTGTGGTGGTGGAAATCGCTAAGCAGAAGTCACATCCAAGTGAAGAAGATGAAATAATAATCATAAACGAAGGATTTCCTAAGCCAGAAGATGAGGAAATAAAAATTCGTGATGAGGTGTTCAAAGTGTCTGGTGTGATGCGCGTGGATCAAGATGGTAATATTTTTGCTGTACGTGGTACACGCGATCAAACAGATCTTTCCTGTAAGTAATGCATCATGTATGCATGTATAGTAATCTGGCAGAGGAGGGTGGACACGCGCACGTGCACGCTGCATGTTTTAAAAATATTTCACGTGAGCCCATAGGCTACAATACAAAAATCTGGACTGACGGGGTTGAATGGGGGTAGAGTAAATATTTGGTTAGTAATCCGCATAAGCAAACAGAAAACAACAGGTTATTTTTAGCAGCGCTTAAAGCGTGTCCATGCAACCTCCTCTGGTAGTCTGGCATGGTCAGTCCCTGCATGGCGCAAAGTGCGGGGGTCTGGTAATATACAGTGATTTGCAAGTGAGTGCACGTGCTCCCAGGGTTATATTTTGTACAGGTACCCATAGCATATAGATAGTATATTCTCCGTACCCGGTTCAGTACGGAGAATACTATCTATGCATGTCCATAGCAAGCACTGACAACGCGGACTCCCATCTTGTGCTACCATCAAATTGCAATATTAAATTTTTGGGTCTTGACTGGTGTAACCAAATAATTATGGTTTTCTGTCTTTCTTGATGACGATGAGAATGAGTGGTTAGTTATTATTTGCCATTACTGTGCGAACTTCAACTACGACAACTAGTGAAGACTGTGTACAGGAAAATAATTATATTTGGTATACAATTACCATTATTGCATGTGCTGTATACAGTATAAGCAAAAAAGGTTCTTGGACGCCACGACATTTTTGGCTTTTGGCAAGTTTTATCCAAAAGGTGAGTTTGGTCTGATGTGCAAAAGAGGTTTTGATTCATAAAATGTCACTAACAACCATAGCCACACACATAGCTGCATTATATAGCTAGCTATCTGTTTAACTACATTTTTAATACAATTTGAATATGTGCTGGCTGCATGTAATTAACAAGATTTATTTTACAGATAAATTCACTCAATATAATTTGAACATACCCAATGAAGACAGAAGCACAGTTCAGCCAAAATGTGTTTTACTTGAAAGTCAATTTTTACAGCACCATTTCATACACTGGGATTTGCCTAGTAATGTGATGTGTAAGGTAAGCCAGACACGTTCATTATATTACATATTCACCACATTTTGTTGGATTGTAGCCAGTAAGAATCTCTTCTGGAGATGGTCTACCACCAATTGATATCAAGAGTGGTCCAGCAGACCAACAGTTTGTGTGGACAATTCCAACTGAAAACAGTAATCAATATGCTCTACAAACCTATGGTAACCCTTACTTCCTTGTGTTTATTGGCGCTGACTCAAGGGCATCACTTCGTGAAGGAGATCCAGAAAAAAATAGCAGGTTTAGACTTGAAAAACTTAGTTGACATTGTGCTAGTAGTAGCTACATGTAGTGTCATAGCTGGTAGAGTAGATGATGTCATAGCTGGTAGAGTAGATGATGTCATAGCTGGTAGAGTAGGTGACGATGTAGTTTGTAGTTTGTAGTTTGTTTTACTTTTTAGCTAGCAATTAATACGAGTTATTAACCCATCATATACAAAACTAAAACTAGATTATAGAACGAGCTGAAGTAATGCTGTATTTGCTTGACTGAAAGACTGGATAATTACAGATTTTTTGCCAATTGCCTGATGCAGCTCCATTCAAGAATTTCTAATTGTGCGGTTATTATCAAATCTGGTCACAAATGTTTGTGAAAAATTCTAACTATATGATATTATGATGCATGGTCCACAGAATACTCCCCATATCCTACAACCCTATACCCATAATGGGCCAGACAGCGTAGCTATATATAATTTTATGATTGTATTAAATTTTGACTGGCATTTCCAAGTGATTTTACAAGTTACTGTAAAAAATATAACTTACGTAGGAGAAAAATTAGACGATTTACTGGGCTCCCTCATAATGTAGGGAAGCTTTTGCGGTTTTGCTAAATAAGATTTAAAATAGCTTGAAATTTTGCACATTGAAACAAGTATTGAAAATTAGTAGGGAAAACTTTCGTGGTTTGTTGAAAATCTGCAAAAACCATGAAAGTTTTCTACCACGTAAGTTTTATCGTTTATGGTAATTTTGTTGTGGCTAATTTTTGTATAGCATATAATTTCTAGAATTTTAAATCTATACATACACTAACATGAAATGAGTAGCTATGTTTTACTTAAAGCACTGCCGCCAGTTTGTATGAAATATACAGCTCGAGGTGAGAGTCGAGTGGCAAATATAGTATGAGGCAAAGCCGAGTGCTATATTTGTCACGAGACCCTCACCAAGAGCTTTATATTTCATACAAACTAAGCAGTAGTGCTTTAAGTGTTTTATTCTATTTTACACTACTGATGTGTGAATAAAACACAAATGAATGGTTTTCTTTGATGAAAAGTGTCAATGAGCTACCATGCATTCTATAACTACTCTATCGTTCTATAACTACCCAACACAGTGCTATAACTACCCAACCACAGTTCTATAACTACCTGCTGACACTTTATGGCATATATAGCACTGTTAAACCCTTTGATCCGCCCACGCAAAATACAATAAAGCTACATCGTGTAACCAAAATGTTCACATACATGCAGTTAAGCTAGCTATAGATTGTCACTGCATGTATATAGTTAGTTATCTATTTAAGATTCAAGTCTGAATATACTATTGTGCTGCTGATCTGATGCACCGCCTCTACAAAGTGTTGCTTTGCCATCACTCCCAAATGCAAGGTAGTAAGAGCGATCAAAGGATTGCAGTGAAAAGTGATTGCTCCTCTCAGGCGGAATCACCCACACAAACTTCTTATCATCATCATTACTGGTATCAACTTGTGGTCCATCGGAATCATTGTACTGCAATTCCTAAAATGGAACAAAATTTATTACAACTGTCCAATATGATATCTGTTGCTTACTTGACACTTCACTGTAGGACCAGACAAATTCCAATGTACAAAGTGACGCTTTAAACTCTCCAGCTGACTCTTAGTCTCAAGCAAAATACATCTTTGTGGTGTCTGGTCCATTGGTTGATCAGGTATTACTAAGTCATACCGAATGAATTCATCTAACATAGAAACATTGAAGTGGTTAACTGTCAATGAGCTGTACAATTGTGTATGTTGTACAAGTCACAGTTGAAGCAGAGCTGTACTTATACTGAGACTATAGCTAGCTAGCTAGCTAGCTATATCCTAAGGTGCAGGCCAGGTGTTGCTAAAATTATTTATCAATCCTTCATTATTCTACCGTATAGCCTAAATATTTCAAGGGTAAATTTTTTTGCTGATTTGTAAATTTTGCAGCTTGGTGAATAACAATTTTGCGGATAACTGTTGAGGTTAAAATTGTGGTTTTTCAAAATCTGCAAAAATTTTCACCCTCGAAATACTTAGGCTATACAGTATCTCCTTTATATTAATAAAACTGAAAAAGCCACTTTTTATCATTAAAGTAATGATGCCATTTCCTTTCATATTATCATCTGTGAAAAACCTATACCGATATTTAAAGCCAATTAACTGATTTCCGATAGTTTAATTAATCAATCATCAGTGCATCACCAGCAGGAGCAGAAAGGAGGAGAGCTATAGTAACTGAAGCCAGCTGCATGATGTGTATTACTGTCGCTCCATAAAATGATGTAATTTTCTCCATAGCCTGGCCCTCTCAGGTTTCTATTAATAGTCTGGCACAGCTGATCGGGTTTATATAGGGCTGCACTGAGTACTGCATGCTGTTAAATATAACTACAAGTACTGATGCCGATATACATGAATGCATGGAAACGCTATTTGTCATTAAATTTTATTATTTCAATTGGTGCATTTTAATAGTGGATCCGCAACAACACATACTAATTATGAAGAGTTGGCATGTGGGTGGTAATGGGAAAAAACTAATAATCCAATTGGAGTGCCACTGTAGCCTTCATTCTATATTTTATTCTAGAAATCCCCACTCTTTGGGGGTGAATAATGGATGGCTTCTGACCAGCAAAAGGACCACACTAAATTGGACACAATTAGCATAATTATACGCATGTCATCCTACTAGCTAATAGTTGTGGTGGTCAGAACAAAATGATACCGATGGCTAGGTCGTTCCCAAATAGTAGTCTAGGCTAACATAGCTAGCTATACATATGCTGGTAATGTACTTACAAGATGCGTCGTTTAATTCTCCGGGATTTCTAACATAAACACTTCCATCATCCTTCACACACAGTTTACCAGAAATGGAATATCCCAGCTGATTATAAATTATTAACGACTCGACTTCGTTATGACGATATGTTTTGCTATATGATTCATTTATAATCATAGTGTCGCTTAATCGCTCAGCCAGTTCCACCGTCACGGGTTTAGGAGCTCGCATCCACCTGGCAGCCATTCCAAATCAGTCAATGCAACTTAATCTGTTTAGCTACTTGCTGGATACTGAGCTAATCTGTGCTGAAAGTCGAGGTCGATCCACAGAAAAACAGCTGGTAATTTATAGCGTATCTATTTTCTATGACTGCATGCATATTTACCCTAAACCATGATTTCAGCAGGCTGTCTCGCGCAAGATCTCACGTGCACCTATCCGACCACCTTTAGCGCAGGCGTTAGCATAAAAGCCCGCACTGATCTGCAGTTAATACCAGGATCCAACAGAAGTCAGGAATAAACCTCCAACATGCAACTGTCTTGGCAAAAACCAACCTATAGTTCACACCTCCAATTAATGAGCCATATAGTAGAAATTCACTCAGTAAATATGAACTCTATACACGATAAGTTATCATATTGAAGTGGCAAATTTGGAAGTCTACAAGCCATTCACATAATTATTTCATTGAAGTAAACAATATTGGTATTATTTACTGTTACTATATAGTTAACTTTTTATTGATCATAGTTAGTTAATCATGACATAATCATGTCATCACCTATGATCTAGCACTATAATGTATTTCATTAATATAATATTATGTTAATAATTATTGAATTATCTTGTTTAGCTCCTTAATCAAATCTTCGTATTTCACAAATACCTAATACATAAGGTAAATACTTCAAAGCAAGTTTGAATCTTACTTCTTCTCTGGAGACAGCATTTCTTATCTTCACACCTCCATTGTCTCTTTCATCCTGTCCAACTATCACCAAGTATGGAACTTGTTCACGTTCACAGTATTGAAACTGGTTCAACATTTTTGGATCCTTTTTATACAATATTTCTGCCTGAATCAATTAGAATATACAAAATCAAGAAGAACAGCTCCAGGGGGTGGCTTACAGGTATCCTGGCATTCCACAGCATGTTGCAAACTTTCATTCTCTCCTCAAGCAAGTTCTTCTGTCCCGAAGATACCAAAATTTGAGTGGATATTGTTCGAACTGCTCCAGAGCCCGAAACCTACAGCATAAAAATAGCTAGTTAATTTGCTATACCTCGTACATCATCATATCATTATAACATAATAGTTACATATTAAGATACAAGGCTTGCCAGTGTTGTCTCAGTAAAACTTTTCAATCAGTATTTCTGCATATCTATAACTACCATGTTAGTAAACTAACTAAAATTAAAGTGAAGTTTTGTTCTGAATGTTACAGTGGGCAAGTAAAACAATAGTGAACACACATCCACAGGGGAACATAGAATACATGCACACACACACACACACACACGCACTTTAGCTCGATTCTCTAGTATAGAAAATATTCTTTCAATACCAATGCTCAGTCCAACACATGGAACCTGATCCGAAGATAAAAATGATGTACACACATAATTCATTCAACCTACCTTTCCTTTGGGACTGAACATCCCAACCAGTCCATCATATCGTCCTCCTCCTGACACTGACCCTACTGCATCACCTCCCTCTCCTTCAGTAATGAGCAGCCAAACAAATACAGTTATGAACCTCCCTCCCTCCCCATATTGAGACACAGTATCACATAGAGGGTTATTTTACTGGGTTAATTTTTGCTATGAGGCTAAAACACTAAAAGTAGTTCTGCTAATATATACAAATTCTATGGGAAGCATCACCAAAATGTGAAAATGAAAATTTCTTAGTGAATATTTTTAGCAGTGAAAATACCCAGCTATACAGTATGTATTACGTAGCCAGTTCTACAAAATTTCATAAAAAGCACAAACTTAGATTCTAAATATGTAAATATACATACAAAACACGGCTAGTTCCAACATTTTCATAACAACAATGCTTTACTACTACACAACACTGACCGGTTAGTACAGCTTCAAAGATGATGCCAGTGTAGTAATCCAACCCTCTGGCCAAGCTGAGATCAAACGACACCTACGCATATGTATAATACAACAGTAGGAGAATGGATACTGTAAAACAAGATATTTTCGCTAGTGCAAATGCTCAAGGACTCTTTAGAAGCACAAATTAATTCCTAGACTTGAAATATGAAGACTCACTATCAATGAATTGCAAGGCAAAGATAACTGGTTTAGCTAACCTAGATTAAATTTTTACAATTTAACACATGGCTTATGACTGGGATAATATGAGGCTTTGTTGCACATGCCACATATGGTTAGGATATGATCACTCTTACTCACCTTATCTTTGATGTCTAATATGGCACAGTATCCTAGCAACAGTTTCATGGCCTCCAGACCCTTGACTGCATTCTCTTGAGCCATCAGCACTACATCTTTCTCCAGTTGTCCAACTAATGAAATGTCACCTAGCAACATAATAATAATAATAAGCACTTAAGTGCAATACTTGCCACAATAGATTTGTGTCCCAGCTAAAACATGGGATACAGAGTATAACTAAATGCTCTGTGAATTTCAAGATATACTTGAATATAGGGTTAGAGTAAGGGTATGAAGCTGTAGTAACTTAAAGGAACCATCACTTCACATTGAAACTGTAAAGTCATGATTATTCAGATGCCAAATCAGTACTTGAAAGATGCCAGAGTATGTTAGAAATTTGTTTACCACCTGCTAGACCCTTTAGTTTCAATGATGTCACCATCTCATTAAAACACAATACACCACAGAAGACTGCTCACACAGTTCATGTGGTTATAATGTTATCAGGAAAGCAATCTGCTTCAATCAATTTATGACACATTTAAATTGATTTCCATAAATATTTCCTATGCAAATAAAAGTTTAAAAGTCTCATAGGTTGTTAGAGGTTGTTAGTTCAACCTACAGTTAATTTGAGACATTCACTGAGGTCCTAAATACTGTAGTCTCACTGGTCATATTTCAAATCACCAAGCAAAACAACATTTGTGGCTCATATTCTGTGGAAAAGATGGTCACTGTTTAAACACTGATATCCTTGTTATTAACACTCACCCCAACCCACTAGCAGCTATACAATGTGGTTAGGGCTTTGGGCTCTCTGACTCTTTCACCAATTAACACCCACTGATGGTTAAATTATTGTGGTCATGTCAATAATCTATTTTACAATCTTACTTCATCACCATTTCCTAAAAATATATTGTTGACACACTACCTGGTTAACCCCTCAGTACTTAATTAATATTATCAAGCAATAGTTTATTCCAAGTCTTTAAACAACCTCAACAGTGCTTGCTTCTATCAATGCCAGTAATCAACCAGCCAAAGAGATCAATTTTCTCAGTAATTACATTCATTAACATAATCAAGGGGATCATTACACCAAAATAAAATATTAATTATCACAATTCAGGTGGCAAAATGGATTTTTAATTCTTGTACACATAGGCCTAAGATAGGCAAAGATTTAATATATTCTATATCTAATCACTTAACCAACCTAATATCTGTATTTAGAAAAGTGACTAAACATGACTTTAATACCAAAGTTGCATGTAAAATATTAATTTGTATTTTTCAATGCCTTTGACTACGTGGTGACTGCTGAGGGCGGCGGCTATCAAAGCTGCAACTTCTAACCGGTAAAATACCGTAAATAACTTTCTTACCGTTCATGTTAACATAGTTGCCTATCATATCAGCAGCACTAGCGTCCAGTCCTTTTTCAATCATTTCCTCCTTTACTTCTTCCCAGTCCGTCTACAGGATAAACCACAATTACTGGTAGATAACCTCACTGGATCACATGACACTACCTTATCTAGCTTATCAACTGACGAACAAATGGTACGAAACTTCTCAGGCGGAACTTTACAAGCAGCAAATATCCCATCAAGTAACTGACGATGGTTCACCTAAAGACACACATAGAATAGAATTAAAACTGCTTAATCTGAGGAATTGAACTTCACCTTGATGACAAAATTTTTCATATCCAGATCAGTCAAAATTTCACTGATAATCTTCAAGCACTCCACATCTGGTATCATCAAATCATAATCTCCGGCGATATCAAAATCCTAAGCAATTCATGTATTATAACACTCTAATATAACGATCGCCACTAACTCACACACTGATAGAACTCCCTGTAGCGGCCGCGTGTCATATATGGTTGATCACGACGGTACACACGAGCAATGTGATAACGTTTGATCTGTTTTATCTTATTCATAGCTACGTACCGTGCAAATGGTACCTTCACGTTTGGTCAAGAATAACTAAACATAGTGACTAGTCTATAGAAAAATTTGGACTATATGATAGTACTACAGCTAATGAGGCTAAGGATACAGTAAGATCATATCTAAGTGACAACAGCTCTCCTCCTTGATCAGCAAAGTCAAATATTAATTTAGAATCTTCTCCATATTTTCCACTTAGTGTTTCCTATCCATTACATAAATTATTATAGTGTGTATGTGCGTGCGTGCGTGCGTGTGTTTGTGTGGTGTGTAGTATGTGTATGCGTGCATATAATGTGTGTGTGTGTTTGTGGTGTGTGTGTGTGTGTGTGTGTGTGTGTGTGTGTGTGTGTGTGTGTGTGTGTGTGTGTGTGTGTGTGTGTGTGTGTGTGTGTGTGTGTGTGTGTGTGTGTGTGTGTGTGTGTGTGTGTGTGTGTGTGTGTTCACCTTCAGCTCGGCCACGGGAGTGTCAATAGTAACAGCACCATGACGTTTAAACACTGCCTGAATTTTTGAAAACAGCTGTTCCCTAATCACCATCTGCATGGGATTATGGTCTCTCATGCCCTATAGATTGATTATCATATTAACACATAATAGACATTTGAGTATCTACATACCTTTGGTGGTTTAAGGTTAAATTTTGGGTGAGGCCCTTCAGGTTTACCAACTGTAACAGCTGCCATTGATTGATCAGAAACAGAAGCTCCCCCACTGGCAGCTGCAGCTGGTGACTCTTCTGTTGTTACCTTACTCTTGGGTGGGTTCTGTGGCTTACGCTAGCATTAGAATTCTAAATAACATTACATGTTAAATCAAATATGAAATACCTCCTTGGGTGGTGGAATTGTTGGGGTGTCCAAAGGAATGGTAACTGGTCCATCATTCTCAATCACCACATTCATGTCAGCTCCAAAAATGCCACCTGTGTTGCAGCCATCACAGTGGGCGGTGCTGAAATGGTGGACTCACCCTTGATAGCATCTGGTTTGTACTGCTCTCCTAACTGCGTAAGGAACTGTTCATACATTGGCTTTGACAGATCGCCCATCATGGCATTGTGAAAATCTGGTTTGTTGCCTTTTAGCACATAACAGAGTGTAAACTGTAGAACTGCATAACATGGGATGAAGTATGTGATATTAACTAACTTGGCTGACACAAAGAATCTCCAAACCCGAGTCCACAACACTTTTAGACCATGGCTTATCACCGTCTTGAAATATTCTTAAATTTAGTAATTTCTTCACCCTGATCAACTTACTGGTAACATACAGTTATAATTTATGGCTTACATCCAATCAGCTTCTCTACTCGTGTCATCACATGATATACCCAATAGCACACACATACCCTTTCCGATTGAGCTAACCAGTTTTCCATCAACTATTGTAATATACAGTTACTAAGTAAGTTTGCCTTGTTTCAATACCTAGTACTTTAGCTGCAGTTACCCTCTGGACAATGGCCTTCATACTTGGATAAATTTTTGATAATTTCACGTGTGGAGCGCTTTATTTAGAATACATCTGATGCTTTATTGGAGTTAGCGATGTAATCTCTTGAAATGGCTGAACCTGAGGTAGTGTACTTTAATGATCCAGATAAAGGAAGAAATAGGGCAAGAATCAGCAACAAGAACAAAAAGAAGCTTCGAGTAAGTACAAATAATTTTAAGTGCCTGAATTTTTTTGAGGCGTTTATCTGTCATGCCTACTATTTGCTTTTACTCCGTATGCTGTGTCATTACAGCAGGGAGATGTAGCTGAATTGTTTGCATTATCAGGTCCAATAACTAGTTCAAACATCACTACAGCTACTCATACCAAGACTTGGTCAGTTGCCATTGCTTGCATTATGACTACCATCAATACCCTGTGATGTTTACTAGGAGCAAATCAGATTTAACCACTACAATTAGGGAGATATCAGCTCTGGGTGAGATGCTTACAATTGTACATACTGTAAATTGTGATGTTGGCATTTTAGCAGACTCAGTGACACAACAAAAGGAGGTAGAGAGAATGGAGACAAAATCGTGCTCAAGAGGACAAAAGGTAGACACTACCAACAATAAATTGATGGCGTAGTTACTGCATTTGTCTTAAGAGGCGTTCTGTCAAATCATACCCACAAATACAAAAAGAAAAGAAAGAAAAAGAATTACAGCAAAAAGAAGAGGTGATGACAAAATATGAAGAAAATAATTTAATCATTGTGTTATCAGCAAAGGACGAGTGGCACTGTAATTGGCACCACCAACAAGAAAGGGAAACAGACTGATAAAAGAAGACATCAAGGCAGAGGAAGATGGAAGGATAGTATTAAAGCACTTGACCCACCAGTTGGCAAGTTTAAAAATGGAGTACTAAGTCTTAGTCAGAAGGAAGTTAAAAAAATAAGCAAATCATGATAATGATGAATAATGTTACAACGTAATTTTACATGTACTAATGCCATCATGATGTTATTGTCGTTATACTGCTTTTGGTGTTTGGTCTTGCGAAAATGTCCTTAGTCTTCTTCGTACATAACCGTCAGCTGGTAATCCAGACTCCTTGCTAGTGTCATTTCCTTCAGGACTACTTTTGTTGCCCTTGAAGAATACAGCATCTTCATTTTTATGTTTAGCAGGGGATGGTGAGAGTTGAGGTAGCTTATCAGTGCTGTTTAGTGCCTCGCTCACTCGTTTTGTCTTTTGCTACAGAATATGTCATGATACATGTTACTATGGTTACCTGCAGTGACTACATTATATTACCTGTGCTAGTTCTATCCATGCTGGTTTACTCGGAGCATCTTTCATATACCCGATGGCTTTAACTGGCTGTGCTACTGTTTTAGCTCTACGACTTTTGGTTCTTTTATGCTCGGTGATAGCAGGCAGTCGTGTATCCTTCAAGGGCATGCTTACAGCTGCTTCAGTGTCTGTATCATGGTTAACTGGAGTCAACTTTGGTATGTTAGTTCTGTTCTCTCTAACAGGTGATGCTAAATCTTGTGCCTTGTCTGGGGAAGGTGCCACTGCTCTCCTGGGTTTTTCCTTTATAGGAGGAATCTTAGTTTTATCCTTAGTAATAGCACTAGTAATATTATCTGATTTCTGCTCTGTTTTTATAGGAGAATTATTGACAGGCTTTAGTTTCACCTGCTCAAAAATGATTGGTTCAATGCGTTGTGGTTTAGGTGATGGAGTGGGTACGATTGGTGTCTTTAGTGGACTCTCAAGAATTTGCTTGTTGATCAATGCTGACATGCTAAACTTCCTCTTGCTATCAGTTCGTGTTAATTCAGGAGACTGTTCCATAGCATCAATCGGATTATTTTCAGTTGAGTTTCGTTTCTGTTCAACTGCTTTAGCTGTAATACTAGCACTGGATGATTGCTGTGGTCGTAACCGAAGGTGTTGCACTGTCTGTTCAGCTCTGTGAAACACAAATGATCATTTCAACTAATTAATTTGCTTACTCACTTTTGTAATTCACTTGGTTTAGCAGATTGCTAAATAAATACACCCAATCAAATCACAGTATCTATATGAAGTGTGCAACTCACTGCAGTTGCAGATGGGTCTACAATTGAAGTACCATGTTCTTCTTCAGTGTGTAGGAAAAGAGATCGTTTTGTAGTTGCCTTCCGACGTTTTATATTTTTTGCTGCACTGCGCTTGTCATGTGCGGCCTTTGTGCTGAGTCTAGTGATCGATGGTACTGCACTAAAATCTATTTCACCTTCACCTGTAACAACACTAGGTAATTGAGGCAGTAATAGAAAGAACAGTGCCCACCTTCAAATGACGACTGCTGTTGATTCTTCAAATCAACATCTAATATTGTCGGTCTGCCCAAGTTTTCTCTTGACTTGTGTGGACCTTTGATTCGTTCCGGCTTCCTCTTCTTAGATCGTCTTTGTTCATCAGTTATCATACTATCAGAAATATTGTGTGTGAGTTTCCTCCGCACTACCAGCTCGTCATCATCCTGGCTTAAACCCTCAGTGCTGTTGCCAGCAGATAATGGCCTCTCAATATCGATCTAATGGTAACAACCAGTCAGTCGATAGCTGCATAGCCACAGCGATGTCCATGCTTACCTTATGATGTGAGTGATAATCCATTGATTGAACTAATACAAAAGTAAAAAATCAACTTATAGCTGGCATGGTCTTGTGTTGATCTATGCTTACTAAACAGTCATAGCTTACACTATGACAGGCTAAAAGTCTATTGTTGGAATATTGCATGCTGTGAACAAATACCGAGTACAACAAAAGGACATACCAGGTACATGGATAATCAGATTACGCACAGTTGGATGATTGTCAGAAACAAGTTTTGACATGACCAAACTTCACTGATGCATGCATATACACAAACCCTACACAGTTCTGTAAAATTATATTCTCCTGTTGATATAGCTAGCTAGTTACAAGGTTTCACACGAAGCAGTCCCCCATTAGCTACCAAGCAAAGTATGCAAGTTGTATTGTGGTTTTCTAACTTTTGAAATTAAAAGCGTTATGTATGTTTTTGCACACAGGTTTTTTAAAAACAAGGCATGTGCAGAATCACAGCTAGGTCACTGTTAATATGCAGAATCTATATAGCAAAATATTCTTACTGCTTTTTTTCCTTCTTTTAGTTTGTCCTTGCCATTCGCTGCTTATTCCAGGACTGATTTTCTGGCTATGACCATCAGTGGCATCTTCATCTTCACTAGAACTGCTCTCACATGATTGTTGACCGCTGGAATATTCCTGGACGCTAGACTTGGATAAGTTACTGGGGCTTAGTGTGCTGTTGTGTCCAGCACTATCGTTGTGTTGGGTGAGTGAAGAGTCGACATGACTCGCACCATCCTTTAGTGTTTTTATATATTTATAAGTTACAGTAGGTATATATGGATGTACAAGTTATCCTACCTCACAATCATCATCTATGCTGGCTTGTTTCTGATCAGCCTTCCTTGCTACATCCTATCAGATATGCCGGCATTACCAACTCAGTGTAGCAATATAGCTACAATGCTGCTTACTTTTTTCTTGACCTTTTCTTTTTGCTTATGCTTATCACTATGGTCGCCAGGGGCCACCTACAAAGAAGAAAGAAGACAAAGACCAGTGATAAGTTGAAGGTGTTAACGTGTTGTACAAAGAAGTGTTATATTTGAATTATGCATATATTCAGCACCGCGGCTTTACCTTTCCAGGTAAAGTATCTTCTAGTAGTGATTGAGGTATATCATCATCTGATGATGAGTGCTGTGCAAGGTTCTCCACACTCACTGTACTGGGGTCGAATATTTTTGGCGTCGAGTGCACCATTGCTCCGGTCGCCCGCGAGAATGGTTGCGGAAAGTGTACAGCATCGGGGTCTGTGCTAAACCCGCCTTTCTTTTTCTTCCTGAATCTGAACACATTTCTAACTTTATCGGTCCACGTTATCTTATAATTTAACATTTCTCGTTGCGCTGGGGTCGAGGTCGCCAGCGGGAGAGAGTTTGAAGCCGCCGCAATATAATTTGCACCAGGACTCGAATATTCTGCCGAGGGTGGCAATGTTAGGCGACCCTGCTTTAGTCCGAAATCCTTTTTAACAGCCGGCGGACTAGGCGTAGTCATCGCACCCAGCTTTTTAAACACAGTATTGTGAAAAAGGTGTGGCACAATCAAGAGAATCAAAATTTTACGGAGCACAGTAAACCGTAACATTATACAAATTAACGAGTATTAAAAAGGGTCACGTGGTTAATTGCTTTACAAAACTATTCGCTTGACTCCTGTACTCTGCAATGGCATCATCTTCAGCCAATGGCATTGTTGATAAATACTGCAAGCCTGTTTGACCTGTACTAGTCTCTCCTGATTCATTCTGTGAGGAAGGTGTAGTGAAGGGTAAGTGTTCTTTATAACAACTGTACCTCTAATAAAGCTGTTATTACTTTATTGTAGTTTAACATTTTCTTGCTTATTTCAGCTTGACACAACCTACAATGAAGGGAGAGTGCAACTGTGTGTGTGCGTGTGTGATACCACAAACTTGTACGTACATTTCAAGTGGAGAACTAGATGACATGTGCGGTATCCGTTCACAAAGCATTGATATTCCAGTAGCAAGACTCTCCAGCTTATACTGGTCAACAGGCTACAACCAACTGATCATTATAACATACAAACACACATTCCTTGCCTGCTTCAGCTCTGTGACTCCATCAGAAATGTTCAAGAAGTCGAGGACAATCTGTTTGTACAAGACATTAGTTATACCAGTAACATTAACACAGTCACTAAATATTGTGTGAAAACATTACAGCAAAGAATTCCATAAGGCATGTAATCATTGCCATATAAGGGCAGTAATACTTTAACAGTTAGTAATCTTGTAGGACAATTTCATACATAATTTGTTACCACTTGTAGCAACAAATTGAGCCAACCACATCATCTCATTATACTGAATGTCATGTGATAATGAACAAAGCATTTAAAATTTTCATCAAAAGTTTATAAGAAAATGAACTGCTTCTACTTTTAATGTGCCTGAGGTATGCATGTCCCACGATCATATACCTATGTAGTTTATTGTATTTTGCATGGGCAGGTCAAAGGGTTTAACAGTGCTATATATGCCATAAAGTGTCAGCAGGTAGTTATAGAACTGTGGTTGGGTAGTTATAGAACAATAGAGTAGTTATAGAATGGTAGCTCATTGACACTTTTCATCAAAGTATACAGCTCTTGGTGAGGGTCTCATGACAAATATAGCATTCGGGCTTCGCCTCTGCTATATTTGCCAGGTGTTCGTTTGCGCTGTGCCATCTCTCCCTTTTTGACTGAGATGGAAAAGAGATGCTTGGCTCGACTGAGTTGTGATTGAATGACTCCGTTGGTACCTTATGAGAAATCAAAGTTTTTGGATTCCAGGGGGAGTATGGTCGCAAGGCAAATATAGCACTCAGCTTTGCCTCTGCTATATTTGCTACTCAACTCTCACCTTGAGCTGTATATTCCATACAAACTAGCAGCAGTGCTTTAAGTAATACACACTGCATAGCGAGAATTTATTGCGAGTCTTTTAATCTGAGATGCATTAGCAAAGATTAAAACTAGCATACATTTTTGGATCCAATATCTTGTTGTAATTCAAAACTTCTTCTGAGAACAAAAATAATTGATTCACTAAAACTTTTCGCAACAAAAACCTACTACCATATACAGTAGTTATTAATCCAGGGTTTGAGCAATATGAAATTGTCCAGACTAGTAATGGGTGGTATCAAGTTATTACTATCAACACATGTTACTTCAGACAAAATACCTCAATATATCACTTGTAAACTATGTCTACAGGGTATTGCGTAGGTGATGAATGATGTTAAATATTAATAAAACCTCCAATTTCAGCGAAGCTGGTAATGGTATTTTAAAGTTCAGGTCCACTTTGAAGCATACCGTAGATCGGGTTAATTTTGTGTTAAAAAAATGTCGTAAGATAAAAATTCGAGGTGTTTTAATTTCGTAAAAGTAGGAAGTATACGAAATTATTCTAACCCGGAAATTTTGAACACGGAAGTATGGTAATGACGGCGCTGGATGAAGGCGAGTGCTTTGTAACCTGTGTTAATGGTAATCATGTTTACAAAGAAATATCAAGTGTTTTGGTCAGCCAGCCATTAAATATCGCACGTTGTCACCGGCTTCCAAGCTGGCTTCACAGCCTCGACTGGCGATATTAGTCTGTGCGCTACGTAACTCCGGAGTCTTTCATAGTGGATTAATGCCCAGGTAATCTATTAGATATTTCATTTTCCTCAACAATTTTCTTGTTTGCCCCAGTTCTAGTTAAAAATAATTATTTTAAAAATTTTGTGCGCTTTAATTTCGTTAAAGAAAGGCTGATATGAATTTTTTTTAACAACGAACTTTTCCCGATCTACGGTACAATGATGGTATCACATTATGATGATATTCTGTAATACATATGCCAGTGGGATAGACCAAGTAGGCACAAACTACACCTTATTTATTTTCTGTAAGCTTCCTTGGGCATTTAGGGTGGAAACTTTATAACGATACTCTAAATGAATCATAAGATATAATTTGTGTCTGGCCCAGTAACACATTTGATATGAAATAAACAGCTCAGTTTCATAGTACTAAATGGATAATTATTCTTCAAACAAAAACACCAATCTGATATGCTTGCAGTAGAAATTTACACATTTTTACCTTGCAAGAAATGTCCTAACAATACGTATGTACTACCACTATTAATGGGACAATAGACAAGTAGATGTACAGTGAGTGTTCTCTCATATATCCACTCATTACACAAACACAGTATTACACAATCATTACACACAGACACACATTAGACTTAGCCACATGGACAGTGATCATGTGATCTCTCAGTCACTTACCGATCCCTGATGATCCCAGTTCATGATGCGGTGGAAGTTATTATTATCAGCCAAACAGGAGAGCATTTTGTGTAAAATTTTTGTATGTCCTATTAGAACAATAATTATGGCAAAAGGTAACTCGTTTTGTACAACAAATTACGATTGTAAATTCTTTAAATACACTAGTAATTATTTAGTTACCATTGATGATTGCTTTGGCTGTTAACTTGTTAATGATCACTTCATGACTGGCATTCCATTGCTGGGCTTTAATTAGATTCCATACTTGCTGCTCCACTCTGCCTTCATACATTGCCCTGAGGGCCTGTAATATACCATCATACAATATCAGGATATTTCAGTAATCTTTTGCTTACCTTTGCTTCATACATTATTTCACTGGACACATGGAGTTGATGTACAACAAATCTTTCCTGGTCATTTAATGTGACATCTCCACTGCAATGTCGGCTCAAAATGTCCTGCACCAGTTTTGCCCTTCTACATAAGCAACGAGAATGGTAACTGAATTATCATAGTGTGAACAAGGTAATGTACCTCCTGTCATTGTCAAGGTGTAACACAACAAACACAGACCACTGCCAGAGGCCAGCATTCTCCAGCTGTGAGGCATAGCTGGTGTGTAAATGAGCTAACACACCATGAGACACATGAGAGTAGCCCAGTGCAATAAGGCATTGGAACAAGTGCCAACTACGGTACAAGAACACATCACTGTATCACTCTTTTGTACATTTTACACAGCAAGTCTTCAAATAAATTCCCCAAGCTTCAAAGTCCCTAATTCAGTTAAACCCCTATACTATACAAAAGTGGGTGAGGCTAAGCTATGCTGCATGGCTCACATGAGACGATAGTCCAGTATGTAAGGTGTGAACGTTGCTGGATTGACCAAGTGACTGAGGTTATATGTATGATCACAGTACAGTTGTAACAGGTGATAGCAGATGTCGTAAAGTTGTGTATTTGTTGATGGAACATCCTTCTGATACACCGGTACTGGCTGTGTAATATACCCTGACATTCTAGGATCCTGTGGGTATAAGTACATATTGAATATGTGTGTGTGTGTGTGTGTGTGTGTGTGTGTGTGTGTGTGTGCGCGTGTGCGTGTGTGTGTGTGTGTGCTGTGTGTGTGAAGCATAGGCATAGTTAAGTAACACACAACACATCAGCCATATCACTCACATTCAAGGTGTCATTGTAACGATTCAATGCATCTACAATTGTAGCAGTGGGATTACAGCAGTACCTAGAGACAGACAGTATTAAAGATACGGACACACACACACACAGACAGACAGACAGACAGACAGCCAGACAGACTGACAGGCAGACACGCAGACACACACACACACAAACCACAGATGAACTGCAATATTTCTTTGCCACTCAACATGATCACAACTACTCAATGTCAGTTTCCCAGTCTCCCAGACAACCAGTCCAGCAAGCAGAGCATAGATCCTCAAACGTTCAGCCATTATAAAATCCGTGGCACCAATTTTGTCCCATACGGAAAGCTGCTTCTTCAGCAACTCTCGGAATACAGTAGAGCCTCGTGTACACTGAGCTAACAGCAGGTTCAGTCGCAGGTCACAATGCTTCCTGGCCAACTGGCAAGCTTCTCTGATATGACCACTGCTGATCAGACCAAACAGAGACTTGAGGTATACCGATTCCTGCAGTTGGCACGATTCACAAAATGGGACAGGAGTTTACTAACAAGGCAACAACTCACGTTTCCTTTGCTGGCGTTACTCAGCTCCCCCTCAATCTTCTGCCTACACACCATCATCAACCAGTTAGTGATCTGATCCTTCCTAGCCTGTTGATAACCATAAGAAGACATGTCGTCTAATCCTATAATGGATTAAAGTGACAATCAGCCAAGAGGAAACAGATACGAGTAATATACATCAAGGGGTAGAGGTATGGGTTTACCTGGTATGTTATTCTCATTGGTGAGGTCTCCCCATAGAGCTGTCATCAGGCCCCACACACACTTCATATACTGGCTGGAAAATTTGTCCGAGATGTTGGACATCTGCAAGTTGTCTGTAATGGCTGCATAGTTTGCCAACACTCTGTTTCCCTTTGCCGGTACAATGTGAGGTACCCCAGCCCCGCCCACTTCACTGTGCTGCAGCTGCACAACCAGGAGAGGATCAAACATTGTCTAGAACACATCAAAGGTTATCACACAATACACACATTGCAGTACTTACTGGTAAAGTCTTTCCTCTTAATCCTTCAGGAGTCAGATAAGGTGATGACTGCAATTGCTCTACATTAATCTTAAATGGAACAACATCTCTCGGTCCAATGACAGAGTACAAGTGTTTCTGTAGCCCTAATGGTCGGAGTAGACCTGCCGACTGCTTCTTGTGGTGTGGCTTACAACTGAGTATAGCACCAAAGTGAGCAAAATTCCAATGAGGTCCCCAGCCTGTCCTAAATGAACGTCCAAATGCCAATCCCAAATCTCTACTCTTAACACAAGTACAGTAACAATCAGTAACAGGGTCAGGTAACAGTGCATAAGGCATTAAGCCATGAGGAATAACAGTTGATGTTACTGGAGGAGACGTGAGATCAGGCATTGATGGTGACAACAATGAGAATGGACTCTCTTCTTGTGACTGCAACTGATTCTGCTGTGATTGTGGCATGGTAGGTTGTTTAAACAATGGAGGAGTACTCCCATTTAAAAGAAGTCCTCTTCTGACATTACTGGAGAGCTGATGTGATGATGAGTATTGATTGGAGGGGTGGATGCTACTAGCAGATGGATCGGTGAAGAATGAAGCTTTCATCACTTGCACTTTGTGACTGCTCACACCCATCGAGGCTGCAAGATTGTACGAGTGTGGTATGGGAGCTGCATCCATTTCGTGGGTGGGGCTCCCTTCTAGAGGCTGTTCAGAATCTCCATCTGACATTACCTCTGCTTCACTATCACTCTCTTTGTTAACTTGTGGCGGTACAGTTGATGATGTGAGCTTTGCTGGTGGAAACTATGAAAAATTCCTTTGATGTATAAGTTTCTAAATAGAGACCACCAACCTTTGCGGCAGTGTTGTTGCTACCCATTTCCAATGGCAACTGCTGGATCTGTTGTTTTTGCTGCTGTTGTCCATCTCCCTCATCATCGGATACGTTCTCTTGAAGTTTGTACTTGGAAAAGTGATCCACCTGATGGCATCACATGACATCACATGAGCTATTATCATAAGCAATATAAATTACCTCAAATATCCATGAGCCTGTATCTGGTTGATAATCAATAAACCTAGCACCAATCTTAGCAGTTGAGTGTTCAACTTTCTCAGCATATTTCATCTCCAGTAGTCTGGTGGGATCCTATAAAATCATTGTCATATCTTAACAAGGTTTGGAGTATGACGATAACAACCTTAATCTGCTGTCTGGTTGTCTTGTCTAGTGGCCATGTGTTCTCCAGTGTGATGGTTGCCATCTTGTTCAGCCCCTCCCCCTGGGGTGGCTTACAGGAGTCATCTTGATACACAGCCACTTCTTTGTGTCCAATATACACTATAGCAAAATGTATACAGCAACACTTCACACGTATCACTTCAACTCCCTACCATACTTGCCATCCATGCAACCCTCAAACATTACGTATGATTATATTTTGCTACTTAGTCTAGTCTAATGTAGTCAAATACTTACCGAGCTCATCCAGGTTAAGATCACGAACATTTGTCTCCCCAGGGAAAAAGATTAGTCCATAATCGTGACGACCCACTGTGAAGTTTTCTACTATAACGGGATCACATGACCCTGGTGTTGCCATGGAGTTCATTTCGTCAAGAGGCGGTATAGTGTAATAATCTGATCGTGTATTGACAACACCACTGGGGCCGACTACTGGGGTGGGGCTACTGCTGGAAGGTTGCTCCTGTTCTGCAGAGGAAGTAGGTGGGTGTGGCTTACTAAAGGCTAACATTGTGTTGTCCAACTGAGGAGGGGTGGGACTAAGAAAAGAGCACATTTTAAAATTGCTATTTGTGAGAATAAACAACTTACTGTTTAGCAATAGGCTTCATAACATCATTGGAATAAAGGCTCCCTACAACTAGACTGGGACTCTCTACACTACTCAAACTTGAAGGAGGGGTGGTCAATGACTTGTTGCCAGTTGAAGGAGGCGTGGCCATAGTTGATGGGAAAGTTGTAGTCATTACAGTAGCAGGTTGAGGTGTCGTCTTCTCTAATGTTTTAGTGTTAACAGGTGCTGGTGGTGTGACCTCACTACGTGGGGTCTCTGTAGTGATAGTAACGGTAGTAGTGTCTGGAACACCTGCTGTCTATCATTGTATGGTAAGAAAGAAGAATAAAAAACTGAATACACCCACAAGGAGACATGCACACACACACACATGGACATACACATACGGGGACACACACACACACAAACACTAACTGGCCGTGGACTATGAGGTGGAATAACCAGTTTTTTGAAATTCTTCCGTGGCTTAAATGTCCCTGCAGTTCCACTGTCAAGGTCATCCAACCCCTCAAACATCAATGATTTATCTACGTGACGTGATGGAGAGCTCAGAGATTGTGGTTTAAATGGCATCTTTGCTCCCCCACGCCTGATGTTCAACTTGTAATGAGATGACGTGCCAAAATCATGTTTCCCCCCAACACTTGGTGGATCACTCTTTGCAGGAGGGTTAGGAGCAGCTGCAGCTTCCTGCAGTAAAATCAGATTATAAACCTCCCGTCAATTATACAGTGATGTGGGATTGTGGCCTGCCTTAAGTGAGGTACGGAAGAGAGGCGAATCCCCAAATGGAGAGGTGGCCAGCACTTGAAGTTGTTGCTGTAGTTGGGCTTGTTGTTGAAGTACAGCGACATCTGAGAAACTACTTGTTTGGTTTGAAGCACCTAAAATACAAAGATGGTAAAATGATCCCTGACTTGTTCTTATTGATCATAGCTAATACATCAGTAAATTCGACTTACCCAGATTACTGCCTAGACCACTTCCACCTCCTATAATAATAGAGATATGTTATAACACACATTTTGTCTGTTGTAGGGCAACTACGTACCTAGACCAAGTCCTCCGGTGCCTAGCTTAACTCCTCCTAAGTTACTTCCAAGTCCTCCCCCTAGCCCAGTTCCTGCACCAAGGCCCCCACCAAGACCTACACCAAAAAAATCATTATGTATATAGTACGTATGTATGTACTGTGTCTGTCTGTGCGTCTGTATGTATGTATGTATGTATGTATGTATGTACGTATGTATGTCTGTCTGTATGTACTGTGTGTGTATGTGTGTGTGTGTGTGTGTGTGTGTGTGTGTGTGTGCGTGTGCGTGTGTGTGTGTGTGTGTGTGTGTGTGTGTGTGTGTGTGTGTGTGTCTTCCACACACTCACCTAAACCAAGCTTCGGTTGATTTGACTGTCCAATTCCTACATGTACAGTCAAGCAATGAGTGCACAATATAATAAAACCACACTACACCACCTAATCCCAGTCCAAGAGAAGTAGGCTGTTGTTGTCCGATCCCTTTAAGCCCATCAGTCTTCCCCAATCCAGTGTTCAGGCCAGCTCCCAGTTGTAATCCTACAGATTGCAAAGTTAACAACTAAGAGTAAAGGGAACTACATATACAGGAATAACAAGCTAGTGAAGGTGTGTAGATAAAGCAAAAGAAGATTCATTAAAACATCTACTGTATCACCTGTACCTCCATTACAGTGAAGTAAATGAATATTATATTGTTATTTTAAACACTCGGCAATCACTTCCCTCATGCTTCACCACATAGCATACATCACACTACACACCTCCAGTTTTATTTCCCAGATTTAAGCCTCCACCAAGACCCAGGCCACCACCAAGGTTAAGACCTCCACCGAGAGCATTAGGTTTGCTTGTGTTAAAAAGTCCTCCTCCGGTAGCCTGCTGACCAAGTCCAGCGCCTACAGTGTTCTGATTATTGAACAATCCACCAGTTACCCCCAGTCCCCCAGTATTGGTGACGGCGGAACTGTTGAATAGACCCAGACCTCCTGTCATTCCCTGCTGTTGTTGTTGATTGAATAGTCCTCCTCCTCCACCAAGCCCCCCACCAATACCGCCAGTCGCTCCTGATTGGTTGAAAAGATTGCTGCCTGTGTTGCCAGTTTGCTGTTGCTGCTGTTGGTTGAACAGGCCACCACCAAGTCCTTGTTGTTGGTTGAACAACCCTCCACCGATGCCAGTGCTAAGACCACCTATTGGGTATGAACACATGACATGATATAGTAGAGCTTAAGAAATTGAAATAATATTATAGGCAATTTATATATAATACATACACAATATCTAAAAAGGTAAAAAATTTTGCGACTGAATTTCATGGATTTTTGTATAGAAAATTTCAACTTGTCTTATAACTGTAACTTCCACAATCCACAAAAAATGTAAGAAAATACTAAATTCATGTTTTGCAAAAATTTCCATCCTATTAACAGTACAATTTAAGGGTCTTACCAAGTTGCTTGTTTTGGTTGAACAGTCCGGTTCCTGCTGTGCTCGTTGACTGTTGATTCTGATTGAACAGTCCTCCTCCAATCTTTGTTCCACCCATCCCCAAGCCTAACCCCCCAGTAATACCTTTGTTACGACCTGCTTGATAATCAGCCAGCCGTAGCTCCTACATCATTGCAACACATAGTCAATATAAACTGACAAAACAGATCGGAGAAATCACTACCAGTATTTCTCAAAAGTGTTTGTATTTAGGTAAAGTTCTGGTTGATATATGGTCAAGAATTTTAACACCTTCATTTTAAACTATTATCATTACTTCATTTTAAACCATTATCATTACACATAACAAGATTATTATTGTAAAACTCACTCACCTCCATGCAGTAATTCTCGTACTGCTTCATAGCACAAATGCATTGCAGTTTTGTTGCAGTGCTCTGGTTGCTGCCATTGCGGACGACAGTATCAGTACCAGTGGGTGGCTGTGATGGGTCACTCAATTAAAACAAAAATTCAAAATTATACCTCAAATTTTATTGTCGTCCCATTAACAGTTGTGTTACCAAGGCCCAGTCCTGTGCCTATACATACAATAAGTGTGGGGTACGTAGAAAGATTTCATACCAGGAAATAAGCCACCGGTAGCTTGCTGAGAGAACAGCCCACCACCCAATCCTTGTTGTTGTTGTTGTTGCTGCTGCTGTTGCTGTTGGTTGAACAGACCAGTGGTCCCAGTTCCTCCACCCAGAGGGGTAGAAAATAAACCGCCTCCCAGTCCTAAAAATGAAAAGAAATACTAACACTTTGTTGCAATGGTTGAGCAATTTTACCTTGATTAGTGCCCAGTGATAGCCCGCCACCCGCACCAAGGCCAGTTCCGCCGCCAAGAGGGCTCTGAAACAGCCCGCCGCCTTGTCCTAGACCTCCTCCAATGCCCCCTGTCGTCTGTGCGCCCATATTAAACATTCTACCTGGTTGTTGCTGGTTCTGTGGGGTCTGCGTGTTGAACAACCCGCCCAAACCTCCTGTTCTAGCACCAGACGTATTGAAAAGCCCGCCACCCAGTTGATTCCCACCTCCAGTTCCCAGCTGATTATTGGCCGCAGTGTTAAACAATCCACCGCCCGGAGTCTGCTGGCTGAAGATTCCTCCTGTTGGTATGAAACGTGCCACCAATTAGTAGCAGTGAAGAATCAGTGCGCCAATTAACGTACCCCCTGTGTTCAACATGACGATTCGAACTTTTTGTATACACTGCGCACGATACTGAATGAATGCTTCTAATAATTTAACACACCCTCACGTGTTTGGAAATACAACCATTTAATTAAAAATACGACTCATAAAATAAATAGTCCTATTCAATTTTAAGATTTTAGTTGAATCAATAAATGCTGATTCTCCTGTTTCACTTGTTGATAGTCTGCAGTTATTTTCTCAAGATTAGCTGCTATGCGTTTCCCAGTTTCATTCTCAATTTGTTCATCCAATTCTTTTATTTCTCTCTTAATCTGACCTGTTTCCTTTATGGCATCCACCACTTGGTTGGAATTCTAAATAATGCCCAATACAGCACATTCAACAGTTGAAATATCTTACAAACCTCACGCAAACTTGCTAAATATTTGTATGCAGTTCTACGAGCTTCATCTTTCTTTGCATCCTAAAAGCAAACAATAAAAGATGTACATGTATTTGAGTGCATACGTACATACCTTGTATATTTGTTCTTCAGTGACTACAAAAATTCTGTCCAGCTTTCCCGATAGTTGATTGATCTCTTTTTGAACTTGTCTGGTATCATTTAGTACCTGTGTAGATCCAATTAAAGCACACCACAGAGCCATCAACTATTTCACCTTATCAATATCCGTCTTCTGTTTTCGAATGTTACCGACAATTTCCATAATCCGTTTAGTGTAGGCTGATCGATTAAGGTCCTTACTCATTCTTTCATACTCTGCAACCTGAAAATTTTATATGCTAATATATTATGCAAAGCAATGTCACACTGATTTTATAAATTATTTTGATTCAATGTTATCAAGACGTACCAGTTGCTTATATAGGTCATCTTTGTGGCGTGCTTCCTCTGCAACTTCTTTCATCCTCTCCCGCACAATTTTGATCTCCTCCAGAAGGTCTGTGGTCTGAGCCGTGATCTGGCTATCTTGTTCCCTCAGTTCACGATACTTGGTGACGTGCAGCGCCCTGTGCTCTTCCCACTGAGCTGCAAGTTTGCTCAGTTTCTCTGTACTAGTACTCACCAGATTCTACATAACAGCATACCATAAAGACGAGTCATCTTATGAGTTAGCATAACTGGGTAGGTACTGAGGGTTGCTATGGGCACCAATAAGTGGCCTTGACAAAGCAAGGAGCCTACCGTACAATGAACAGTAAAACTATTTGATTAAAAGATCATTCTGCTATAATAATTTCATCAAGCAAACATACTCCTCTAAACAGACACCGCACAACGGGAGGACTTTGATTGTATTTTGTGGATGCATAAAATATGAGCTAATGCTTCTGTTGTTTCATGTATAAATTAAAATGTAAGTAGTGGAATTACGTAAAATTTGGTAGTTTCATCAAAATAGTATGCTCATGCTAGAGTTTCCCAGTGCTAAATTTGATGAAGAAGCAGGGGTATATCTACTGGAGGTGTACCTGGAGTTTTTCAATATTCTCGTCAGCATTTGGGAGCAAATCGTAGGTTTTCTTCTGCGTCTGGTAATCTGCTTCCATCTCACCACACTCAGCCTCCATTGTTACCGCTGTTTCTTTTAACTTTGATCATTATAGATTGAATATTATGTACTATGATGACATGATCAACATACACACCTGTTGCATGTTTGATGTAAACTTCTTTATATCAAGTTGCATTCCTTCAATCTGCCCAACCAACTGAGCCAACTCGTCTTGTAAATTTCCTATCTCTTGTTCACGTTGCTGGGCCAATTCTTCCTCAGATGGTTTTGCCGGTCCATCAGGGACAACCATAGAAGTTTCATCCTCCTATTGAAGCATACCACTAAAGTTACTATATCTGACTGAACAGAAGCATCACCTGAGTAAACTGTAGTTTCTCTGTGTGCTGAAATCTTGAACCTTTACCCTGAGCATATGCAGACTTGTCTAAATACAAAGATAACAAAAGTAAGAGATGACATTATTGCTGTTCCACTCACCGGCAAATCCTGCTAAAAACTGCTCAAAATCGCCACTAGCAACACCAAATTGACCACTTTGTTGAGCAACCTGTACTCCTTGTCGCAGCTGCTCAGCAACACGCTTCTGAAGCCTCTGCTTTTTCCTTGACCGATATTCCTAATGAGCAGAAAAGGATTTCCAATGCTGATATTAATGCACAAATACTTGTTCAGATAATCGTGAGGCAAGACCGGCCTGATTCCACTCATTTTCCCATTCCTGTTGGGCAGAAAATTCAACTGTATTCCTTTCAAGGACGGACGCTATCAAATCTTCCTTGATGGGTGGTTGTGCCATCACATATGGTAGATACTGGGCATAGTAACGCTTCAAATCTGCAGAAATCTCTATGATGATAGTAATATACTACTATAAAGATGAACCTTTTGGAATATGACGTGTTAGGTCAGCTGCTCCAATCGGAGCCTGTACATCAACTGCATGAAATTCATGTTGATAAAATCCAGTCTGAAATAATGAGAATTTTTGTAAATGTGTGTGTGTGTGTGTGTTGCATATACTTTCACTGGCTTCAGTAAGCCTCACATGCTAATTCCATACCTGCAGTGCCCATTGGCTTTGATTCTCAGCTCTTTTACGACCATGAGTAAACGGAGGCATCCATGGCGTGCTCAACATTACTTGAAGCTTAGCAGCAATAGTTCGGTTGAGCAATGCAGCTGATCCTAAACAGAAATACAATCAGCAAAATTGAACTGGTTAGCTGCACAGACATACCCATTGGCTCATCAATAGCCTTTGCTTCTTCACGTGGCAGTTTCTCCAGCAAAAACATCAATAACTTCCTCCAGTCCTTTATGTTTGGATACAGAAAAGTCTGGTATCCAATCTCAGCCTTGTAACCAAGTTCCTATTTTTTTAAAAAACATTTTATAAGCTTTCAAATATCTGACAGACAGTTGTGTCACCTGACAAGCACTTGCAAGGGACGAGCACATTCTATACTTAGCTGACATTGCCTCAGGCAAGGTTACCGGGCTGGAGAAGTCGCTGTTAATGGCCTTGAGGCAGCGCACACAAGCCTCAACCATCATAGCTGGTGAAAAATGATGAAGACTGACTATCTCAGCATCAACATTGCTAAATAAACAATAAAATATTCGCATGCTGTAATTTGTAAATGTATATAATGGTGTATGATGGTGAGTCGGGTGTTGTTGGTAGGCTATAATTAGAATAAGTACGTAAACTACTTAGTTTATTGTCTTGCCTTCCCAACTCTCTCAATGTAGCGATAATAATTCCATCTACTTCCTCCATGATGATCGCAACTGTTTGAGCAAATCCTTTTACCAATGAATACGACGCATGCGCAACAAAAAAGCAGTAAACCAAATTCTCTAATAGTACGCTCAGCTTATAATTCGCTAAGTGATCCAGGCCATCCTATAAAAACTGGACCAGGCTTGTTTGTAAATAATTGTGTCAATATGTAAATTCGAGTTACAATTCACCACGTTTTTCATTTGTCACAAAATAAAATATTCATAAATAATAATAAATATGTTGCAACCATTATAATTATATTATTAAGAATTGAAGTTAGTTCTGACAGTTAAAATAAGCTTCTTAATGCCTATCATCCACTGACTGACCTTGATAACAAAACACAAACATTGTTGTAGACATATTAATAGAAAAAGCAAACTCAGTTGTATAATGTAATTTGGTTACCTCTGAAATGTGATCCACCATCAATTTGATGTGTATTTGATCTGCCTTAGCATAATCATCAGTTGCTAATGCTACAAACAAACCATCAAATTTACTGAGCATTTACAGAAGAACATACCATCTACAAGATTGGTCATAGAAGCTTTTACTGGTTCAGACAGCTTTCCATCTTTCCATTGCATCATAAAGGAATCTATTCTCTTACGAATGTCATCCAATATTCTCTTCTACACAACAGCACAAGGGATGGGCATTAATTAAACAAAGCCTTTTGTTGAGGAAACCCAAATAACATTAACCTTATGTTCCTTGGGGCTTAGATAAACATTTGGAAAATATATGCTGTAAAAGAGTCAATGGTGTCACTATCTGTGAACACAGGGTTGGTTTTACATTGATCAGCAAATTAGTCTGGCATGCACAACTTGATGTATTACCATCTAAAAACCAGCCGCCGTGTAAGTTAATCACAATGTATTGTAATAGTATTAATGATGTCACGAGCAAGTCATGTGAGCAAATACCCCAGGCCGTTTATTTGTTTTAATAGCCTGGGGGCAGACACACACGCATACCGACGTCCGCACGAAAACAATTTCAAGAAACTAGGTGCGCGCCTGGTTTACTTCATTCTTGTGATTTAGTGGTGACCATTGGTCTGGCAGCTGCTGGTCTGCCAGGTCCATTTCTTGGACTTCCTCTACCCTGAAACAAACTTAAGGGTTAAATTACGTAAGAGTGATAGTAAGTCAAACATTGATATTATAATCTTCCACTCAACTCTTCAGCCTATAAAAAAGGTATGCAGACCAACTTGACTTCTTAAAGCATAAAAAGGGAAACCTCCGCAAATTTCAAAGCATCTATATCACACACCTGCATATGTTTCTCATATCGAGCTATAGTTGAGTTCAATGATTCCAAGAGTACATCAACATTTTTCACTTGTTCCTTTTCTCTTTCAGTTGTATCATGACTAGCAGAGGAGTGTAATGTAACATCTGATTTTGGTGGTTGTGCAAATGAAACAGCTGAGCCGGATGAAGCCTATACAAACAAGTACATTGTGAAGAATAATTGGTTTCTATGCTGTAAAATGTTACACGTTAAACTTTTGGGAAAAGTTATAATCAGCTGTAAGCATAGATAATCCATAAGTTGAGTATCTATGCTGTAATACAACCACACATAGTCTCACATAGCCAGACCACTTTTCTGTTTTTATTCGTGGTGGCAGAAAACCATGAATAAAAGCAGCCTAGACTAAGCCACATGCAGGCAGAGTATATTGGGAAGGCTTAGGCTCCTAAATCAATGGCACCTGGTCCAGTTCTCTAGACTTCATCTTCCTCATAAAATACCAAATAGCAGGTAGTCATTTCGTGATCTCAAAATTACGACTCAAACTCGTGCGCTCTATTAGAAAGTTTTTATCAAAACTATGTCACGTGATGCTATCACCTGGTCCGACCTGGCCTGTATAGGATAACTGGGGCCATACCTGTTGAGTACCTCTTTTGGAGGGAAGTTGATCAATCGTATAGTCAGGGCGCTTAGTCAGCTGTGACTTCTTCCCTGTACTCTGCTGAAAACTGTTGTAAGAAACCTTCGGTGGGTCGTTCCAGCCCTTGTGCGCTAAAATAACACAGAGATGACAAATATTACAATGATGTGTAATAACCTATTATATACTAACACATAGCTTCCACAACCAATCAATCGTTTGTGCGATTTTCACACGACGAGTCTTTGAAGTCAATTTAAATTTCGATTATGGTATTGTATAAATTAACAAAATGTCTTTAACACGATCGCGTGGGAATTACGAGTAGTATATTGTTACACTCGTGTATATATTGATGGTGCAGTAGGCGGCGTCTCATACGAGTGTCTTAGAAATCGAAGAGCAGAATGGGACGAATATTTTTATTATTGCTACTGTTTGGATTTGTCGGTTATGGAGGATTGTGTTATGGAAATGGTGAAGATTCGGATTTGAACAAAGCAGAAGAAGGTACTCCATGTGTTTTATTTCACTAGTCATGTGCTTTGTTCAGCTGCTAACCTGGTATCTATGGTTACCAAATAAGTGTTTGTTCACATGCTGTACACATGCATATACTAAGTAGATGCCATTAGCTTGCCTGCCAATTGTATGTATGGCAGAACTATGACTAGGGTTGCATTTAGAAGGGAGGCGAAACCAAGTTTAAGAGAGCACAAGGACTTGTATAATGATGGCCCTGTGTCAAATCTATTATAATTTACAATAGAAATAACATCTCAGAGGGGGGGCAATTCTGTTTCCAGGGCAAGTTCTCCCTAAGTGCATCCCCATGACACACAGACTGTAAAGCGCTACATGTTACATGCCTCAAAAGTGCTATCATTACACTAGCACTGTGTAGAGGATGTATAGACAATAAAATGGTGGTAGATATTTACAGAAGTCAATGAATCAACAACAGCTGTGCTGTGTGTGCATCCAAACAAATTCATTTAATACAATTTATGTTAAATAAGCAATGGTCCCTCTTTCTGGCTGAGACGTGTTTGTTATATTTGTCAAAAGGCTCAAAATATCTCATTCTTGACCAATTGTGACTTCCTTGCTTATTGAAAGTCTTAAGCATCCTTAATGTAACGAGGTCTGATGGGGTCAGTTGAAATCAATGATTTCAATATGATCTTTTATTGTGTGTGCATATCAGCAGTGGCACTTAGCAATTACCAATTTAATGCACACCAAATTTAAATGTATGTGTTGTGCTTATCTTAATCCTGAAGCACAACACACACATGCATATCCATACAAGCCTGTCAATTGCTGATGGTATAGCACACAGGTACATAATAGCAAGCAACACACATGAAATAATGATGCAACATAATATAAATCATTGTGTCCTCTAGTACAGTACAATGTTTCTGTATAAGAACTTCAGAACACTACTTGTATTTTATGGCTGTAGCTTCTGTTGTAGCCAATTGTGTTTAAGTTTTGTCTGTACGTTCATGTAGCCAAGCCGAGTGCCCTCCGTGAGATAGACAAGGAGATTCAGAGGGAGTACGAAGCCATACATAAAGTGCATATGCACCTTGACGACGACCACAGCGGAACAGTTGATAAACAGGAGTCGGCCGAGGTCAGTTCATCGACACGTGTACTGTACTCTCATCTTGTATACTTGTACTCTGTGAGTGTGCGTTGTTAACCTTTAGACAATGTGGTGCATTGGGCACTGGTTTGTTCAATGTAATACAAGATGTGTAGGTGTTTACACCATTAGCCATATTGTATTCTGATCAAGTTACACTCAGAGTTGTGGTATTATCATGAGTCATTGTGTTTATGAAATGGTCTGTTCATTTTACCATCAACAACCTTTAACTGACAATGGCGCAATACCCCCCCCCCCCTCCCCAGTACTTGTCCATGTACATACCTTATACACACAATGGTGCAGCCCCATGTTATCAACATATTGTAATGAGGTGTGTTTCCAAAATTCTGTGGTCCAGTATTGGCCAACAAAAAGACCACAATGACACACAATAGTATTTATGTGTGTTAGAAGCCATATAAAGAGGATTTGATCCAAATCAGATCCTTCTGGAGTATGCCATATGGTGGAGGGAAGTATTCCATGTAATTTGCTGTGGGAAATATAAATGTAGTTTTGTATAGTCCACATTACCAGAGTGCATAACATTTGAGCCATGGGGGATGATTGGTTTAATCTATTGTTGTGGACAATAAGTAAACTTCAATTTGTCCTGAAGCAATCAACTGTGGAGTGTGTTGATTTTACTTCACTAACGGTTTCAATATGATGAAGTGAGATATTAATCACTGATCATAAGTCACATGTGATCACCTGATGTGTTAAGGTTATTCTTGATGCTGTGACTTATGGGCCTGCTAAATTTTCAAGGTTAACTATAGTCGACCTCAAAAATATAATTTGCAAAACCTTTTTGATAGCTGATTTTGTGACAGTTATTTGAATATTTCTAGTCATACAGTAAATAAGTATAATTATTGTGAATTGGATGGTCAATAATATTTTTACAATCTGAACATGTTGTGTTGTTTACAAAAGATCACTCTATAGTTTATAGAGAAAGAATTGCATGAGGACAATGGATCGCGGCAGAGCACATTTCATCATGAAAACAAGGATGACCAGATATCTGTAAAGGATGTATGGGGCTCGTGGTATAAGAGTGAAGGTGAGTCACCTTGTAACAAGTATGGTAGCCTTAATTTTACATTCACCTTGTATTGTGACCTGTGGTATCACCTGACATGTAATATTAGTGGATTAGCTAGTTTAGTGTATGGTGTTTTTTCTATTATAAAATGTGTGTATTTAATTTCTAAATTTGCTAAAATTAATGTTTATACAAGTACGTACAGTATTAGTTTCAGGACAAGTGAACAAAAACAGACAGTCAGGTTAGTTTTGTCCGGACATGTCAGGTGTCCAGGCAATGTCCAATTTTTGAACATATTAAGCCCTGCTATATACACACAGTGTAGAAGTTTGAAAGAATACAAATTGTACTGCTTGTTGATGTTAGTAGATATATTTGCTGTCTTGTTTAGTTTATAACTGGACGGTTGATGAGATCATTGATTGGCTATGTAATGTTGTTCACCTCCCGCAATATACGGACAACTTTAGACGGATTGGAGTTAAAGGCAAAGACATGCCCCGGTATGTTATGTGTAATGTATACTAGTCCATCTTGTAACTGCACTCCATTTTGAACACCATGGTAACCACACTGGTGTAATACTGATTTGTGTGGTTGATTTGTTAGTGTATGTACTATTGGGAATTATGCAATGTCCTGATAGTATATAGAACCTGTTACTTGACTGTGACAATACATTGTGGGTCTGAATTTACTACATTTTATTCCAATGGGAAGTCGTAACTCACCTGAAGTGGTATGTGCAGTGTGTGAAATAACAACATGAAAAGGACACTGATTTTCCAGAGAAATATGCTATTTTGTCAGATCATTTTTATTTGGAAAATGTCCAGCAAACTAGAAGCAAAGGCTATTAGAAATGCATCACTTATCTCATCCTGACAGTGTGTCACCTTATGCAGGGGCGAATCCAGGGGGGTCTTTGGGGTCTCAAGACCCCCCTCCAGAAATATATCAAAGAAGCTAAAAGAGTGATGTATTGGTATAAAAACACACTAAAATGCATTATTTCTTGAAATAAGTGTCATTTTAGCACTTTATATAATAAAACAACCTATATCTTCCAAGGGGTTGCACCCACCACACCCCCTACTCCATATTTGGCTAAATACTTCCTTGTATTTACTTAAATATGCTCTATATCTTACAATAAGCATGATTTTGGTGTTGTAATAACAAAAAACCCTATAGCTTCTGGGGGGCTGTGCCCCCAGACCCCCTGCTTCAGAGATACACCTCTGTGTTCAGACCCCCCTCTCAGAAAATCCTGGATCCGCCCCTGTTATGCTTCAAAACTTATTTTGCATGCTGGCATGCTACAAGCTTAAACCACAGCAATTCCCTTTGATCTCAGGTGTTACATAAAATGACATTGTTGCCATAGGATTGCCATTAATGGAGAGGGAATGATACAGAATGAAATCGGTGTTGTTGACAGCGCTCACAGGAAGAAACTGGAGTTACGAGCAATGGACGTTGTCTTGTTTGGCCCTCCACGAGGTCTTCATACATGTATTTTTGTATTTCTGTATTTATGGATGTATTTGTATTTCTGTATTTCTGGATGAATTTTTATTTAGTGTATTTGGTAATTTGGTATTTCCTGTATTTCACTTATATTTCTGTATATTTTAATCCAGTTCCATATAATTGGTGGAAGGATGTAATTCTAGTAGCAGTGTTTGTGTCATGTGTGATGTTTGCTGGACTGGCATGGAGGGAACGGAAGAGCAGTCAAGGAAAGGTTGATAAATTGATGGCGCTAATGAAGATAGCTGAGAATGAACTGGCAGAACTCCAACAGAAGATGTAAGTGTCACATTTTAAAATGTACCACAAGCATTCACATACATATACAATGTGTAATCTCAAACTGCATTCTTAAGATCTCAAACTACATTCTTAATACAATCTTTATATCTTAAACTACAATCTTAATAATTATGTCAAACTACATTCTTAAGATCTCAAACTACAATCTAAGGCTCAAAATTCTTATGGAATCACTAGTGTTCACGCATATGAATGGATCAACTTGCTGTGTCACTTGTGAATTCCGTGACTGTACAGGGAGAAAGAATCAAAAGTAGCAGCAGCAGCAGCAGAAGAAGAAGAAGAAGAAGAAGAAGTTGCCAAAACAGCAGCTCCAAGCAATAGTAAACCGAAGAAGAGAACCTACTCATTGGACGAGTCACGGATGTCATCAATGGACATACCGAAGGAAGAGACAATGGTGAGTTGTCCATTATTGTTCAACTAGTAGTATTACTCCATTGTGCAGTCCCTCCCTGGCTCTCTGGAAGAGTGTCTTGTGAAAGAACAGCAGCTACAGATTGCAAAGGTATCCTAACTGCTGTATGTTTTAGTGTTTATGTTCAGGGGTGGATTTCTCACAAAGGAGGCTTAGTATAACACAAAAGCCACACCAGTGGAACTCCATTGGACAGAAGCTAATAGTTAATGCATGTTGTATTGAAATAGCAGTTTTAAATTGCATGATGAAGTCTTGAGTATCAAAAAGGTCAAACAGCTGTTACAAAATCTTCATAGAGCCTTTAGCAGTAAAAAGATATTGTTTTGTTATACACTTATGTATGCAACTGCTAGCATACTAAAATTTTCTGAAAAGGGGTTGAGAGTCTCCTGTGACCTCTCCCTAAATCTACCTCTGGTATGTCATTGATTGTGTGTTATGCATACCACCGTACACTACCTCTGGTATGTCATTGACTATGTGTGTTATGCATACCATCATACACTACCTCTGGTATGTCATTGACTATGTGTGTTATGCATACCATCGTACACAGCTGCAAGCAGACAAGGCAAACTTGTTAGACCAATTGCAGAAACGAGGAGACATTTCTAATGAGCTACAACAGCTGTTGATGCTTACGTACATTAAGGAGCATTCCCATTGGGTCAGCCAGAAGAGCAATGCTGAGAAACAGCTGGCAACAGCTAAAAAAGAGGTTGGCCTGGTCAATTGGTGTGCATATGTTGTGTCATTATGTACAGTGTGAAAAGATCGAGAGGCGCAGAGGAACACTTCTAGGCAGTATACGTATGATCAATAGTCCTGTACTTCATGATGCTGACCTTAAGATCAACAGAGCACTGTAAGTGTTATGTGTGTATGTATGTATGTACGTATAGTGTGTGTGTGTGTGTGCGTGCGTGTGTGTGTCTATCTGTCAGTGTATGTCTATATGTATGTATAGTGTGTGTCTGTATGTATGTGTGTCTGTATGTATGTACGTATAGTGTGTGTATGTGTGTGTATGTCTATCTGTCAGTGTATGTCTATATGTATGTACAGTGTGTGTGTGTCTGTCTGGTTGTCATGGGAGTTCACCTTTCACACAGGGTATCACTCAAGAAGGTGATGAAGAATTTGGACGAGTACAAACGGCGTTGGAGAACCATAGAGAACTTGACTGGACTACACGTAGTATCATCATCTCTTCACACCAAGGAGGAAATGGTATCAATAGACCATGGAGATATAACCTCTTACTATTCCATGACTAACCTTAAACAGGAGGTAAAGTATGAAGGTATGGACCATGAAGTGATGTTCACTAGTGGTGGTAGCTTTGAGGAGTTAGATGAGACAATGAGTCAATATTCGATAACACCATCGATGAGTCATATGGGGAGCACCCGCTCCATGGACCACCCATACCAACACCAGGAGCAGCAACAGCAACAAAGAGCAAAACTTAAGAATATTAAACACAGTGCCTCGGAAGGAAAACTGCCATCGATGGCATCAAGGTCATCCTTTTCTAATATGGCAAGTTATCAAAGAATAGATGAAGAATTAGAAGTACCAAACATCAATCCTCCCCCAAGAGACAATACTACACCAAGTATGAAGAGACGACTCTTTAAAAAGAACAAGTAATTACTATTGTAAATATAATTATAGTGAATAAATAATATAGCGTAAAATAATAATTATGTTTTTTAAGTTTGTGTAAAATATTTCAGTATATGTGTGTCTATGTAAAATCTGAAAGGGGATAAAACAGTAAAAAGATGATGACTATTCTATATAATGTCACCTCACCTATCCAGAAATTTTGTCCAATACAATTCAAGCTGAGCAGCAACCACCTCATCATTGTATGTCTCATCAATGTGTTCAGGGATTATAAATTGTGCCAAAACTAATTCTCCAGTGTTTATGTAATTCAACCTAAATAATGGAATGTGTACACTTGGCAACGATCTAAGCCATGTAGTGTGTGTGTGTGTGTGTGTGTGTGTGTGTGTGTGTGTGTGTGTGTGTGTGTGTGTGTGTGTGTGTGTGTGTGTGTGTGTGTGTGTGTGTGTGTGTGTGTGTGTGTGTGTGTGTGTGTGTGTGTGTGTGTGTGTGTGTGTGTGTGTGTGTGTGTGTGTGTGTGTGTGTGTGTGTGTGTGTGTGTGTGTGTGTGTGTGTGTGTGTGTGTGTGTGTGTGTGTGTGTGTGTGTGTGTGTGTGTGTGTGTGTGTGTGTGTGTGTGTGTGTGTGTGTGTGTGTGTGTGTGTGTGTGTGTGTGTGTGTGTGTGTGTGTGTGTGTGTGTGTGTGTGTGTGTGTGTGTGTGTGTGTGTGTGTGTGTGTGTGTGTGTGTGTGTGTGTGTGTGTGTGTGTGTGTGTGTGTGTGTGTGTGTGTGTGTGTGTGTGTGTGTGTGTGTGTGTGTGTGTGTGTGTGTGTGTGTGTGTGTGTGTGTGTGTGTGTGTGTGTGTGTGTGTGTGTGTGTGTGTGTGTGTGTGTGTGTGTGTGTGTGTGTGTGTGTGTGTGTGTGTGTGTGTGTGTGTGTGTGTGTGTGTGTGTGTGTGTGTGTGTGTGTGTGTGTGTGTGTGTGTGTGTGTGTGTGTGTGTGTGTGTGTGTGTGTGTGTGTGTGTGTGTGTGTGTGTGTGTGTGTGTGTGTGTGTGTGTGTGTGTGTGTTTGTGGTGTGTGTGTGTGTTTGTGGTGTGTGTGTGTGTGTGTGTGTGTGTGTGTGTGTGTGTGTGTGTGTGTGTGTGTGTGTGTGTGTGTTAGTGCGTGCGTGTGTGTTAGTGCGTGCGTGCGTGCGTGGGTGGGTGTGTTTGTGGTGTGTGTATGTGTGTGTGTGTGTGTGTGTGTGTGTGTGTGTGTGTTTGTGGTGTGTGTGTGTGTTTGTGGTGTGTGTGTGTGTGTGTGTGTGTGTGTGTGTTAGTGCGTGCGTGCGTGCGTGCGTGGGTGGGTGTGTTTGTGGTGTGTGTGTGTGTGTGTGTGCGTGTGTGTGTGTGTGCGTGTGTTCGTGTGTGTTGTAGTGGTGTGCACAGTGCACACAACCATTGACCTTATTAAATTCTTGTACAATATGTGTGTGGTCCATCCCTCATTGTGAGAGTCAATGATATGCTGATGACATATCCATGAGTGAGAGAAGCAACTCAGAATATGTCACTCACTTTCCACCCATTGGACACAAAGCTGGTATAGTTACAGAAGGTGAAATGAACAAGGATCATCGGTGAGTGATGAGATATATTTACAGCTTCTGACAAGTTCTGTATATGAAGTTGAGAACAGTTTATCATGTGATCCCTATATGAGGTACGGCAAACAGGAAAATGAGACACTGATTATTTCAAATAATGAGCACCATCTTACCGATGATGTCTTGGCTTAACAAACATGTACTCCACTAAATGATCCGATATGTTAACAGTCACTGCAACAGCAATATATATCCCTACATATTTGGTATTTGAAATTACCAAATATGTAATTATAAATACCTTCTTTGGTGTGCATTAGTTGATGACTGGAATTGAGGATGTGATAGTGGGAGACCATTCCTAGCCTATATTAACAACACATTTATATAAACAGGAAAAAGAGATGAGTTGCTCACACACCCTGTGCTCTGAACAATGTTGGAATACAGAAACATGTCTAGTGTTTTGGCCAGCCACCCAGCCATATTGTAACTGCCAAAGAATGGATAGAAAGTGTCACAGTCTATCACCCCAATAATATCAGCTCCTAAAAATACCAGCAAAATGAAAAATAATTCATCACTTTAAAAGTTTAAGCAACTAACACTATCATTAAACATGAAGCTCCAAGGAGGAGGCAACAATGCTTAGATATTTACTAGCAAGCATTTCTAAATTAATTGGATAACCAAATGACCATCTTGCTCTCTTCACACTAACTAATGTGACTTATATAGGATCATCAGAAGCCAAGATGGCCAGTACTCAATTCATCCTATAGAGTCACAACATTACTAGACAAAACAACATACCAGTTGCATTTAGCAATGTGGCTGTTCTCTGCAGATCATAATTTCCACTGGTAGTGTAGCCAAAATTAGCGAACCATGTTGCAACTGTTAGCTGCTGTTGGTTAGCCTTCTGCTGTAATACATGGGGGGGGGGGGGGGGGTAGGTGAGCAATAGTAATGACACACAGTGGGTTGTTTGGCATAAACTGTATACGTACCTTCATAGGCTGGCCTGATACGGTACTAACCTGTGTCACATGACCCCAAATTGTTGCCAATAACAACACCAAAGTTACTAAATAACATTTTATGAAAAACTAAGGAAGCTGAAAAATTCTGAACCTTTTTGGATAATGCTCAGAAATCTTTTAGCCTCTTCATCTTTCAAGGCAGGAATATCGGGCTTAAGATTTTCCTTAGCGATGGTAACCTCATCTTCAAATGCATCATCATCATCGCTGATCTCCTCGGTAGAGCTTTCTTCATCGATTGTCGATAATCTCCTCCAAACTGAGCCAAAAAACGACACCTGAGAGCTGCGACTGCTACTCCTACGATGTCGTGATCTAATGATAACTGAAGGATTATCAATAATCTTCCAACGCTTTTGAACACCCACTACAATAAGAGCAACAGAGAGCATCACAAGAATTATTGGTCTTCTGTTGAGAAACAATGATAGTCCTGGAATGACATCGTGCCCAGTGACTAAAGCACTTGCTGATGTCAGCATAAAGTAGGTTTCCATGCCGACAGTAAGAACTAGCGACGATGGATGATATGAGAGCAGCTCAAGCAGGTATGGCCACAGTGACATGGAGAATAGTGCTAGCACACACCCACCAGCAAACAAATGATAACAAAATGTCAGTGCACCCCCTACACCGATAATGTACCACACTGGATGGCCAATCAAATTCTTCTTGCTTGAAATTGTTGTCAACCCCATTGCTAATGCCACCATGATTTCTATCCTGAAGCAGAAAAGATCATATACGCACAGCTATAGCGAAAAAGAACTTGGACAAATGTCAGAATAAAATTATTATATTATATCTGTTCAGACATTTACCAGACATTAACTATAAAATGGCTTGGATGATTGTCATATTAACCTGAATTTTCACTAAATTAAAATTGCTCAAATGACAGGCTATTATTCATGTTATGTTGTATAAACCATTTGTCTATTTAGCTAAGTGTGGCTTATTCATCTCTACATGACTGGGTTTTCCTAACTGTTACTATAAAAACATGATCACTCACCCTTCCAGGAATGGAATAGGAGTTGATGCTGTTGAATGGCTTCCTATTAATGATCCCACCACAGACGACTCCCCAAACAACCAATTTGTCACAAACAACAATGCCCCAAATGCAAGAGCAACAACACAATTTCGTAAGGAAAACAACTTTCCAATACCTTGACTGTCTCTCCTTCTGCATACACTACTCTGGGCACCATCCTGGTCCAGCTCACATGGCTGGTCAACGTAGTGAAGGTAAATACTGGAGGTCACACAAGTGACAATAGCTAAACAGTTTACAGCAGTAGAAGAGCACAGTGGGTCCACTGTAAGCCAATACACTCGTAATACTAGCAGCAACAAGTACCCCAACATGTGCAAATAAATCTTCCGGTATCTGCAAAAATATTGTCAATAGCTTATACATACCTTTTAGTAGTGTAATGGTGATGTAATAAGTATATATAATTTGGTAATTTATTACTTGCTATATTTATTTTGCTGAATTATTACAGAGAAGTGTAAAGAATTGTATCTTGCAGAGATTCAGACTGGACACAAAAGACAACCAAGAGTTTTGGTAGATAAGTTTCTGGATGATCATACGCGGTAACAACTATTGTCACAGTTAAACAATGAGCAGGCATCCTTCAGAAGCATAAGATGCTGAACATTAGAAGAGCATAGCTACATCTTACTTGGCAAGACTAGCTGTTAATTTGGGAGCAGTTGCACCCGTTTAGGCAGAATTTAGATCACATTCAGTGGTACTCTTATGAATATGATGGCACAGTTAATGAAGAAATTAACGTCACAGTAGCAATTACGCACCGATTCTGTTGATGACTGAACAATGAATAAAAGTTTTCTCTAGGGAAATAATATGGCCATTAATGAAGAAACATTGAATTAACAATAGCCCTTGTAACTTCTATATCCTTCCTTCCCACAACAAAAGTACACACTGTTCCTTGCTCCTGAGCAATAACCCGCTCTACTCTTTGCCAGCACCATAGAATTTCTCTTTACATGTAACCAGCGCTTTGTAGATTTTCTCTATACGCCCCTTTAAAAAACTCTGGCATTACTTACAACATACCATAATTTACAGATCTGAAGGTATAGACAACAGAGAACACATGATTTCAAGATTTTCAACACCTCAGGTTTGATTTCAAATATACACATATTTTAAACTTTATTAACACTTCATATTGAATTTCAACGATACACTACACCGATATAATTATTAATTGATCTAGTATCATTTCATCAAAATGATAGTTGGCTACAACTTTCAGAAAAGCCAATATCACTTAGCTGTAACAACTAGGATCAAGATAACAGGATATCTGGATAATAAATTTTCTATCTGTTTATACTGCCGGTAATATAAAAGTTATGAATAAATACTATTGTGGTACAAATGTTTGAACTATTTGCAGTTCATATAATATAATTATATGCTGGATTTACATTGTTGAAGGAATCAGTTAGCAAAACATAATTAGTTAAATTTCTGCTTTTTGCAATTTATTGCAGCTGACTCATGGCATGCATGTATGCATGAATTATGTTGAGTGCTAATGTAGCGTATACTACACAATTCTCCTACATGCATATTGTCACGTAACGACGATACCTACCTATCCAGTGGTTCAGTTGTTACCCACAGCCTTGACAGTATCAGAGGTACAAATATGTTTCCTATGAAACTCAATGACAATCGAACAAAACTGTCCGTAGCTTGACATCCTAGTAGAGCCACTGACAGGCATATCCTTGACAACAACAGTCCAATAGGTGTTGTAATGAATTTCTCCACTGATGGGAATCTTGTGACGAGCAATGGCGAGGCATAGCAGAGCGCCAACAACTCGTAACCATATGGTTTCTTCTCAACAATAGACGAGTGAAGAATAGTTGATGGAAATGATTGTACTACACTCCACCAGATGCATCCTATACTCGATATATGCTATCAGTATGAAGTTATAGCTACAGACACATTACCTAACAGAATTTCTGGTATAACAATGCGCCAACTGCTACCCTTCTCGAGCTCGAGCAATGCTCTTGCTTCTGGTATCTCCTGGGCGAGTTCACGATCTTCATATATTGTTTTGCTCTTGTCATGGCGGTTATCTGCAACCCTAGCTCTTAGTGATTGCAAAGTAAATCCTTCATTCCGTTTCATCGACGCTTTCCTTAAGAGCTTTCCTACGTAAAATAATAAGCGCTGCAAAATATAATTGTAAAAATTATCATTACAATTAGCGCCTTGAAATATTAATATTTATGGTGAAGGTCCCTACGGGTCCCCAGACCCTACTTTGTGTTATACGATTTTAATGTGTACAGCCAGCGATAATGTGAGGAAATAATTACATCATTTGGAGATAGTGGATTAGAAATGATATAAATGAAGGCATAGGATCTATGATGAAGGGTAGCAAAGTTAAATGCAAATCTATAAAAAGTTACTTTGATAAAGACTCAAAGAAAAAGCAACAACAGAGTAATGTTATCAAGATCCTCAGTGAAACATTTGGACATTAAGTCAAGTTTACAAGTGTTGTGTGTTAATGAAGGTCAGACCATAGAGTCAGACAATGTAACTCTACACACAAGTGAAATGCCTTGTAACTCTAACGTATCCCAAGATATGAACTTCTTGGAGCTAACAACAGGGTTACACTTGCTCGCCAATCTGCTTCTATCCACACAAAGTTTCACAACTTACCTGTAGATTTTCCTCCACCACCTGGCACATTGCTCCATGTGCATTTATATACTACTCACAAAATTAACCCACAAGCCAACTGCAAGTATTTTCTGACAATTAAATGTATTTCTAACATAGGTTGTATAGCCAAACATATATTTCAAGCTAGGCAAATTACTTACAATGTGTCTCTTGTGTATAGATGGTAGGTTTTCCAAAATTCGGTTACATGTATTGACAGTATTGTTAACATGTGTTACAGCTGTAAAGGATGTCTTCATATGTATGCCAACTGGGGCTGGTAAATCGTTGTGTTACCAACTGCCTGCCTTGATGTTGTCTGGGCTGACAATGGTGTTCTCACCACTATTAGCACTGATCGATGACCAGGTTCAGCACTTGAAGAGCCTCGGTATTAAGGCAGACTCACTGAACTCCCAGATGCCCGCAGCAACTTGTAAATTAATACTTGCTGACCTTAACGAGAATACCAAACCACCTGAACTAAAGTTACTGTATATTACTCCGGAGTTTGCAGCAACCGAAGGATTCAAGGGTACCCTTCGGTTGCTCTACTCAACAAGGAGATTGTCACGCGTTGCAGTAGATGAGGCGCACCGTGTGTCAGAGTGGGGACATGACTTTCGGCCGGACTACTTGAAGCTTGGGACATTGCGTGAACAGTTTGTAAACATTCCTTGGGTGGCGTTAACCGCCACTGCTACTTTAACTGTGCAGCAAGATATTCTTGCCAGCTTAAAAATGAAACAGCCGGTATCTGTTTTTAAAGCAAGTTGCTTTCGTTCAAATCTATTCTATGATGTTAGGTTAGTGAAGCATTGAAGAGGCAGAATATGTTTGCTACTTGTATCTCATATAGTTTCAAAGATATTTTGACTGATCCAATTAAAAATTTGAAGGACTTTGTTCAGCAGTGTTTTAGGAAAGATGTTGGATCAAGTTCACAGGTTGATAGTACAGCTGGTGATTGTGGTTCTATATTTTAATCGTAGGGCTCTGGTATCATCTACTACCAGACTAGAGATGATTGTCAACAATTGGCCGGCCGACTGACAAGTTTAGGGATGAAAGCTAAGCCCTATCATGCTGGCATGTTGCTTTTTACGTATGTTATCTCAATTAACGTGCACCCTTCTTGTCAGGATTAAAATCTAAGGAAAGGTTATCAACCCAGGAAGAATGGATGAGCGGTCATGTGCCGGTTATTGTGGCAACCATCAGCTTTGGTATGGGAGTAGACAAAGCTGATGTAAGGTATGGTGTGCACTGAATGGAATACTGCTCCAATAACAGGTTTGTAGTGCACTGGACACTACCAAAGTCAATGGAGGGGTATTACAAAGAGTCAGGGAGAGCAGGCCGGGATGGCAAGCCAGCTTTTTGCCGACTCTACTACAACAGGTTGAGCTAGACTTTGTATATGATATATGCTAACTGATGTGTATTAAATAGAGATGACAAAAATCAACTTCTATTTTTATTAAAAAATGAATTACAATCCAAATCCAAGGCACACATTACAATATTTTGGACAGTGGTAAAAAGTTTATTATTGATATTCAAGAAGTCGGGTAGCAAGGGTCAAGGAAATGTGAAGAAACTTCAGGAAGGAATTGAGAAGAGTTTTGAAGCCATTGTGAAATACTGTGAGGAGCCAGAGTGAGTGTTGATCCTTGTGATGTCATTATTACAACTGGACAATCCATTAGTCTCTCACCACAGGTGCAGGCATCACGCCATCGCCAAGTTTTTTGGAGACTCTGTTCCTAACGTGAGTATGTTAATGTTAGTTCACTATAAACAGTCTTTACGTATATCACAGTGCCGCTGAGTCATATTACTGAATACTTTAGTACTGTGAAGTAAAGATACGTACGTATCTGAATGCTCCACTGGTATTTCACAGGTGGTACGGTACAACTAAACCGTTACTGCAACATTTTGACCATAAACCACTTTTATAAGATATTACTAGTACACTTTTTTTGTCTTCGGTTGTAGTAGTAGTTAACATATCAGTTGGTATATAAGCGAAGTACACAAGTCTAACAGAGGACAGAACGAAGAAATGTTGTTAAAGGAATATTCACCAGTACATTAGAGTCGATTAGACGCTGAGGGTATTAGTACCTACCATATACGTATGTACGTAAGCAGAAAATATAATTTGCCAAAGTGTTCCTTTACTTAGAAAACTGTACATACATTGTTTGATAGACACGACATTTCATTTTACTATATCGCACCTCACTACAATTTTATTAATGGGTATAAAAACTGAAAGGTATATTGAATTTGTTGTGTTCCTTGTGCAGTGTGACAAACATTGTGATTATTGTAAAGAGCCGATCGCCACAAAGAAGACAGTACAGCAAATGAAACAGTTACATGTTCCCAAGCATAGTCATATGCCCGGAACTTCTTTTGCTTACTACCAAGAGGGTGTCCCAGATCCTATGCTGTACGGAGGAGGAAGATGGGGCAGAGCTAAGTGTGTTAACATATAGCCAGAAATTTTTGATACATTACTTGAAAATCCAGACCAATGTTTTCGACTAATTGTTAGTGTTTACCAGAGTTCAATCACTGAATGGTCAGTCATTTTTGAAAGTACTGTCTTCAAAATGATTTGCTTGCATTAAGTAGATTTTTAAAATATATTTCGCATTTAAAATGTCTGGCTATATATATACAATATGCAGTGTTTTCTACATATGCAAGCGTGTTCAAGTGTGTTAGACATACTGTATATGCGGAAATTTTCGAAGGACGTAAAATTCGCATATTTTTCTTTCAGCTTGCTGAACACCAAATTTTAATCTACAAAAAAAGCAGTGGCTTAAGGAAACAATGCATTCAACTTGATGATCAGCAAAATTTAAAGTAAAAATCCTTTAAGATTTGCCTACTGCAAAATATAAGTCCCTCTGGTTATGTGGTATTATTCTGACGTATACGTATGTGTATGTACGTATATGTACGTATGTATGTGTATGTACGTACGTACATGTATGTACGTATGTGTATGTGCACATGTGTACATACGTATATGTACGTATGTATGTGTATGTACGTACGTACATGTATGTACGTATGTGTATGTGCACATGTGTACGTACGTATATGTACGTATGTATGTGTATGTACGTACGTACATGTATGTACGTATGTGTATGTGCACATGTGTACGTACGTATATGTACTAGGGATGGGCAATTAACCGGTTTTGCCTATTAATTGCGATATTTTGTTTGTCAATAATCGATATCGTGCATTTTTTATCACTATCAATAATTGTGAGAAGCAATAATCGTGTAATATCGTGATTATCGGCACTTATCATGATCAGTTGTAGAACTTTTAGACACATTTATAGATTGATTGACACATTTATATGAAGTTTAAAGAATTAAACTAAGTTAATGTTGGAACGGGCAGCTTGCTTAGGGATGTGCTCATAACTAAAACAAAATAATGACCGCCAATAAGGATACATACGCATGCGCAGTATCACATGCTGAGGTGTCAAATAGCATACCAAAGTGTGTGTGTGTGTGTGTGTGTGTGTGTGTGTGTGTGTGTGTGTGTGTGTGTGTGTGTGTGTGTGTGTGTGTGTGTGTGTGTGTGTGTGTGTGTGTGTGTGTGTGTGTGTGTGTGTGTGTGTGTGTGTGTGTGTGTGTGTGTGTGTGTGTGTGTGTGTGTGTGTGTGTGTGTGTGTGTGTGTGTGTGTGTGTGTGTGTGTGTGTGTGTGTGTGTGTGTGTGTGTGTGTGTGTGTGTGTGTGTGTGTGTGTGTGTGTGTGTGTGTGTGTGTGTGTGTGTGTGTGTGTGTGTGTGTGTGTGTGTGTGTGTGTGTGTGTGTGTGTGTGTGTGTGTGTGTGTGTGTGTGTGTGTGTGTGTGTGTGTGTGTGTGTGTGTGTGTGTGTGTGTGTGTGTGTGTGTGTGTGTGTGTGTGTGTGTGTGTGTGTGTGTGTGTGTGTGTGTGTGTGTGTGTGTGTGTGTGTGTGTGTGTGTGTGTGTGTGTGTGTGTGTGTGTGTGTGTGTGTGTGTGTGTGTGTGTGTGTGTGTGTGTGTGTGTGTGTGTGTGTGTGTGTGTGTGTGTGTGTGTGTGTGTGTGTGAACACCCACCCTCAAGAACAGTAGTAAGTATGTGTACGTACGTAATTGTACGTACATATGTGTACGTACGTAATTGTACGTACATATGTGTACGTGTGCGTACGTACGTATGTGTATGTATGTACACATACGTATGTACATTGTACGTACATATGTGTATGTACGTACGTACGTATATGTATGTACGTACTTATGTGTGCGTACGTATGTATGTGTGCGTACGTACGTATGTGTATGTATGTATGTACACATACGTATGTACATACACTTATGTACGTATGTACGCATACGTACCTACGCATACGTACGTACGTACCCATACGTACGTATGTACGCATATGTACATATGTACCCATACGTACGTATGTACGCATATGTACGTACGTACGCATACGTACGTACGTATGCATACGTACGTACGTACGCATACGTACGTACGTACGCATACGTACGTACGTACGCATACGTACGTACGTACGCATACGTACGTACGTACGCATACGTACGTACGTACGGATACGTATGTACGTACACATACATACGTACGTAAGCATACGATCGTACGTATGTACGTACACATACGTACGAACGTACGTATGCATACATACCTACGTACGCATACGAAGGTACATACGTACGTACGCATACGTACGTAAGCATACGTGCTTACGTACGCATACGTACGTACGTACGTATGGAACGTACGTACGTACGTACGTATGGAACGTACGTACGTTCGTATGGAACGTAAGTACGTACGTATGCAACGTTCGTACGTACGTAAGGAACGTATGTACGTACGTACGTACGCATGGAACGTACGTACGTACGTACGCATGGAACGTACGTACGTACGCATGGAACATACGCACGTATGGAATGTACGTACGTACGTACGGAACGTACGTACGTGCGTATGGAACGTACGTACGTACATATGGAACGTACTTACGTACATATGGAACGTACGTACATAAGTGGAACGTACGTACGAATGGAACGTACGTACGTAAGTATGGAACGTACGTACGTAAGGAACGTAGGAACGTACGTACGTACGTACAGAACGTACGTACATACGTACGTATAGAACGTACGTACGTAGGTATGGAACGTACGTACGTACGAATAGAACGTACGTACGTATGGAACGTACGTACGTACGCATGTATGGAACGTAAGTACGTACGTACGTATGGAACGTACGTACGTACGTATGGAACGTATGTACGTACGTATGGAACGTACGTACGTACGTACGTATAGAACGTACGTACGTAGGTATGGAACGTACGTACGTACGAATAGAACGTACGTACGTATGGAACGTACGTACGTACGCATGTATGGAACGTAAGTACGTACGTACGTATGGAACGTACGTATGTACGTATGGAACGTATGTACGTACGTATGGAACGTACGTACGTACGTACGTATGGAACGTACGTACGTACGTACGGAACGTACGTACGTTCAGAAAGTACGTATGTACGTAAGGAACGTACGTACGTACGTAAGGAACGTACATACGTACGTACGTATGGAACGTACGTACGTACGTACGTACGTATGGAACGTGATTATGTATGTATGGAACGTGCGTACGTACGTATGGAACGTACGTACGTATAGAACGTACGTACGTATGTATGTATGAAACGTACGTACGTACGTATGGAACGTACGTATGGAACGTACGTACGTATAGAACGTACGTACGTACGTATGGAACGTACGTATGTACGTATGTAACGTACGCACGTACGTATGGAACGTACATACATACGTATGGAACGTACGTACGTACGTATGGAACGTACGTATGTACGTTTGGAACGTACGTACGTACGTATGGAACGTACGTACGTATGGAACGTACGCACGTACGTATGGAACGTACGTACGTATGTATGGAACGTACGTGCGAATGTATTCGTACGTACGAACGTACTATTACGTGCTTACGTACGTACGTATGCCTACGTACGTATACGTACGTACGTATGCGTACCTATGTACGTACGTACGTAAGTGCACGTACGTGCGTATGCGTACGTACGTTCGTATGCTTACGTGCGTACGTATGTGTACGTACGTACGTATGTATGGAACGTACGTACGTACTTATTGAACGTACGTACGTATGGAACGTACGTACGTACGTACGTATGGAACGTACGTACGTAGTTATGTACGTATGGAACGTACGTACGTTCGTATGGAACGTAAGTACGTACGTATGTAACGTTCATACATACGTAAGGAACGTATGTACGTACGTACGTACGTATGTACCTATTTATGGAACGTACGTACATATGTATGGAACGTACGTACGTACGCATACGTACGGACGTACGTACGCATACGTACGTGCATACATACGTACGTATGCATACATACGTACGTACGCATATGTACGTAAGTACACATATGTACAAACGTACGCATACGTACGTACGCACGCATACGTAAATACTTACACATACGTAAAACGTACACATACGTACATACGTACCTACGCATACGTACGTACGTACGCAACGTATACGTATGTACTTACGCATACATAGGTACGTACGTACGTACGCTTACGTACGTATGGGACATACGTACGTACGGTACGTACGTATGGAATGTATGTATGGAACGTACTTACGTACGTTTGGAACGCACGTACGTATGTATGGAACGTACTTACGTACGTACGCATGGAAAGAACGTGCATACGTACGTACGTATGGAACGTAAGTACGTACGTACGTGTGGAACATACGTACGTACGTATGGAACGTATATACGTATGAAACGTACGTACGTACGTACGCATAGAACGTGCGTACGTACGTATGGAACGTACGTACGTACGTATGGAACGTACGTACGTACGTATGGAACGTACGTACGTACGTATGGAACGTACGTACGTAGGAACGTACGTACGTACGTATGGAACGTACGTATGGAACGTACATACGTACGTATATATGGAACGTACGTACGTACGTATGTAACGTACGTATGTATGTAAGGAACGTACGTATTTATGAAACGTACGTACGTACGTATGGAACGTACGTACGTACTTATTGAACTCATGTATGTACGTATGGAACGTACGTACGTACGTACGTATGGAACGTACGTACGTACGTACGTATGGAATGTACGTACGTACGTATGGAACGTACGTACGTATGGAACGTACGTACGTATGTACGTATGGATCGTATGTACGTATGTACGTATGGAACGTACGTACGTATGGAACGTACGTACGTACGTACTTATTGAACGCACTTACATACGTATGGAACGTACGTACGTATGGAACGTACATACGTACGTACGTATGGAATGTACGTACGTACGTATGGAACGTACGTACGTACGCATGGAACGTACATACATACGTATGGAACGTACGTACGTACGTATGGAACGTACGTACGTATGCTTGGAACGTACATAAGTACGTGTGGAACGTACGTATGTACGTATGGAACGTGCGTACGTACGTATGGAACGTACATACGTACGTATGGAACGTACGTACCTACGTATGGAACGTACGTACGTACGTACGTACGTATGGATGGAACGTACGTACGTACGTATGGAACGTACGTACGTACGCATGGAACGCACATACGTAATTATGGAACGTACGTACGTACATAAGGAACGTACGTACTTACGTAAGGAACGTATGTACGTACGTATGAAACGTACGTACGCATGTATGGAACGTACGTACGTACGTATGGAACGTACGTACGTCAGTATGGAACGTACGTACGTATGTATGTACGTATGTATGGAACGTACGTACGTACTTATTGAACGTACGTACGTACGTATGGAATGTGCGTACGTACGTACGTATGTAACGTACGTACGTACGTAAGGAACGTACGTATTGATGGAACGTATGTACGTACATAAGGAACGTACGTATGTACGTATGGAACGTACGTACGTACGCATAGTACATACATACGTACTTATGGAACGTACGTACGTACATATGGAACGTACGTACGTACGTATGGAACGTACGTACGTACGTATGGAACGTACGTACGTACGTACGTATGTACATAAGGAACGTGCGTACGTACGTATGTAATGTACGTACGTACGTAAGGAACGTACGTATGTACGTATGGAACGTACGTACGTAAGTGTTTTTGTGTATGTGATTTCGTGTAATTGTGTATGTGCTTGTGTGTGTGTGTGTTGTGTTTGTGTGTGTATGCTTGTGGGTGTCTTGTGTGTCTGTGTGTATATTGTGTATGTTTGTGTGTGTTGTGCTTTTCGTAAATACATCATTATTACATGTAATACAAGTGTAAGTACGTATACAATTACAATATGTTAACTTTAAATAATTAAAGATTTAAAAAAGGAGTAGGGATCGATATAAAAAGTAAGGAAATAAGGAAAAGATTTTGGCACAGAGAACACTAAAGCCGAATGCTGATATGAGATAATTGATAAAAGTTTAATCCCTCCTTTTGGTTGGCCTTGATTTCAGTAGGTTAGTAGCTGTGATCAAGCCAAAAGTAGGGATTAAACTTTTATCAATTATCTCATGCCAGAATTCGGCTTTAGTGTTAAAATCTTTTCCTTGTTTCCTTACTTTTTATATCGATCCCTACTCCTTTTTACTTAATTATTCTAGTTTGTTTGCTTTTTATGTATGCTTTTATTTATGTATGCTTTTAATTATATAATTTCTTACCTTCCAGGTGCCTAAAAACATTACAGGCACCTACTTTATTAGTTTTTACAGGTGCTTGTAACAAGATGGTTAACATAGCAAACCAGTTGTATTATAGCAAAATACATTCAAAAAAAATCAAAATCCATTTGCCTAAGATGTACATTGGCACGTATGATGAAGTTCACAATATAATAATGTACACGCAGAGACTAAAACATCACATTTGTTAATATGGTATTAACAGTGGGTACATAACTATAAGTTATGCAAGAGCGCACAATAATATTACAGCATTAATAAACACTAGATACTCATTGACTAGATTACAAAATTGTTACACTCTGTAACGATAACAACGATTCCTTCAGACTATTGCACGCTATGCTGCACTCCTTCACACATCATGTTCACACTTGTATGAAAGTGACGTGAACTGAGTCAGCATTATTTTCATGATGCAATTTTGTCACCTTTGTATGAGAGCCTTGAAGATGAAAGGGAAGTAATACGGATGAAAGGAATCGCATTCACACAGTGTGTAGTATATTAGGCTATAATTACGTAAGTAATAGGTTTTGTAAGAATGCGCATGTGTGATTGTACTGCTGTCACGTGACCCATTGGCCTTCCATGCGATATCCTTCTGGCACGAGCGTTACACACCTAATACACCACAACTGGCGATGAGGATGGCTGACAGAGCAGTTTCTTTTGGTCATATGGACGTTTTTTTCCAGAAAATGAAACCATTACGGCTTACCTTGAGCGGTTTGACCTTTTCATTCAAGCCAATGGAGTTGCTGAAGGAAAAAAGGTTCCGGTGTTTTTAAGTGTACTTGGGAGCAAGACCTACGCTTTACTGTGTAATTTACTATCTCCAGCACTACCAAAAGATAAAGACTTTGCCGAATTAGCTAGGGAATTGACGAGTCACTTCGAACCCAAGAAAGTTGTTATTGTGGAGCGGTTCAATTTTTACCGTCGTAATCAGCAAGCTGGATAAAGCATCACCGCTTACGTGGCTGAGTTATGAAGACTGGCGACTGATTGTGCATTTAATGCGCACCTCAATGAGGCATTACGCGACAAATTTGTTTGTGGGCTACGTAGCGAAGCAACTCAACGACGTCTGCTAGCAGAAAAGGACTTGACGTTCACCAAGGCAGTTGAAATAGCCCAAGGCATGGAAGCAGCAGCAAGAGACACCCAATTGTTTAAGAGCGAGGGTGAAACTATTAATATGCTATCACAGCAAGAAAGAGCCAAATTAGAGAAACCCACTAAACCATGCTACTGCTGTGGGAAAAGCAACCATATAGCAACACAGTGTAAATTTAAAGAAGCTACTTGTCACAAATGCCAAAAGAAATTAAAGGGCATATTGCTTCTGTCTGTCAATCATGACAAGCTAACCCACAGGGGGAGGGAAGAAGGCCACAGCCCAGACAAACCGACAGGACTCAATGGGTAGACTGTAATTTAAATCCAGAACAAGATGAGGAGGACACTGACTTTCAATATGTCGAGTCAGCAAGCCATCATCACATCCAATTACAGTGGAAATTGAAGTTAACCAGAAAAAGTTACTGATGGAGATTGACACAGGGGCTACTGTTTCTGTTATTTCCACGGATACTTACAAGAGATTGTTTCCAAATACCAGTTTGAGTGTGTCCACCCTGCATCTCAAAACATACACTGGCGAGCCAATGCCAGTGGCTGGGGAACTAGATGTTGAGGTACGATATGGTTCACAAGTTTGTACTCTTTCTCTTACTGTAGTCGAAGGATCAGGTCCAAGCTTGTTCGGATGTGATTGGCTGCATCACCTTACGCTAGACTGGAAAACAATTGGGCTAGCAACCTTAGACATAAGTAGTACCCAAGTAGAAGTATTACAAAAGAGGTACAAAGATGTGTTCTCCCCAGGCTTAGGAACATTAAAGAACTTCAAAGCACATATTACAGTCAAACAAGGAGCACGACCAATATTTCACAGACCTAGATCTGTACCCTTTGCTCTAAAGGAAGCGATAGAAGTCGAATTGGCATGCCTGGAAGCAGAGGGAGTGATTGAAAAAGTAAATCAAGGTGAGTGGGCAGCACCCATTGTAGCTGTTCCCAAGTCAAATGGACGAATACGAATATGCTGAGATTACAAAGTTACAGTTAATCCTCACATAGAGCCGGATAGACCTCCACTTCCCAAGTCAGATGATATATTCGCTTCACTATCTAGTGGCAAAAAGTTCACAAAAATTGACCTCTCACATGCCTATTTACAAATGATGCTAGACGAGGAATCAAAAAAGTTTATGGTGATAAATACTCACAAGGGCTTATATCAGTACACACGTATGCCATTTGGCATATCATCCGCACCAGCAATTTTCCAACATGTCATGGACACTATCCTCCAAGGGCTATCTAATGTGCTATGCTACCTGGATGATATCCTTATCACAGGGGCAACTGACCAGGAACATGTTCGCAACCTAGAAGAAGTACTTAAACAACTTCAAGACCATGGCATAAAGTTGCAAAACAGTAAGTATACCTTTCTGGCTACGTCAGTTGAATATTTGGGCCATGTTATTGATGACAAAGGACTGCACACTTCATCAAATAAAGTTGCTGCTATTCAGAATGCACCAGCTCCCACAAACCAACAACAGTTGCGTTCACTGTTGGGTTTCTTACATTATTATGGAAAATTCATTCCTAATTTAGCCATGCTGCTGCATCCCAAGAACCAATTGTTGAAGTCGGGCAGTGCTTGGAACTGGTCGTCACAATGCCAGCAAGCATTTCAACAAGCAAAGAAGCTGTTGTCTTCTGCCACGGTATTGGCTCATTACAATCCAAGTCTCCCACTTAAATTGGCCACTGACGCTTCAGCTTATGGAATCGGAGCTGTCATCTCACACACATTCCCAGATGCCACTTAACGATCAATTGCCTTTACTTCATGAACATTGTTGAATAGTGAGAAAAGATATGCCCAACTTGAAAAAGAGGCGCTATCCCTGATATTTGGTGTACAAAAGTTTCATTCTTATTTGTATGGTAGAGCTTTTACCCTGTATACGGATCATAAGCCATTGATGACAATTCTAAGTACCAAGAAAGGAATTCCCCCACTTTCTGCGGCCAGGTTACAACGATGGGCATTGCTCCTGGCAGTCTACAACTATGACATAGTTTACAAATCTACAAAGGATCATGCTAATGTCGATGGACTATCACGCTTACCCTTACCTGTAGACCCAACCACAGAGTGTTTGCAAGAATCGAGTGTATTCAATGTTGCTCAAATAGACACCCTTCCAGTTACCACTAAGCAGCTAAGGACAGTTACACGTCAGGATCCGGTACTCAGCAAGGTACTACTGTACACTAAATGTGGGTGGCCTTCAACAATTCCAGATGTGTTACAACCGTACTGGAAACGGCGCCTTGAACTTTCACTAGAAGATGAGTGTATAATCTGGGGTATCCATGTCGTAATTCCACACAAGTTGAGGAAGAAAGTTTTACAAGAAGTTCATCAGAGCCATATCGGTATAGTCCGTATGAAAGCTACAGCCCGTAGTTACGTGTGGTGGCCTGGATTAGACCAGGAAATTGAAGAACTAGTTAAAGGTTGTACTCAATGTCAGTCAGTAAGAAATGCCCCAGAGGTTGCTCCACTACACCCTTGGCTTTGGCCATCAAAGCCATGGTCACGAGTCCATATTGACTTTGCCGGACCACTCTGCGATCACTCCTACCTCATCTTAGTGGATGCTCACTCCAAGTGGCCGGAAGTCATCGATATGAATAGTGCCACTACCAGTGCAGCCACAATAAGAGAACTGAGGAAGATCTTTGCCAGATTTGGTCTACCTGAACAGCTAGTGTCTGACAATGGACCACAGTTTGTATCAGCAGAATTTACACAGTTCTTGAAGAGTAATGGTGTAAAACACATCAAATCTGCACCTTACCATCCGTCGACTAATGGAATAGCCGAACGTTTTGTGCAGAGTTTTAAGAGAGCAATGTTAACAAACGAGAGTTTACCGCTAGAACAGAGGTTAGCAAGCTTTTTGTTGCAGTATCGTACTACAGTCCATGCTACAACCAATGCAACGCCCTGTATGCTACTGATGAACAGACAACTACGCACCAGATTGGACTTACTCCAACCTAACATAGGTGTACAAGTTGCTAACAAACAAGCTGATCAGAAAGTATCTCATGATCAACATAGCCGAGACCGAGAATTCATGATTGGACAGAGAGTGATGGTACGTAATTTAAGACCAGGACCAACCTGGATACCAGGCACAATAGTTGGAAGAAGTGGTCCCCTTTCATATGTTGTGCAGGTGAAGGGAGAGCAAACATGGAAAAGACATGTGGAATATTTATGAGAGGTGGGTGATACACCATTAGAAGAAATAGTAGATGCTAAAAGTAGTATTGATCCACCAATTATTGACGAATCAGAGTCATTCCCAAATGTAGAAAGCAATAGTACAACACAACCTGTTGACACACAATTGGACTCTCTTGAACCAACCTCTAGTCAGATTTCGACAACACCTGTTACCAACCAATCACCTACAGTGTATCATCGTTATCCTCGTAGGATACGTGGACCTCCTAAACGCTACAGTAGTTAGTGAAATTGTAAACTGTTAAGGCAACGTTGTTGTATGTACTTAAGTAGTTACTCTTTTTAGTGGAGAGGAGTGTAGTATATTAGGCTATAATTACGTAAGTAATAGGTTTTGTAAGAATGCGCATGTGTGATTGTACTGCTGTCACGTGACCCATTGGCCTTCCTTGCAATATCCTTCTGGCACGAGCGTTATGCATCTAATACACCACACAGTGTGCAAAGCAAAATCAGAACAACGTTTTTGCTAATCCGCTGCGATTACCCGTGTTGTGTGAAATTTCTGGACCCATACATCGAGCGCTAGTGGGTCTTATGTGAGGCTGGCAGGCATGCAGGCAGGCAGACGAAATACAGGTAAATTTCCAAAACTTAAGAATTTGCTATAGCTCGAAATAATCAAGTTTTTGCTTCATTTAATGACGGTTCCGCACTATTAAAGCAGTACCAATGCATGCAAGTCGCTTTTTGGCTAAAGCCTGTTGTAAGGTGGCTTATAAAAGTGCGAAATTTTGGGCAGCCATACGATTTCTTGCTGATCCCTACTATAAGTACTACCGTACTTAAATGATAATGCAACCCTACCATAATGTGTTACAGTACAACTGTGAGATAATGCTAAAATATGATCGTTGCCGGTTTCCTTAGCATAGGTCATCTGAAATGGAAAATTGACTTGTGCTTATAATGTACGTAGCTTAGTGATGGTAATAAAGAGTACGTGGTATGTGTGATTTTGTGATATTCCACTTTGTTTAGCTACTGCAGCAGTTTTGAAACATTGCGGTTAGTGACATCATTAAACGTCATACCGAGAATAAGTACACGCGTATTTGTATTGCAATGTGTGGAGTTACATGTGTGCTTGATTGATTTCGAGCAAAGGACCATGGTTAAGGGCCTGCCTTAGCTTTGCCTATTGTATTATCACACTTACTGCTTGCTTTGTAATGGATGATCAATTCAAAATGAGCGCTGATGGGGTGCAAAACGGTAGGTTTGTGGGACTGAATTGCTGCCAAATTGATGAATGGGATTGCAACGTATCTTAAGCGAGCTTTCTATATACACTTCGGCTCCAATCATTAGTAAATTGATAGAATGATGTATTATAGTCCGCGTTAGTGGCAGGTTAATGGTAATAAATACCAGTCTAGTGGGGCTTTTGTTACTAGACTGATACAGTGGATGTGATAGATCATTCAGTATAATTTAGAGATTTTTGATACCGTATACGTCAAAACGTTCGAGGGGGAAAACTTTCGCGGTTTTCGCGGATTTTAGCAAAACGCGAATGTTTTACCATTGAAACTTTTCCTGCTTTACAATTAGAAAATAATTACCGTTTGCAGTGAAGTCGTTCTCCAATCACAGGTGTCCAATTGTCTTGATACACATGATAACCACGGACAGAACTGTCGGTTTCAAATTCGGCTTCAGCCATGCGCCCAGCGCGCGTGTTAAACTTTATTCTAATTTGCGCACACTCTACAATCCTTATTGCAGAGGTGCGCGTGAGCTTTAAGGCTGCAAATCGCGAAAGTTTTCCCTACATAATGCACATTGTTGATGAACCGCGAAAGTTTTCCCCCTCGAATGTTTTGACGTATACGGTAATTCATGTGTACTGGATATTCGCAATTTTGCAAATTAATGTCAGTTGGTACTGGATCTATTGTTACACTTCATCATTCAAGGTGACAGCAATTATCTATGCACAGTAAGGCATTGTTGATTATTATTTCTGTATACAGGTGTTTGCAGTGCTAAGCAGCACATGAATGGTGTTTTTGTGCAGCAGACTCCAGAAGACATAATCAAGAGTTGTAAAGTGTTGATACATTTATACGGCTTTGTTTAATTCAGTGGTTAACTATTCAATTACTGTACATTACAGCTCCATGGCCACACATATAATACTACGTATATGCATAAATATATATGAAACAAAAATCAAGTACAAGTATACGTAGCAAGCACCACGTACAGCAAGTACGTATAAATGATCAAATCATGGCTAGCATATACGTACTAATGAAAGTTATAACTGCAAAGGAGATCGGACGCAAGCAGCTGCATTATTTGATCATGGTTGAATGTTGTTGTGTAGATTTGAAAAGGCATTAGCAATAACTATACAGAATATATTCACCACAAGCTCCTAGTCCTAGAGATCTCTTCCACTGTTTAGCTGGCCATGTTACAACCACACTAAAGTTGACACGAAAAGAATAGTTGCTTGATATAACACCTTACGTTTCTCACTTATACCCATTTATAGAGTACACATGCATCAGTACAATCATAGGGTAGGGTATAATATAATGGCCAGAGTAGTACAAGGTCAGCCCGCTTTATCGTGGCAAGGTATAACCATGCAAGAATTGACACACCACTGAATCATTTACGCTCCATAATGACACTACTAACCTATTCAGTGGTAGGTAACCATCCATCTACACCGAGTCTATAATACTCTATCTGGCTGTGTTCATCGTGTACAATGCGCGAATGATTTGACATCTCCGAGGGCATGTCAGTCCTTTGAAACGTGGTCTGACAAAGAACGCTGATAGCATGATATTTTGACCAAGCATTGCGATCCTTTTGGCACCAGATTGTTTATAGAAGGCTTAAAGAATAAATTTGCATAGCCATTTCTTGCTTGTTATTTCCAAAGAACAGAATGAACATTACCATCATTCGCCAATACAACAATGGAATAAAAGTATTTCCAGAGCTCGATGTGACATCACAACGTTTTAAGAAAATGATGTATTTATCTCTTTTCGGCTTTATATCTTGATAATTTATAATATTATTATAAAAATGTTGTTTTTGTGCATTGTATGATCAAATATACATATTTATGTAATAAAATAGCAGGGTGATATTCCATTTCAGTTCACCTTTAGCATTAAACATATAATTGTGTGGGGGCAAAATGGAGCATGCTGTTGAGTATGCTTGTTTATGTGCAATATATTGCTGTACCAATCACCCATAACTTAAACGACACACACATGTGACACACACACATCAGACAGAAAACATGCATGGCATTGCACCATGCAAGTACACGTGTATAGCAAGACACATGAGTATGCATGTATTAAAAGACACATGTGAGTGGTAACAGTCATTGCAATCGTTGTTGAAAAGATTCCGTTAAGACCAGCGATGCCTTATACAATGTTTATAATCCACAGAGAGGTATCATTGCTGAAATAGTTACCTATCGATGTTAACTCGATATAGATATTTCAATTGACTAACATCCCGCATAGCATACCATTTTATTCAGCTGCATACACTTCAGTACAAGTAACTAGCTACTTATCTTCTTTCACTTCAGGTCCTGTGCAAGCATGGATACCTCGATGGATACTCTACTCTACCACAATACAAGACCTGTTGTGTGGTTATAAGTGCCAGCTATAATATTTTTAATGCATGTGCATGTACGTATTATTATTAAAAACGCATGAAGATTAGCTAAAGGCTAAGGAATAGCTATGCCTTGCCCTTGCATAGACATGCATAAGGCCATCACTATAGCCATATGTGTGAGGCATGCTATTGTACTAACTAGTTTTGATGAATTCTTTCCAGTCAGCAACACGTGACATGACTGAATACCGGTTTGCCCAGTAGACTTACCAAGGTTTGGTTGCATGGGCACTTATAGCCTGTGGATGATGACAAATTGCTGGTAAAGTTTCTTGATATCTCGTGTATCATATGTGTAGCTCAGCATATGATTACTTCAGGCCAAAGGAGAAAAGTTGCTTTAGTAACTTTCTAACAGCCATGGCTACTTGATTCTAGGCGGCCGGTCTTCATCCAGTCCTGCAGGGATAGTATATAGCTAAAACAAAGGTAGTAATGCACATGTGCACAACATTATTTATATATAGCTACGTACGTATATACAAACACACACATTTGTAAAGACTTCATGTTTGTGTGTAAAGACTGCATGTGCCTGTATACGCATGTGCCATTAAAGAGACACACATGTGTGCAGATACAGTACCAATATGCCACGCATGTGACACACACAAGCGTCTGACACACATGTGCTATTTAAGTTGTAGGTGATTTGTACTGTATGTATGGATTTATGATAGTCAGTGACAGTCTACAGAACTATGTAAGATCATTGGGCTAGTGTGGAATGCAACATTTTGTTATGCTGTACATGTTATAATGTTGCTGCAGTGTTGTTTCATTGCTTTACCAGTCCATAATCTTCTAATCATTTGCTATGGCTTAATGAGTGCTTCGCTGTTGCTGCACTGTTTATGTTACCACATATGCTGCAACAGCATAGAATTCAACAACACATCTCTGTATTTCATACTGCTCTTTTCTGTCCATTTGATTGGTTGATTTAATATCAAGATAGGCACTTACTTATGCTCAGCCATGCACTATCACTTATAGTGTTTATTTAGTAACTATTACTGGAAAAAACCTTTTATGACGTTTCATCATGATGGGATAATCCAATGCATCAACAATCAGCTGGAGTGATGTGCAATGAAATAATTGTAAATTGATTTCACTTGTTAACTACGTATACTCATTTTACATCATACTGTAATTATTGTATTATGTATATAGTGGTTATTCATACAGCATGTCTTTTGGATCTGTTGGATATTGTCAGTGTCAGTCATTTTGAGTGCATAAATACTAATATCCACCTTATTTTTCAAGTTTGCTTCTCTAGTTAAATATTGCACAACCATTGCTGGTTAAGACTTTCGCCTCCTTAACATAACAGCTGTAACTACGGGGTAAAAGCTGTTACAGTAACATATTTCTTCTCAATATTTGACATGTTAACACTCATAATAAGTGCATGAGAGACATTTACATTATGTGTATGTCTAGTAGTACATACGTATATAGCTACATTCATATAATATAACTGAAGTTGTAAATAATTTGAGAACAGAGTTGAAAGTAAGGGAGCTACAGTAGCTATAAAATATAGCGACGTAACACTCACCCAGCATTGTGTTTACTCAAGTATGCAATTGCAGCTGGGTAGCTACGTATATATATACGCACATACATGCCCAAATTAAATACAATACAATACTAGATAATCACTACAAGAAGTAGCTTACTAGCTAGTAAGTTAAGCACATTGGTTACTAATTATAAAGTGTCTTGCGAATGTCATATATTATTGCTACAATGCCGCATCTGTGATTTCATACGCATGTGCTAATGTATTTATACTTGTATTTCTTGAACTAGATTTATATTGCAATGTCACAAGCACATCATAGTTTCAAGCTAAAATATTACCAGATTTGGCAAAATGTGCATTGTTCGCACACAATGTGGAAACACAGATTTCACCGCCATTCGATAGCTACATCAATAAACTAACAGTGCATGTGTATATGGATGCGGACGTCCACGAGTGCCCATAGTGTCTTCAATTGGCTCTGGTGGCCATCAATGAAAAGCCACCTGGTTGTAACTTGCCACACGACTGCCTAGTAATGCTATCCATTTGATTTGGCTACTTTATGTACTATCTACAGCACAAATACGCATGCCCATTTGGAAAATTGAATACTTGACATGTGTTTAGCCCACCACTGCTGAGGCTCCCCACCACCCCCGACCAACCACCCCTATATAATCACTTGTGGCACTGTTGAAAACTATCTAAAATTGTGGACAATTCAGCCAGCAAGCCATTCAACAAGTAGACCCACCTAATTATCTTGTATAACTACAGATTTGTGGAGAATTGCATGCAAGTAGCATAAAGCAGATTCAAGATATTACAAATTGAATATTTCAAAATGGTATTTCTAAATATTTACAAATGTGCGAACAATGCACATTTTCGCAAATCCAGTCGCAAATTGTTCCCTATACGTATACCATATGGTAAAGTTTGGCAAATTTGTTGAATAGCCAACAATTCGCCAAATATTCATAATGTACGACGTAATCATGCAATGTTTCACGGAGCGTACTTGAAAAATGATAGCCTTATGAAATGGTGTGAGCTTTGCAATTGAGTGATGACCTACGTACGTACGTGATCATTAGGCAATACTGAATAAGATTCATGAAACAATCACTAAGTAATCACATGCATATGTGCACAACTTTACTTTTAGTTTACATGAGGCATTTGGTGTTTAAATTGTATGTAGATGCTCGTGAGTCACCTTGCTTATATATTCCCTATGGTAGTATCCCTTATAGTTAGGGTAATCCAGCTAGATTTCATTTTATGCTATTAAGCTACATAGATAAAAGTTAATATTTTGTTCTCAAGCACTCAATAGAATTTAATTAGTTGACAGAGTTCACAGCTACTGTGCACTAATATACGTATGCAGGTACGTAAGCCTTGGATTTGCTTCACCAGTATTTCAAAAACAGTATTTCACCAAACTTTTGCCATATGATAGTCCACTTTTAAATGCTTTAGCTACTGCATGTATACCAGTGACTGTTCCATCATGACACTAAGCAAAACATCTTAATTACTGTAATTTAAAGAACAGACAAACAATTTGTGTTCCATATTGTCATGAACGTTGATGCTTGAATTGTCTTGTTAATGTAAAGAGTAGGGCTGATAATGTTCATGACATTAAATGCAACAAGAGGCAATGCAATTGTTGCTGTAATATTGTACTACAACAACAGGATCCAACATGTGTAGATACCATTAGTAAATTCTATGATATACGGTACAGCTCAAGTGTAATGTCGTGAGTACTTGCGAGATTCCAGCGAGTGACACGTAGCTGGCTCGCGAATCACACACAAGGCTCTCATGAGTCACTCACTCGGAACTCGTGGGCATTGTACTCATGTGTACTTGCTCATGTACTTGTGAGCCAGCCTGTTCAGTGTTAAGTGAACCAGCCCACTCCATTTAGCTAGCTGCTTATCAATTACGTAAAACCGTGCAACAGTCGACCCCCACCATAGATACTTTCGAATTCCTCATCTCATAAGATCTATATGGTCCTACTCAATATAGCATGCCAGGGCTCTCAAACCCGTAGAAGATAAGCCCAGGTATTTATCACCATGCTTCATATCTCCAATCGATAAGGTGTTGTGCTTTGGCTTACAAAAATATCTTGAATATAACTGGTAGCTCCAGAATCACTAAACCCAAGGCATGCGCGCATGTTGAATCCGAGGGAATTGCGTGTTGAATCCGAGGGAATTGCGTGTTGAATCTGAGGGACTCGGGCATTGGATTTAAGGTACTCGCATGTTGCAATAGAGTAACTCGCATGCTCCCCTTGAGTTACTCGCGAGCACACACGACGATACACTTGAGCGGTACTGTAGTTAGCAAGCATGTAGTGATAATTATGATGTATTATTATTATGACTAGAATGATAAAAATTAAAAATTTAAAAGGTAAGTAGGGATTGAATTCAATAGTGCTACAAAAAGTAAGGAAACAAGGAATAAGATTTTGGGACGAGAGAACATTCTGGCATGAGATAATTTATAAAAGTTTAATCCCTACTTTTGGCAAACCTATACTGAAGTGTTAGTTTTGTTCAGTTGTTGTAGTTTATCAGTTGTATATTGTTTGTCATTGAGGACCTGTATACCTACCTTCTGGTAGATACAGCCATCCTGACTAAATCAATAATAATAATAATAATAAGTGAGCCAAAAGTAGGGATTAAACTTTTATAAATTATCTCATGCCAGAATGTTCTCTCGTCCCAAAATCTTATTCCTTGTTTCCTTACTTTTTGTAGCACTATTGAATTCAATCCCTACTTACCTTTTAAATTTTTAATTTTTTATCATTCTAGTTTGTTTGTTTTTATACATGCTAAGCATTCATAATAATCTTTAAGCAGGCGCACAAATGTTACAGGTGC